>JBAIZL010000003.1:131886033-131918533 GCA_036971475.1 Prosapia bicincta | reverse complement strand
ATACTAAAACTAAACAATAAAGCTTGTGTTTTTATTTCTAGCTTCTAAACTGGCGATATAAAAGTAGTAAAAAAAAGTTTAAGTTGAATATGCTGACATATTAGGAATTCCAGTTGTCTATATGTTTTATAAAATACCGTCATTTACAATCTATGTTCTAAACTTGTTTTTAGGAATTTGTTTTATTTATTGAAATAATTTGAAAATGTCTCCGATTCAATGATAGTAAAAGTTATATAGACTATTAAATATGAATAATTTCTTTTATCCTAAAATTTAACAATTCCAAAATTTGTGTCAGAATTCTTTTATTCGCTTCAATAAAATCAATCAGTCGGGCATATATATTTTGGATTATATACCTATCTGTATTTAACAGGTTATTTTATAAACCCCTAGTTTAATATCAAATGATTTTCCAAACTGTATTTACCAATACAAAAAAGGATAAGGGATTTATGATTATAAAGTATTTATTTCTATTACCGTAATAGTATTATACGTATTCAAATAAAAATGACCATATCAATGTAAAATAATGTTTTTTTTGAAACAAATTAGGTTACACAGTAAACACTTTGAAGAACTGATGTATATTTTGTATTAAAAAATAATAAAGCCACTTACCATTTAAACGTTTTATTTACATCTTGATTTATATTTTTCCTAAAATACTCTATGTAGTAATTGCCTCTGAAGTTAACTAATTTACCAATCAAAATGTAAATCAGGATATTAATACTTTTTGAAGGTGTGTTTATTAAAAAAAAAATGTGGTAAATATCATAAATATTCTTATTAATAATTAAAACTGTTGTAAGGCAATTAATATGAACTCAAATAAAAATAATTTAAAGCAAAAATATGATTAACATTTGACATTTTAAAAGTTTAGGTGATTAAACTTCTTTTCAGGACACACAGATGCAAATCATTATTTTCAATCCAATATATTACCGGATTCGTGCAGAAGGAAAAAAAACATTTATTAGGAGTTTTAAATTTTTCATTTAGTAAGTCAAGATTTCTACTAGAGAAACATATTTCACTTCATTCCAATTTTATGTAGCATTTCTTTTTTATTTGTATGAATCAATAAATTATTATGAGAAAACTGTTATATTATTTAGTGTTTACATCATTTACCAAGTGCACAAATATGGATAAATTAATAATTGTTATTGTAAATTTGTTTTCAGTTCTAAATTTGATTTTTGGAAGGTTTTTATTAGGCAACATTTAAATAAATAGCTAAACGTTTTGATTTAAGGTTATCCACAAAACCTTAAAGGGCGTTTCTAGACGATAAAGTCTGCATTCTCCTCCTTATCACCTACTATTTGAGCTTTCATTTTAAAGAGGGTTCGGAAAGCAAAAGACTTGATATATATATATATATATATATATATATATATATATATATATATATATATTAAATATATTAAATATGGTGATATGTTTTCTTGTAATATAGTTAATAAATAAAAAATATTTCAAAAACAAGATTACTTTTAATGAATATATTTATTCAAAGCTTTTCGCAGATAAAATATAGTACCAGCATCTTCAGGAAAATAACTATTCAATCTAATTCATTAATTATCTAGATTAGATAATTATTTTCCTGAAGATGCTGGCACTATTTTATCGGCGAAAAGCTTTGAATAAATATATTAATTACAAGTATTCTTGTTTTTGAAATATTTTTAATTATATATATATATATATATATATATATATATATATATATATATATATATATATATATATATATTACAATTTAGATACACACCTAATAAATTGTGTGAGATGAATCGATTTACATAAAAAGGTTGGCAAATATTTCAAAATCCTGCATAATTTGAGCCAAGTTTAGATATGGTTTATAATATTATGATTCCGTTGTAGCATGTACAGAGCTGTTGGAAATATATTATGTAAAGGAACAATACTATGATACGAAGAGATATTGAGAAAACGATTATTTTTTTGACAACTATTTTGTTAAATTCGCTCTAGTTAGTAATCCTATCTAGTGCTGCTTCTTGTAAAGCTACTATTGAAATGTTGTTTGTAAGATTGTGAAAAGTTGTACTTTGTTATGGTTCATGGTTTATACAGATGGAAGTACACCCTATTGAAAGTACAGCATCAGATTTTTTAATGTTTAAAACATGTAAATACAATTTGATTTATATTTATTTCAAAACCAATTACATTCAAAGTCGTTAATTTCAAAACAGTCTACATCACTGAAAAAAACATTAAAGTTAGTCGCTAAATGATCTAAATCCAACAGGTTCAAATCAAAACCAATTACATCCAGAACTAAATTGTTATTATTACGAAAGCTAAAATTTAAAATATTGTTACTGTAATGCATTGTGTCCATATCCTACCGAAAGCTAAAACAAAAAAACAATCCAAATAAAATAAATTGTAAAGTTATACAGTTTTTTTGCGTTTTATGAAATTTTAAGTCTGAATATTGCTGACCTGTTTTAAAGTCATACATCGATTTAAACTTATGATGAAGTAGCTTTCATTAATAACAAAAGAACTCGGTTTATAGGTAAATAATAAACCCTGATAAACTTTTTTTAAGAGTTCTAAAATTGTCAGTCAATGTATGACAAAGAATTTCCTTTATATACGTACAAAAATTATAGGCTTTTTCAGAGACATTTTAAGTTATAGGCATATAGCAAGAATGTTTAAGATATTTATACCAATGGGAACCATTAGGCATGTTTACATGCACTGTCGAGGTGGCTTGCTGCCAACAGTATTGTCGGGAAACCGGGGAAATAGGTTAACATTACTAATACAGTATACGTATCATAACTCAAAGTAATTGGGAGTGATTGCGTATGACAGTGTGCTATACGATTATTGGAATAGAGTTCGTGGGTGGGGTTTGTTTTGCATTTAGTGAAGTAGAAATTTGTTTTGCTTATCTTTATCCTACTGTTTGACTGTAAATAATACGTAATAATAAGGAACAACAATGGCTCTTATAAACAATGGCTTTTAGCAACAATAACGCCTGAACAACAGAATTGGTGCTTTGTTACGTGGGATTTTTGTTTGTGTAAAACGTGTGCTAGTAATTCTAGTAAAAAAGCATCATCAGCTAATAAGGTAGAAGAATATTTGGACAATAATTGGTTTCTAAGAGACGATGATTACGAAAGTAATGATGATCAGGATTTGAATAAAGGCGAGGTAGGGATACCAAATTTCTCAGTAGTCTTTTACACTGAGTGACCATTAGAATCTACAGATTGTATTGGGCCTACTAATGTAAATAATCAAACAAGAAAACATAATAATGAAATTGATGCTGATGAATATGATGATGACTGTAATATTGTAAAACCAATAGTACTTGATGTTTCATGTTTAATAAGTAGATATACGCGTATCATATAGAAGAGGAAACATGTGTGTCTAAACGATGATATGGTGGAATTCAAGAGTAACAACAATTTACCAAAACCAGTTTACGAATTAAGCACCCAATTTTAATTCATTAAATATTTGTTTGCTGGTAACCTGATAAATAAATTAGTGGAAAAAAAGTGTATGAAGCTAAAACAAATCCATAAAGACCAATGAAAACTTAGTTCCTAAGACGTATCATAATTTCTGGACAATACAGTTTGTATGTACACTGTAACATACTATTCCTATTGGGAAATATAATAGGGTGTTTTTTTATACGTGCGTGTGTTTGTGTAATCTCACAGATATTAATAGTGTAATAAGAACACATCATGTGGTATTGATTGTGTGTAACCGCAACTAGTATTTTGCAAACAAAATATGCATTTGCTTAGAAATGTTTTAGGCGAGGTATGCAAGGTATCCTCAACAGAAATGCGGAATAAGTCATTAGCATTCGAATTCGAGTCATGTGTCAGGCAATGTGACCGCTTGAACCTCTGAAACATTCTAGTGCATGCTCTAGCTGCAGAATACGATTTCCTAGAGTAGGTTATGGCATTTCTCCTTAGCATTGGGGAAGAAAATTTTGAAAAAAGTATTAAAAAAGGGAATAAATAAAAAAATGTATGATTAACAGTCAAATGACACTCTAGTAGATAACCTTCTAATACCCCACTAAAATAGTACTTGTCCATGAGAACAACAAACAACTTCCTGAAAGATGGTATAATTCAGCGAAATATTACATATAATTTCGAAAATTTTTATTGAAGGAAACGACAGAATAATAAATTATTATAAACTTGTACTTTTCTGCTTGGTGGTATATTAATATTTCGAGCTAGTGTCGATCATATCATAACATTTTATGGTTTATATTGATAATATTTCACCCAAAATATTTACTGCTAAATGACAATAACTAGTATGTGCTTAACATAATGCCAATGAATGAATTCCAATCCCAAGGTGTTTGTTTGTCACAATTAAATACTGTACATCTCATTTTGCATACCTTGGTACTCGCTATATAAACCATCAATTACCTCAATTACCTGTATTAAAATTAAAGTATCAGTATCTAAATTTATAAAGTATACAAATTAGTTAAAATTAATTCAGACAAACAAAATGCAAATGATGAATACAATTTTAGACCGTCATCATGAAATAGATTAGCACCCTTAAAAAAGTAAATCCCAAATGTTTAAAGGCATATGAGTTTGTGTTTACCCACGTAGTTGAATATATGTTCAATCTCAAAAAATACAAGAGTTAAACATAAAGTAATACTGATTTTAAACTACTTAACTAAGTGAATACGTAATTGCTTACTTGCTGACGCGTTTCAAAACGATCGTTCCTTTTACGAAGCTGACCCGCTACTGGCGGTATTTTTGGCTGTTTACAAACGGTATGACAGGGATGAGTTTATGACAGTGGAGTGGGGCTCAGCACAATTTTTACGCTACTGTTTTTTTCTATTTGCCTATAGAGATATAAATATTAGTTTCAGATATGCACTAAACGTTTCCCGTAAATATCATTATTTATACAGCGTATATTTATATTGTAATGACTTTATCTGTGTATTTTAGTTTTCAGTTGTGAAGGTGTAACTTATATAAAACATAATAAATGTAATAATTATATTTTGTCTTGTTAGAAATATAGGAAAAGGGGATACTACTTTAAACGTTGTGAAAGTATTGTTTAAATTTAAATAAAGAACGATTTTTAAGTTTATTCCTATATTTTTAGTTAAAGTGCGTATATTTTTCTGAATAGGCCTATAACGCTAAACTAGATCTTATTTAAATAGAAATGTTCTATTGAAATTAAATAGATAAATATTTAGTTAATAGAATATTGTAGTTAAAAAACGCAGTCGTGAACAAAATCATTAATATATTTTAGAATATTAAAAAATCGAGGTACATACTTCAGTCTAAAGTTGGCCTGCATTCCCATTATTATTTACCAAAAATACTAGAATTTTGTTAGACAGATATTGATTTTACTTTCAATAATCTAAGCCTAAATTTAAATGTCACAAATATTAAAAATATTATTTCAATGAATTTGTTCCTAGGAATTTATGATATAACTAGAAATTATAAACATAAAAGGTAGCAACTATTTGTTTCTAAACTTGTGCATTTCTTGTAACCTTTTCAAAAATGTGATATGGCCTACCTATATATTCTCCACCTATATCATAGGAATGGGAAAGAATAAAAGTTGTGGGCAAAGTAGTTTGTAGTGTTATACAAGCTGACAACGCTTTGTTCGAGGTCGTTCATCTCCTGTCCTTATTAGTTGGCGACTGTCAGCAATACGAAGTCTGGTCGTGATAGGTTTATTTCTCGTATGTTTGTTACGTACTATGCGTTTTTAAAATCATGTTTTTTTCATATCAAAGTCTTTTTACATTTCATTAAGTCTTGTTTAAAACCATCTGAGAAAATACAAGGTATTTTCACTACGAAATAAATATTGTAATTAGATTTTTAAAGTTTGTTATATATCCAGTATTTGTATGTTTTATTCCTTTTAAAATTATTTATTAGTTATAGGTAAATGCAGAATGAAATATTTAACCTAATATTTTGTATCTTTGTCTTCGAATAGACTTTATTTGAGCTGATTCATCCAAAATATATTTTTGCAATCAAAACCTTCAGTTAAAAATATCTTTTGATAGATTTATGTCCAGAATAGGAATTGTTAGGAAATAAGTGTGTCGGGGGGGAAAGTGATAAGTTTATTTTTCGTATTTTTGTTACGTACTGTACGTATTTTAAATGATGCTTTTTTCACATCAAAGTCTTTATATATTTTAATAAACCCTGTTTAAAACCATCTGCGAAAATAACAAGATATTTTCACTAAGAAATAAAAATTCTAATTAGATTTTAAAATTATGTTTTATTTTTTTTTAAATTATTTATGCAGAATGCAAAACTTTGTATCCTGGACCTCTGAAGGGTTAAAAACAGATCGATGTGAAAACCAAATGCAATGTTTACTTCATGAGAGTTGGGGCACCACCCCACAACCTTATTGATGTCCGGGTTTTTCATAATTACCACTTTCCAGGTTAACGGATTGACACTGATTATTTGAATCAGACTTGACAAGGCCAGAGACATTGTGTAATGCTTCAGCCAAAGCGAAAGCTAACATCAGCAGGAGTCGGATAATCTCTTTCTAATGGATAAACTCATTTCCACCATTTCAAAAAAAATTATCCAACGTAACGTTAAAAATACACATCTTCATGAATCTGTAAATTTCCAAGGGCGTTTTCAGTTTTTCAATCAGACCTTACAGAGACTGGAGAAGCCATTCTAACAGTGTTTATTGATGCTGTTTCTCTAAACAATAACTCCCTTGTAAGCTATAGCCAACAGCAATCCTGTTTCTCTTTTTTCTGGTTACCGATTATTTTCTTATTGGTCAATTTTAACACTCAACATTTCTTGTCTGGTTGTATGTGTTGCTACACCGAGGGACTCCCTTCTTGAGAGTGTTAGATTGTAACTAACTAAATGACAGTACTCATGTAGCTTCATTACTGGTAAATGGACAGCTGTTGACTTGGCGATTCTCAGCTTTCTAATAGATACAAGCTGCTTATGGTCTACCTTGCTCTGTTAGCATATTAGTAATCACATGCCTACAAAAATCTCTTCGTTAGACTTCTCACCCTAATACGATTGACACCGCCATTGATTCGTAGAGGAAAAAGCCATCTGGGATAACTTTAAAATATTGAAGTATCATTTGACATACATTTGTTCTGACTACCATTTGTAAGGAAACGGGATTCTCAGTGACCGTTGGGTAAAAAATCTCTCTGACACTCATCAGTGACCTTTTGCGAGAACTTCTAAAGATCAGGGATCATTAACCATCTACGGTTTTGTAGTCAGTTTTTACTTGGTCACCATTGGTTGCAAAATTGTTGGTTACAAAAAATAGACGTTATTTGAACTGACGTTTTCAAATATATTTGTTAAATCAAAACCTACTTAGAAAAACGGTTGATAAATTTATGTCTAATATAGAATCATCAAATTATTGTATTTATTCCCTTCACGGAAATATCAAAATGTCACTATAGGCCAGGGGTATATCTTTTTTCATTCTAATATCTAATGGGTGTTAATTACGCTTGATAGAAAATCACATTTACAAACAGAATAGAAATATATGTATAAAAATGGATTTTAAGGGGAAAAAATTGAATATTTTGAAAAAAATATTATCTAATGAATCAAAGTACGCAATATTAACGAAACTAATATTTTCAAAGATATTCCGTTACATACCACTAACATATTAGAAATAAATATTCTCTAAAGTCAAATTTTGTATCCAAATGTATATCAAGAAAAAAAGTTTGCGGATGTGTAGTGACATTCTACTGGAGCGATCACAAATGATCCATAAATGTACTGTTGATCAAATATTTTGTAATGCAACCACATAATGCACTAAGTTGTGTCAACACCGCTGTACCACCACTGTTTAAAACCCATTAATTTAACAGCAGAAAGTATCAATAGAATCGTGTAGAGAGTTGTAGTCTCCTTAGCCCTATAACCTTGCAGTATAATTTGGTGTAATCTCTGACAATCAAACTTTTTTCGTCAATAAATTGACGATTTCTGCGTGTTCTAAAAGAAGAAAATTTAGCTTTGTTTCAGTAATTTCTCTCTCACTCTTAATATTACTATGAATATGTTTTATAAGTGGAAACACATTAGATGTATAATTTAAAATGGAAAATATTTTGTATACCAATAAAACCTTAAAATTTAAGTTACTCCACATTTATTTTCACAAAATCATTGAATTCTTTTACCTCTTTTATTGACACAATACAAAATAAACATAAAGTTATTAGGTAGAGGTATATGGGAGAAATCGAGGATGAAAATAACACTATAGATCACTTTTATTCACTCTATCTATTTTCACTCAATAGTGTATTGGATTAATATCCAAATACCCTTACATATGAGGATGTGCCAGATATTATGACTATATATACTCATATAAATATTTTACAAATCCCAAATTATTAAGTTAGTTATAAACATTCAGTCTAGTAGAGAATTCTTGGATGACCCAAAATTTACCCTAGATTGTATTGTATTTCTGCAATAGACTTCTACAGTATATTTTTATTTGTATCTGTCACGCAGCTTTACTTTTAACTGTCGTGTAGTTTTAATTGTATCGGTTGTGTAGTTGTGATTTTATCTGTGTAGGTATGGGTATTTCTGTCGTGCAGTTGTAGTAGGTGTCGTGAAGTTGAGGTATATCTGTCGTTTAGTTGTAGTTGAAACTGTCGTGTTTTTATAGTTATATCTGTTGTGTAGTTGTAGTTGTATCCATCGTATTGTTGTTGTATTTGGCATATAGTTGTAGTTATATCTGTTATTTAGTTTCAGTTGTATCCGTCGAACAGTTGTAGTTGCATTTGTCATGAAGTTGTAGTAGTATCTAACAAGTAGTTTTGGTTGTATTTGTCGTTTAGTTGTGGTTGTATCTGTATTGTAGTAGTATTTCTATCTGACATGCAGCTGTATTTGTGTCTGTAGCATAGCGGTGGTTGTGTCTGTCGTTAAGTTCTAGATATATCTGTCGTGTAGTTGTAGCTGTATCGATCGTGTAGTTGCAGGTATATCTGTTGTGTAGTTGTAGTTGTATCCATCGTATTGTTGTTGTATTTGGCATGTAGTTTTAGTTATATCTGTTATTTAGTTTCAGTTGTATCCGTCGAACAGTTGTAGTTGCATTTGTCATGAAGCTGTAGTAGTATCTAACAAGTAGTTTTGGTTGTATTTGTCGTTTAGTTGTGGTTGTATCTGTATTGTAGTAGTATTTCTATCTGACATGCAGCTGTATTTGTGTCTGTAGCATAGCGGTGGTTGTGTCTGTCGTTAAGTTCTAGATATATCTGTCGTGTAGTTGTAGCTGTATCGATCGTGTAGTTGCAGGTATATCTGTTGTGTAGTTGTAGTTGTATCCATCGTATTGTTGTTGTATTTGGCATGTAGTTTTAGTTATATCTGTTATTTAGTTTCAGTTGTATCCGTCGAACAGTTGTAGTTGCATTTGTCATGAAGCTGTAGTAGTATCTAACAAGTAGTTTTGGTTGTATTTGTCGTTTAGTTGTGGTTGTATCTGTATTGTAGTAGTATTTCTATCTGACATGCAGCTGTATTTGTGTCTGTAGCATAGCGGAGGTTTTGTCTGTCGTTAAGTTCTAGATCTGTCGTGTAGTTGTAGCTGTATCGATCGTGTAGTTGCATTTATATCTGTTGTGTAGTTGTAGTTGTATCCATCGTATTGTTGTTGTATTTGGCATGTAGTTTTAGTTATATCTGTTATTTAGTTTCAGTTGTATCCGTCGAACAGTTGTAATTGCATTTGTCATGAAGCTGTAGTAGTATCTAACAAGTAGTTTTGGTTGTATTTGTCGTTTAGTTGTGGTTGTATCTGTATTGTAGTAGTATTTCTATCTGACATGCAGCTGTATTTGTGTCTGTAGCATAGCGGAGGTTTTGTCTGTCGTTAAGTTCTAGATCTGTCGTGTAGTTGTAGCTGTATCGATCGTGTAGTTGCATTTATATCTGTTGTGTAGTTGTAGTTGTATCCATCGTATTGTTGTTGTATTTGGCATGTAGTTTTAGTTATATCTGTTATTTAGTTTCAGTTGTATCCGTCGAACATTTGTAGTTGCATTTGTCATGAAGTTGTAGTAGTATCTAACAAGTAGTTTTGGTTGTATTTGTCGTTTAGTTGTGGTTGTATCTGTATTGTAGTAGTATTTCTATCTGACATGCAGCTGTATTTGTGTCTGTAGCATAGCGGTGGTTGTGTCTGTCGTTAAGTTCTAGATATATCTGTCGTGTAGTTGTAGCTGTATCGATCGTGTAGTAGCAGGTAAATCTGTTGTGTGGTTGTAGTTGTATCTGTCGTGTAGTTGTAGTATGTTTCATGACGTTGTAGTTATGTGTGTTACTTAAATTAGAATAATGTTGAGTAATTACCTTCTATCTCATGCGTTCCTCCTTACGTTTATTATTCTTATTAGCTATTCTAAAGAAACCTTTGTTTAGTTTCATCCGTAATGGTTGAATAAATTTAAGATAAAATTCTGAGTAAAGATATAATTCGTGATATATTCTTTTTTACTCAAGAAGAGTTGATAAGGAGCAAATTTGCTCCCCGTCACAGAGAAAAGTGATTAGAAAATAAGTTAATCCATAGTATAAATTACATGTTTTTTTCTCTTAGCTTAAAATGTCATTCAATTGTTTATTTTAGTTCTTTCCCCAACCAATATTTGGTAGAAATTGAATAAAACGAAGAAAATAAGGATTCTACTTCAAAATATACTTGGTAAAGTTTAACTACCGTAATATATGTTGATCTCATTTGAAACGGCTTTCGTGGCCCTGATCACTATTATAATGCATGATTAGTTCCTTTTATGTTGTAATTAGAAGTCGCAATCACAGCATGCAAAAAGGTAGTTCTTTGATCAAACCTGTTAGTTTTCCCGACGAACCAAATGCGTTAGCGTTTTATTTATTTTCTTGATGAAATTTCGTATATATTTTGAGTGTATTCATTTAGCCTAGATTAATGTTTTTGTTGTTCGAGTTTGCATCTTTGATTGAACACGTTATTTGACTAACTAGGTAAAGGTTTATTATTTGGTTATTTTTTTATATTTGTTTATTCTAATTGCGATATTATTTTCAAGGTAAGAAAATGCCCAATGACTCTGTTAAGGGATAAATTGGTGGTTAAGAGAGGTTAAGACGTGTAACAGATAAGAACGCACAGCACGCAGATAAAAGAATTAAGCTGCTTCTAGACTGGCTTTGATGTGTCTCAGAAATGCGTCAATAGATATCGTAGTCTTTCTTTTAAATAATTTAAGAAACTTGAAAGTTTTTACTTATTCTTATATTATTTATATTATACATATATTGTAATAAAATCTAATGAAAATATTATATGATTATTATTAAATTGAAATATAATATTATTATGATTTTTCGTTTAATAAATGAAAAGTGTAATCTTTTCAAGGAAAATAGACATTTATAATCATTTATCTCATGCGGTATATAAGGCCACACATTGTTCAAAAAACATAGCTGAGTAACGATTTCAGTTTTGAACTGTTAATAAATTATATTGTAGGATTGTTTATTAAAAGTAGTTTAAATTCCATCGCAATTTCTGTAGCATCCATTAAAATATTATGATAATTTATTAAAAATATTTCTCTAGAAAGAAAAATCCCAGTGGATGAAAAGAGTTAAACGCATAACCAAAAAAGTACGCCACTAAAAATAAATGTTAATCAAACATTTAGTAAAACCATTTTGTCAAATGAAGGCAATAATATCACAAAAGACATAATTTCATTTTTTGTTGAAAGACAATAGTTTCACAGAACGGGAAAGAAGGGTAAAATTAGTTGTGTTGATTACTAGCACACCGAAATAAAACAATGTCTGATTATTTTACGCGCACGACAAAAAGTCCTAACCAACAATGGAATTGTTCGCTATGGATTTGTGATTATCTAAACACGTTTCTGTAATAACAGAAGGTATATTCATATTGTTTGTTATCTACTTCCGTTACTAGTAGATTTCTCACAAAGGGTTTCGTATGGACTTATTTTTACTACATTTGAAGGGTAAAATGTTTTCAAAGATTTACATAAACTAATAGCTATGATATTATGACATTAGAATCTTTGTAATTTATAAATAATACTTTTACTAACGAATAAAATCACTGTGCATTAGGATTTCTAATAACGTCTTGTAGAGGACTTCAAAATAGTTGTCGCAATCTTTATGTTACATCTAAAACTTGTGTCAAGCTATACGACTAATTTGTTATAGAAATAAAATCATTTATATAACGATACAAGTTACCAAAGCTATTTTTGATCCCGAAAAAGAATTATAAACAAATAATTAGGCAAGAAAATTGTGTGGGGTCCAGTGGGCCCCCCTTCGAAATAAATAATTATTCTTGGAAAAATAGACATTACAAATGAATACCTTTTATTTATTTTATTATTAATTACAGTTTGATGGATTAGGATCATAGAAACTACGCATTTTCAATGAGAGTCGTAAAAGAGACAACTTTTACCATAACCTATATAACTTCGACAAAAAAGGACTACACATCGACACCCTAGAACAATATGAAATTTAAAAATACACAAGAACATAAAACATATTAACACATATACAAAAACACTAAACGAACAATCTCAATACAATTACACATACCCCTTGATACAATGGAAAACCTGCCTTTAAAACCGTCACCGATTAAAGCGGAAAATTTAGACACTGATGAAGATCGCCACGGTGCCATAGGAAACGTTCTGTCTTAATACGTTTTTACAATTTACAAAATTAAAGTTCGAAAAGTCATGAACTAATATAAAAGCGAATGTTATTTTATTAATTTAATTTAATGTTGAAAACGTTTTCACCCAAACCAATAGCTTAGTGTAAAGTTTTACTTCAAATTAGATACATTATACATTGAATAATCGAATTTCCAATGAATACTAATTTTTTTACCTTTATTATTAATTACAGTTGATTCGTAGAGACTTCACCTTCGCTGCGAGGGACGTAAAAGGGCAATCATTGCTTTCTTCCTCTTTTACCTCCTCGCTAGATTATTTAATGACTTCAATCCGTATTAACAAAATAATAACAAAACAAATAAATTCCGTCGTATTTTTATTTTGTTTAAGCCGGAAGATATCTTTAGTTATCACCTAAATCAAAGCAAATTGAAGAAAAGAAGTTTAAAAGTTATTTCTTTTCATTAGGTATAATGACAAAGTAAATTAGGAGATATAAGCTGCATTTCTCATAAGAGTATACAATCATCCAGGTACTTATATGTGTAACAATCCAAAACTATTCTTACATTTTCTAAAGTCAGGTCCGGTTGCCATCTGCCAAAACTACTATATATTGTTTTCCTATGTTTGTTTCAAGTCCCCATTTTCCTTGATCCTCGCGTTACGTTCCTAATTGTATTAAATATTCTGATATTTTTGTGTAATGACTAGATGATCATTTGCAAAAGGAAAAGTGTATTGCCTACCCTACTGTTGCCGATCGATAATCCCTCGTGTCTGCATACGATATACATTTCTTTAGGTCTGTTCCTGGTAACACTTCAATAATAATGATGATACATCACCCTATAAATATATAACATAAATTCCGTGATTATTAATAAATTATAATATATAGCTTTCCAAATAATAAAAGTGATTATAATATTAATTGAGTACAATAAAATGATTAAAATAAAATATTTCAATTGCCTTACATGAAGCTTTAAATGGAGGAGATGTTTTACAACAATGAATTGAAAAATTCCAACAGTATATTAATTTTCCTATAATATTTGTCAATGAAATATGAAAATTCGTTGTTCTAAATTATATATTCTAAATCATTATTCATTAAATATCGAAATATTGTTGCTGTTCATGACGAGCTGGTTGTGGTTGTTAACTCTTATTACACTTTTGCTATTACTTGCGACCAGACATTTTGATAGCTAAAAGTTGTTAAATTGTTAACTTACACTTGGAGGCTGAAGAGTTCGTAAGACGAAAACGTTTCCTCCAAGTGTAAGTTAACAATTTAAGAACTTTTAGTTAACAAAATGTCCGGTCGCAAGTATTAGCAAAAGTGTAATTATCATTATTCTTATTCAAATTCAGCTTCTCTTAACAATCTGAGAATAATAAAACACGGGAAAGATATTTGTCGTTCATCATTTTCAAATCATTGTTTCCATATATTTTGATAACGTCAGTAAAATACTTAGGTAAATACTTCATACATTATAGGAATATTTATTCAATATATTTTATTACGATCTTAAAAACACATTAGCTTCCAATTTATATTTTCTCCTTAATAAAAACAATGAGAAATAATTTGTAATTGTAGCATTTAATGTTTATCATATAGACTAATTTAAATTTGTAATATTGCTGGAAGGTAGTCAAATTACGTTAATAAATATTTGATACAAAAATAGTCAAATAATTTTTGATTCAATTTCAAAATAAATTCAATATGAAGATGGTGGGGAATATGTTGATATGATTTTCGCTGCGTGGGCTGTGAATAAACAAAGCTTGTTTTAGAACCAAGTGTAAAGCCAACATTTACGCCATTAAGATAAACCGTGTTTGCGAAATTATACAAACAATTTTCTGGCGTGGTACAGGCCACATGGATAGAGCTAGTATTGGATGTTGATAATTCGTTTTAATTGTCCGGATCTTCAGACCATTAATTATTTTATAATTTTGAGCACTATCATTAGCTACTTGATGATGGTAAGTGAAATTTTTAAAATTTGTTTATTAATACAAAATATACAGATAAGAAATACAATATTGGAGACTTTTTGTGTTCCTAGTGTTTTATAAATAAAACTCGTTTTCAGTTTTTATATGGACTTTATTACTTGGTTATTACACATAAAACAACAAAAAAAAACGTTTTATGCGTTTAGTAATAATTTGAGGTTAATTTAAGAAACGTTTCAGTGTATTGGTAAATTTTTCATTGTATGCTAAACATTTTCTTTGCGAAATGAGATATATTGAAAAAAAAAATAGTTCTTGCTTTCATTAAAAAAAATAAGTATCTGAAAATATAAATATAAAATTGTTCATAATAAGTTAAAAAAGTACGTAATTGTGGAAATGTATGCCCTTAATAATTACCTTTTACATAAGTTGTTTGCAAAGTTATTTGAAAATTTGAATCAAATTATTATAAATTTTAATGCGCAGACATAAGCGAGCAGTAGATTCTAACTATTGTTTTCTTTAGGTCCACGTCAAATAAGCTTTTTTTTAATACTCTGTAGCCTACAAAATAACATAGTCATGTCATGTAAAGAAACCGATGCAAGAATTTAATAGTGGTAATAGCAAATGCAGCACTCTCAACAATTCACGTAGCCTATATTGCTTTCTATTCAAGTAAAACTGTAAAGTGTTTCAACTTCTTTTAATAGTTTTATTTCTTTACTCTGCTGTATTTCAACGTCGGTAACAGTCTCCATTCTCTTTCCAAAGACTTCAAACAGCAGATTTCTTATATTTTAGTTTCAACGTTCTACGACATAACACTCCCACTTCCATCTTTCTTCTAATGTTTTATTGAACATTTTGCATTTGTATTATACTACTTTATATTTATGCATGACCTCCTTCTACATTTTGCATGTTCTTATTTCTGCAGCACTTTATCAGTTGTTCCACTTCTAGTGCTTTGAGCATCTATTGTACCTATTTTCTTATGATTTATTTGTCAGCAATATTGTCATTTATTTTTCTTCAACATAGTTTATTATCTACAAATATTTTGCATTTAATATGCAGGTGTGAATAGACATAATTGTGTCTGAATACACACGATTTATGTATGAGTTGATGTAATATATATATATATATATATATATATATATATATATATATATATATATATATATATTGTGGTTTTAGTTTTTTCCAAACCTTTCTGCAATAAAAACTGATTGAAGCTATTAGGTTGAATTTCAAAAAAGTACAATGATGATTGTTACTATTTAGAACTCATTAAATCTCACCATGCTATGGAGATAACTCTGTACATGTATGATTACACTTTACCCCTATAAATAGTATAGGCTTATCCAATAATGGGTAGTTTTATAGTTTTATAAAAAGAAGAATATCATCACGACTAAATATTTTATACCATCGTAAATTCTAGGCTTACCACAAAATTCCGTTGAGATAAAACGGAGAGGTTTTATTCTTTGGGAAAAATTCGGGTAAAACTTGGTCTTTGTATCTTTGCTAAAGTTTAATATTTTGCCTCTTATATAATCCTAATTTCTCTACTTGAAATAATAAATCTATTGAACATTTCGATTGAAATTTCTTATTTTTAGGTAAACAATTACGATAGTTTCTGAACTACGTATAAACCAAATGCAAAGCTCTTATTTGCAAGAGATTTCCTCAGATCACGTTCTTTGTAATAGTCTATTCCATTTTATCTCTTCCGAAGAAGCATTGAGATGTATTTTATTAATTACAAAATTTTATTCACGAACAAATAAAACCTATTTTTTGTCATTTAGGATATTGGATTTATTAGTTATTGAGATTTTATACCAGTGTACTGGGATAGAATATTTAGATATAGGAATTCTTAGAAAGTAATTACATCACAAACCTCACCAGCTGTTGCTGAACAACGGTAAATTGAGAATTATCGAAAAAATAAGCTTGTCTGCTGGATCTCAAAGCTTCGATATATATATATATATATATATATATATATATATATATATATATATATATATATATATATATATATGCTACAAACGAGTGTAAGTAGATTATTACCATCAAATATTGCTAATAAAAATTTTTCTTGTAAATAAATATTTATGCCATTATGTATTTTCCAAATTAATGACATTATGCAAGGTTGTGTTTAATAACTCTAAAATGCTTTCATGTTTTTTAATTTTATGTTTAGTCAAATACTTATTTCAATCATTATTTCTCTCAATATTAAATTTCAGTCATTAAAAGTTTTTTTTACATAAAACGTAATTTAAATGTTTTAATGATTACCAATAACTAGGTGTTGATAATATCTCCCTTTGTGATAAATATATTATCTGTTAATTTAATGATAATGATTAATTGATAACTTTTCCTGGCTGCTTATGAATACAGCTTCTAGCTAAAAGTACCTGTTTTATTTTTAAAATCTTCAACAACTATCTCTGGAATATAGAGACCATTACAAATTGAAACAAAAAATTAATAAAATAAGAATATAAAAAAGTGTACTTTTGACATTGTATGGCGAGGTAGATAGAAGAAACTACATGAAATTACAATCATTAGTTAGACTGGAAGGATATAAATCATGAGGTGGAAGAAATGGCTGCAAAGGGAAGAAAATATATCTCGTTACGGAACGAGATTGTAATCTTAGCACAAACTTCTAAAGACCTTAATGTAACATTTCCTGGAGTATGTTTAGTATTTAAAAGATGTAAATTGAAAAAATTTAAAGTGTATTCTGTTTTTCGTGTAATTAATTGCGTAAGTAATTATAATATTTCCCATTTATATACGGAAAAATTATTATTTATAAATTACAATAACAGCGGTACAAGCTATGTATAATACCGAAATAATGTGATGCCTGATTGTTAGACAGATTATTACGTAATTTATTTTGACTAATGAAATTAAATTTACTCCGAAATGTACTATACCTAATGCATCTTTCACTCTCCAGATGTTCTGTAAGGGAAATTCGTACCGGTTTAGAGTTTATTACTATCAAGAAGTAATATATTAATGTAGAACAAGTACCTTTAAACAATAATATTTGTTTTATCTAAACACTTCGAAATAAAAGCAAGCCAACACAATAAGTCTTTTACATCATTAAGTTTGTGATTGGGGTGGTGTACAAATTATAAGGTTACTTGTTTTTTTCTATCCTTCGTCCTTGCTAAATTATTGATAAATCATAGACAGTTTAATGTTAAAATATCGATCATACCAATTTTTTTAAAAAAGGAAAATTAATTCAATTTTTCCATGTATAAATTGAGATTGTATTGTATGGTAAGATTATATAATGTAATCAGTGAAATCTAAGGAAGTGTACAGTAAAGTGAATGGTAGTGGTAACTGTCTTTATCCCTATTTTTAAATTACAATCATCACAGTATTACACTTACCAATACGTTTAATTTCTTATGTTTCACATTAAACACCACAAAGTTTCTCCCACACCACTCTCATGTAATACAGATATGTACAGCTAACAAAATCGTTGTATTTTTATTAAAATATTTGTAACCTTGGGCTGGTGGAACTAGCAATACAATTTTTACTTTATACTGATCTGATCCTAGCTGCCTGATCTTATCCTTAACCTAGCTGCATTTTTGCGTCCTAATCCTTGCTGTCTAACCTTGTCCTAATCCTAGCGGTTTGAACTTGCCCTAATTGTAGCTGTCTTCTCTCATTCTAACCTTAATTCCTTTGTTAAAATTCTAACCAATATCTATTGCGAATAACAACTTTTAAAACTACATCGAGTAACTTTACCAGATTCCAATACAATATTGGTTGAGTACGATAGAAAAATTATTTGTCACAACTGAAATACATTTGGCATTATCGTTATTGCAGAATTATTGATATTATTAGAAAAAAAATAATTCAAAACCTGTTCTAAAACTTTGCCTGAAAGCAAATATTTTAAACGTTTAAAAACTTGTTTCTGCTCTCTTGAATATATTATCTTGTTTTTTTCTTTTAAACAATATATAATATAAAATGTTCGTCAGCCGTGTTTACTCCTGAAAAGAGAGAAAAATAGACAGCCCTGAATAGTTCTTATACACTGTCACATCAGTTGGATCCAACATAAAATTTACAATATCTATTTCAAATGTCTAAATTTAGTGTCTTCTTTGCGAGCACATAACTAAAATTGCTACTATAAGAAAATAATATTATAGATTATCTTCTATTGCACAATAGAAAATTTATATTCTTGTCGTTTTTACACAGACTATTTTTTGTTTGTAAAGTAAATATAATTATTGTTGCGAAAGCTTTTAAAAATCTTCCAAATTTACAACGTTTTAACAAATTCTTGTTCAAGAATGTAAATAAATAAATATAGAATTTGGTTTTAAATTGGGAAATATTACTCTAACATAGAATCAAATTCCTGTAAATGATATTACAAAAACAGTTTCCTAATTAACACCTTTAAGAAAACATTCAGTTTTTATTTCTGTAACAAATATTTAATGCTCATAAAGGTATTTAATTTTTACTAATATACAAAAGGTCGTGTTCTAAGCCCACTTCATTAGAACACCGATGAACTCTACACAATACATCTCTAATAGTAGACGAATACAATTCCTATTATACCTAATTCCTATACAGTATATATATTAATATATTTTGCTCCAATATGTCAAACGTTATTAATAGTGTTTAAACCTATATACAATTTATCCCAGCTACCCAGTGAAAGGTGGTGTTCTCGTCGAACCTTTCACAATGAGAGATATATTGCAGTGTTTTCAAAATAAAATATCTGGCGTGTTTTCATTTGATTATTATAATAGATACGTAAAAATTATACTATCATCTTAAAAATAAGATTGTCAATATCTGTAGAGTCTACATACATTCTAAAGTTCAAATATGTTTTGTTACTTAGACATTAAATTATTGCACTTTATCATTTGAATCTTCGTTTCAATTACTCTTGTATTATATACACAATATCAAGAGCACAGTGGTACTATATATTACAATGAAAATATTGGAAAGTTCCCCAATACCATAAAAATAATCAAAAATAAAACAAGTTACTTAAGAAAAAACCCTTAGCGGGAAATATACCTGAAATTTGTTTAATACTACGGGTAATATGAAATTTATTAAAATTATTTTTTGTGGTAACTGTTTAAACAGAATAAACTGTTTGAAGAGTGAATTAAATATTTTGTAGAAGCTATATTAATAAATTGTCATGCCTGTTTAAAATTTTCTTGTTGCATGGTATAAGTAATACCTACGATTTAGTTACATTTATATTTCATCCCTATATTTCCCTAAATAATTACTACAATCAATGTACCTGGTATCTAATTAAAGTTAAGTGTAATAAATTAATTATTGTAATTATTTCTTTTCCAATTTTGTTTTTTTACTGGATGATACAAGTAGCTCAGCAAAAGCTTAACGTGATAATTAAATAAAATTAGTGTTGTACACAAGAGTTTAAATGGGGCAACGTTTGGTTAGAAGAGAAATAATTCCGATCGCGTGTTGCAGGAGCTATTTTAGACCCAGAATTAACTAAAGATTTTATTTGGAATCTAATTTAATCCAAAGGAATTTATCAAGATATTCCTTCACATTTACAGCTAAATATGAGTTTTGTATTTATTTTTATATCAGATTGAATATCTGGTATAGTATTTATGTATTTATGCGACTTTTATTTGGTAATATTGTGTTTGAAATTCATTTTGCTAAATAAAATTCATTAAATAGCACTGACTGAGTGCTGGGAAAACATTGGTCAGAAGGAAATGAATCTACCGTTAGAGAGAAGGGTCACTATGGATACTAATAGACCCAAATGTCCTAGAGATGTATCCTAATTTATCCCAGCTACCCAATGAAATGTGATGTTCAAGACCGGTTCAATGAACCGTTCACAATGAGAGTAATATTTCTGTGTTTTCAAAATAATATATCTTTCATGTTTTCATTTCATCACAATAATAGATACGTAAAGACTATACTAAACTCTTAAAATAAGGTTGTCAGTTTCTGTAGAGTCTATATAAACTTCAACAGTTCAAATTTGTTAGGTTAGTTAGGCATTGTCCTCTTGCACGATATTAGTGGAACCATCGTTTTAGTTACTCGTTTATAATATTTATAAATATCTCCCTTAATTATATACTACAAAAATATACCCTATATGATATTAATTAAAATTATCCTTTTGGGTAAATAAATAATCAGAATAAACTGTTTGAAAAGTGAATTGAATTGTTTGCCGAGCCTATATAGAATTTAATATATGGTCATGAGTATTTGAGCATTTACTTGTGGCAAAGCATAAGTACTACAAACAATTTAGATACACGGATATATCATATCTATATTTCCTTTCATATTTACTGCAAGAAATCTACCTGGTATCTAATATGTGTTACGGGTAGTAAATCATTTATTGTATTTATTTTGTTTACAGTTATAATTTTGTTTAGAAGATGAAACAAGTAGTTCAACCAAATCCTAAAGTGATTATTAAAATAGATTTTGTTCACATAGTTGAAATGGTTTACCGTTTCGTTTGAAAAGAAATAACTACGTCAGCGTGAGGCAAAAATTATTTTAGTCCTACAACTAGCTACAGATTTTATTTGTCATATAATTCAATCTAAAGGGATTTATTAGGATATTCCTTCACAATTACTGATAACTATAACTTTGTAACGAAAAATGATGCTATTTATTTTTATATCACATTAATTACATGAAGTAGTTTGTCATGATGCTGATAATATTTAGTAATATTGTGTTTGAAATGCAGTTGCATAAATAGAGTATATTACAATTATGTATTTGTAAATAGGTATTTTAAGTTTCTGGGATTTTATTGTACTCAACGAACAATGACAAATTTAAAAATTAGTTGAAAAGCAACAAGAGGCCTTGCAAGGTTATGATGGGTTTTAGTTGTAGCAGTTACTACTGCAATCGTAAACGATTGACTTACTTCATGTGTTTTATTTTTGTGTTAACTATTAGGTATATATACATACATATATATATATATATATATATATATATATATATATATATATATATATATATATTTATATTCTTGAATTTCGTATTCCTTTACGTTCTGTTATCTTTATTGATCACTTAAAACAATAGTTTTGACTATATAAGTTCGGATAGTCATAAACTATTGTTTTAGGTGAATATTATATATATATATATATATATATATATATATATATATATATATATATATGTATATGTATATATATATATATATATATATATATATATATACATATATTTATACATATATATAAATAAATAAATATATATATATATATATATATATATATATATTTATATCATTACATGACACTATCATTACTAAAAATTGTTTTTGTAATTGTTATATATATAATGTAAATGAATAAATAAATAATTATATATATATATGCTTTAAATTTATAAAGCATTTAAAAACCAATGTTTGTAAACATTGTAAAGTAAAAGAATAAACATTCCTTGAGATGAATAAGTATAAATAGAATATCTATGTTTTTTTATCATACATTTAGACTTTGTTTAAATGGAAATTTTAAAAGATATTTTAACTTCTCTATGAAATATATTTCAATTTCTATGATATTTTAATTTGCTATTAAAGTTTACAATAAATATTTAAAAAATTTGAACATTAGTTTAAACTATTGAAATACATGGACAATATTTCTTATTTTATAAGGTTCTTCAATCATATCACCAAACTGATTTTTGATATGAGAATCTATGAGCCCAATTTTGATACCTGTTGTTTGAAATCTGATTATAAATCCAGCGGTAGTTTATGTTCGGGGGCAGATGCTAACATGGTTTAGGCTTAAGAATATAACTATTTCTTACAGTTATGGAATCACAGGTTACTATTTTTAACTACAGGGTAATGCTCGTCTGGTAGATCAGTGCATATAATAGAAGGCCATAAAACCTAAAAACAGAATTATTAAACGTTTCAAAATATTCAAAACTCTGCTACAACTACAGTGCCGGAAGTTTCAAGGAGAAAGTAAATCTACTATATTTTAGAATAACACTTATGTAATACACAGCTGGGAAATGCTTTACTTACTGATGTCATATCTACTACATTGCTATCAGATAATTAATTGCTATTACATTGGTCTTGCGAACATATAAAACCAGTTTAGATCTTGTAATAGACTAAGTATTCTAGATAGTACGGCAACAGTGCGTAGCCTATAGGGCATCTATGTGTTGTTTATATTAGAATAAGCGTCGTCTTGAAGATACATTCGTACATAAATAATATGCTTTCTCATAAATAATTATTAACATATTCCTTACTGATGATGGGTAAAACATATTTAGCTTTGTTTTAATTTTATATCTAGTACAAAATTATTTAACTTAGCTACAGGTTATATATTGAATTTTAAACTACGACGTTTCCTGTTATAATTTGTGTCAAAACTACTTTCGGTGGAGAATTCTTGGTAATTGTGTAGTAGAAGTAAGTGGAGATTGATGAAGCTCCGTTAGCTGGCAGCAGAGATGGTTATAGACCTTGATAAGATTCACACAATGCGTCCATTATCCTTTAATGTACGTCGGACAAGATAACATGTGCAGGTTGGCAGATCTTGCCAAGTATTAATTACTGCCGTCCGATATGTTTTTTGAACGCCTAAGTCATTATGCAAGAAAAATTATGGATTGGGGTAGTTGGGGTCCTATTACTAAATATGATCAACGCATTTGACATATTTTATTTCATATACATACTTGCATAAATATATAACATTTTTTTAAAATATCAGTAATAACCTGTTTTGATTGTTACGGGCAAATTCGTTTTTAAGCTTTTAATCTAGTTAAATCACATGCATAAATTACCTGTAGGTTTATAGGGCACAAATTACAGGAATAAAATCATATAATCTAGATACGTTATTAATTACTAGCTTGCATAAAAAGATAATTATTTATCATTGTACAATATACCTTAAGGTAGCAGTGCTTCGGGCAGTTTAAAACCCGCCCCCAAGTTAATAAAATCATTGTAGGTCAATTAATAGGGGAATTATAGCTTTTAAGCCAGTTAAGCCAGATCTTTTTAAAAGTAACTTCTATGAAAATATAAATTATGTGAATCATAAAGCAAAATAAAAAGCAAAGAATTGAATAACTACAACAAATATTTTTTTTTTACATAATTACACAATTTTATTACGAAATACTATGGACCAGATGAGGCAATAACTTTAAATAACCGATTAGGATTTTACTTAACCAAATGAAATTAGACTAATTTGAATCCAATCTACTCTAACTAAGAAAAGAGTTTTGTTCCACCTCCGTATATACTCGTGCATATTAGATTTAATATCACATTATTACCTTTACTGCCTGTTTGTTTCCTAAAGTTAAATGGCCCTAACAATGCAATATACGATACAGACGTTAAACCACCATTGATGTTCGGGTATCATGACTGGAATAAGATTTACGATTCATGAAAATAATGTATATTCTATTCTATTTTTAAAAAAAAATAATAATAAATGTACTAAAACGTTTTAAATATAGAGATTCTTGTAGACTATTTGTATCCAGTAGCTATTTTTCAACGCAATGTATGTACTTTAAAAACTTGTATTACGAAGGTGTTATTTCCAAGATGTCGTATAAAGGTTTGAAGTTTCAGTGGATAAAACAAAGCTGCTGGATAAACAGATATTGGTATTAACCCTTTAAAAATGGTGGCGGCACAGTGATACTTCCAAACGTTTTCCATAGCAAAACGAATTTTTCCTAGTGAAAAATTTGCCTACGCGTGACCTACATATTTTTAATTTTCGCACTTTTATGCTCGTCGGGCAAACACGCCATTGGGCATTCAATTTGTAAATATTTCTCATCGATACTCGATGAACATATTATGGGATATCTCTAATAAGTAAAATTTTCGCAAAACGCGTACAGTGAGATTGCTCATGTTTACAGGTTCCAAATCTAAGCTTACGATAACAATAATTAGAATGATACGTATCCAAGCTGATATTGTATAAAGTCAAACGAATACAATTAACTCAACCCTAATTAGGCTCCTATACAAACTTACGCATTTAAACTTGATATTTGTTAGCAGTTTGTTATAGAAACAAGCAAACTTTGTGCGTCTGATCGTTCGCATTTAACGCGAACTCTCGGAACTATTAGACACGCGTTATCTTGCGAGCATGTTGTGCCTTTGTGTTTTTATTATGTGGGTCAGCTATCTATTGAAACTGTATGATTGTTATATTTTTACTACGATTGTAGAGTTTGTGTCTTGACGTCCAGTTGCCATTGTTCTTTTGAGTACAATTTTGCTAAATATGAGCATTGAATCTCATATACATAATCTCCAACAAACAGCAGCAATAATGGTGATCCTCCATTCGAATTTGAAATTAAATGAAACATTGAATTAATAAGTATTCATTGTTGAAACAAAATTAATAAAAATGTGTAAATATTGGTCCATTTAATAAAATATGATCAGTTTTATTATCAATTCATAAAGACAAACAATTTCTAAGAATAAATATTTCATTCAATATATTGTACAAACAGAATCTATTTGCATTAAATATACATTAAAAATCCCTACTATTTCGGCAATACTGATTCTATTATTCATACATTACAAAGTCTTTTACTTTTATAATATTTGCTAATAATTAATGAGTTAAATATATGCTATCTTTAGATTAAAATAGCTTCATAATCACAAGTTGTACAGGTGAATAAGAAATTTAAAAACCCCAATAATAGATATTCTATCTCTTCACTTGATCATTGACAATACAAATTAATTTAGTCGGTTTAGAGGCGCAAGAAAGGTCAGGGCAGAGGAGCGGTTCGATTTTAATTGGTTTACCGCCATAATAAAATCTGCTTCATTATGTACCCAATACTGCTGTGTTTACTTTGGTTGGACCAAATCTCTAAACAGATTATCCTAGAATTCTTTCCTACAATGTACACTTTGTTTTCTATACTTTTCTTTATCTTTATTAATTTTAATAACTCATGGGTGTCAATTACGACTGATAGAAAATCACAATTGCAAACAAAATAATATTGTATGATTAATCATGGATTTTATGGAACAAAATTAGAATATTTTGAAATCAAATATTATCCAATGATTAAAGCATGGATATCAACCTCCTTAAAGAATGTCCGTTATATAACTTAAAACAACCTCGATGCAGCATATATGCTGTAAATATGGCTCGAATGACAACGTTTACAGCATTAAAAGTAAATTCATAAAATAATATGAAATAGATTTTAAAGGTCACATACTATTGTTAATTTTCAATGAAGTTAGGTCGTTTTTTTAGGCGTAGGCCTAAAATAGCGTTCAGATAGGGGTTTTGAAGATATCTTTGATTAGAAATTTATATACATTTCTAATTATAGATTTTGTGTTTTGTAGCTTACATTTAAGTTTTTGAGATGTCACTATAAGAAATTTTATTTAATATCAAAAGATTATGTCCCAAACTTAAACCAAATTAAATAATAATTTATTATAAACATCTAGAACAAGAAATATTTCTAAAATTTCGTTAAGAAAGGATGAGCAAATAGAAAGTTTTAAACATTTTCATTTTGTATGAATTAAAGAAGATGGCAAATAAAGCTTCGGATGGGACTATTTATGATAATGTATCCATATAGAAGCAATATTAGTGATGCGCTCGCTTAGAGAAAACTAAATGAAGTCATTTGAAATAGATGTTTTATATTCTATGTTGGTTAAAACCGATATTTTCTTTCTACCTTTTCAGGATTACACACACCGAAACGTTTTATATTGTATATGATTTATTGTTTAAAAGAACAACACAAGATATTATATTCAAGCGAGCATAAACACGTTTGCAAAAATATAAAATATTTGCGTCTTGAGTAAAATTTTAAAACAGGTTTTGCTATATTTTTTTCTAATATTCATAATATTATTGTAGTATTATTATTTTGTAATTAGTATTATTTCTGTCAACTAATTTTGTTATCGTACCCAACTAATATTATATTACAACTAAAACATTACTCGATAAAATTTTAAAAGGTGTTACTCGCATAGATATTTGTTAGATTGAGTATGGTAAATTAAAATTTATGAAACATTCTATTGTTTTATTTTAAATCCATCATTTTCTTTTGCTTTTCTAAAATTATGTAAATGAAAAACCTTTAATTTTCCTTAGTTTTATACAGGACAGTTAATAATCTAAAGCATATTCTTGCTCTTTAGTTATATGTTGTCAGTCATACTTAAAGCAAATTCCAATTGTATGCAAATAAACAACACGCCTTATTTATAAAGAAAGAAATACATCTTCCAAACTTATTTACCTATAAATGTATAGACTGAAATTGAGAAATAACAGCCGAATGTTATTTACAAAATATTTGTAAACTATCCAATTATGTTACTTTAATACATCATATAAATATATAGAAATTGAAAAGCTTTAGAATCTTTTGAAACACAGATATAATTTTTTAAGTCTTTATAAGACTTTATAAGTCTACGAAGACTAAAGTTTTAGAGTGAGAATTTAACGAAATATTCGTCGGTATTTTATGGGAAAAGAGTTTAGTCTATTTGTAAAAACCAGGTGTAAAACATTTAGACGTGCCAATATTGCTTTGCTAAATAGTTTTAAGGACGTATTCATAACGGGTAATATACAATAGAACGTATTGTGTGATCGTTATGCATATCCTAAGACCATTTCTAATTGTGGTTTATATAATCGGAACTAGATAAATTGGATTCCGCCCTATCACAGACTGGCGGTTTCTATCACAATCTTAGTCAATGCTAAATAAAATGTTCGACTCATTTGGAACC
Source organism: Prosapia bicincta (assembly GCA_036971475.1). NCBI lineage: Eukaryota > Metazoa > Arthropoda > Insecta > Hemiptera > Cercopidae > Prosapia > Prosapia bicincta. Next base: position 131,890,676 of record JBAIZL010000003.1, on the reverse strand, counting down.
TTTTTTAAAAATAAATAAATTTATTACCCCTTCTGAAGTTACATAATGTTAGGTTTAGATAGTTCGCATCCTATATAAACAATATTAGTTTATATACTAACATTCGTAAACATTTACACTTAATAGTCTCTTATCATTGTGGTGCACGCCACATTAGGAAAATTATTTTATCAAAATAAACTCTACATTATTACTCGTAATACAAACCCATTAAAGACAATAATTTACCCTTATAGTTACAGAGAAAATATACTTTAGCATGATCCAGATATGAGACGTAGATTTTGTTTCTGATATCTATATTTCTTCTTTCTTATTGCAGCGTCCTACAATATGCAGCATATATTACATACCATGGGTGCTATTGCACAAACCATGGTTAAAATTACTGTTAATTATAATAAATTTTTGTATTTAAATTACATTGATTTTATTTCTGATCTCAAACATTGAATTATATAAAGGGTTTCAATTATTGTTAAACTACAGTTTACACTTTTTTAAAATTTTCTTTTGAATTAACTTCCGGATCAACCTTCAAACTTTGAAATTAGATAAAAATGTATTCTATAATTTTCGTTTTCAAACAATAATTTAAATAATTGAAATAAACATATTACAAATACGACATATATATATATATATATACTAACACACACATACATATATATGATCTACTAAAAAAATTATATGTAATAATTTTTAACCCAATAAAGGTTAAAAACCATAATAATGACACAAAACATAAGTTGATAGATGCAAATATTTACTCTTTTTATGAATGGTAATGGTTTCTTTTATAATATCTAATTATATAATAAATTATTTCTAAATAATAATACAATAATATGATTGAGCAATATGTAACAGGAATTAAAACACAATTGCAATTTTTAAATCAGATTAGTACAGTAAATTATAGAATTAACTTTTATAATGCAAAAATTCCCTCTGAGCTAAAGGTTCACTCCAAATTCCTTTCTTTAGAGATATTTTTAGAATAAGTATGCAAAAGACTGCCATTGTTAGGGTTGAGGGATCATATTACAGTTACACAATGCTGGCGGAACGATTCCTTTGTTGTAGCCACACTGTGTTTGCTATCGTTCTCAAGAAGAAAGGATGTTTATTTTCCAAAGTAGTGGCTGTACAAAAAACTTTCTTCTGATTTGGAATTGTATCCTTCATTATTTACTGTAACAATTACTAGAAGTCGATTGCAGTTTTAATTTCGTTGCAAAATATGTGTAGAAAATCGTTATTATGTACATATTATAACTCTAAAACCTTATTGGAAAAATATTTTATAGATTTTTATAGCTAAACCCGTTTCTTAAAACATTTTTACTTTAATAATTACGTTAAAGATTGAATATTGGTTTCATTATGTTAAAAAATACACTAAACAGATTGTTGTTAACTTTCAGTTACATAATAGCTTACGTCGCATTATTTAAATGGACATCTAAAGTGATATAGAATGATTTTTTGTTAATGCTATTAATTTAAATCAAATTAAATAAATAATGTTAAATATTATATGTACCATCGTTTTAAGCCTTTAATTAGTTGTAGCATTACAAGTGAGGTTTATTGTTATAGTTAATTTGGAGATGTATGGTGGAAAACGAGAGAAAAAGAAATACCTAAAATGTATAAATTTAGATATTGACCTGGATGGATTTTTTTTAGTACTACATCACTTAGGTTTTAGCACTTGATGGTGATATGCGCTTAGCATTTTTATTTAAAAAGAAGAAAACTTCATAAAATAATAAGAAGAAAGTAATTAAAGACAACTATAGGCAAGTATTCAGTTCCTAAATACTTTTAGTGTCTCACGCTGCTTTTCATTTCAATAGTACCCCTTGTTTTTGTATTCTTCTCTCTAGTTATCATTGTGATTCTCCTGAAATAGGACAATAGTCTTATAAAATTTTATGAGCGTATTTTATATGGGATTGCCAATTGGTTTTTGGTCTGTATATAGTTTGTTATATATACTTATAAATAGTTTTTTATTACGTGCATATGTCATACTATCAAGAGCATATTATTTTGATGCGTAGATCCAATTGTATTATTAAAAAAGGATTAGAGTTGAAAGGTTATGCATAAAGAGACATGACCATGACTAAATGTATACAGACGGATTTACGTTTGTAGAAGAGTTGTTAATAATAATTTGATAATATTAATTACTAAAATATTCCTGTGCTGAAATCATTTTTACATTGGCTGAAGATTAGGAATCTACAAATGTATATCTCCAGATATGGCTTCAATCATTTACAGCCTTTCCGAAAACACTGCCAAAAATACGATTTATCAAAGTGTAAATTACTTCCGTATAGAATAAATACGCTGTACTAGGATAATACGTATAGGATAAATACGGAGTACTAGGATAATACGTATAGGATAAATACGCAGTACTAGGATAATACGTATAGGATAAATACGCAGTACTAAGATAATACGTATAGGATTAATACGCAGTACCAGGACAATACGTATAGGATAATCCCATCTAGGAAAGAGCCACGTAGCAAGAAAACATGATAAATACGCAATACCACAACATACATGATGTCATTGTTTTAAATGTTTATAAATAGGATATATTAAAGATTTCTCAAATTAATCTCACCTTAATTCGTATAATATACAATCATTCTTGGCGTTAGCCTTTATTACAATAATTGAAGCACATATATCAGCAAAAAGGTTCTTTTTTTAATTAAAATGTAATGGTTACAAGTAAATCTAGAATTAAACGTTTAGGTACACGATTTATCTGGCCGTCATGTGCGTCTTAGATACCTATTTCTTAAACATATACTCTTCAAAATACGATTAAAAAAATGTTAAATTTAACTAGAAACCTATTACACAATCTGTGAAACTGAAACTTTAGACTTAAAATAAACTGGGTTTAAATAGAGTATGCTAATAATTATATATTGGTTTTATATCAAAATATATAATTGAATAAAACTTGTTGTCCTTGAAAAGATATAGCTTATCAACTATTAATTTAAAACATTGGGTTTAAGCAACATCAATCATTGGGAAATTACATCATATTGAGGGCGTCTTAAAATAAGTATTGTCGTTTGATCAACAGTAATGTAATACGAAATGCCCATAAATATTGAATTTCTTCAAGAGGGTGTGAGCCGTTTCAAAATATAGTACGTAAAACGTTGAAGCAAAGAAGGCAATTAATTCTCCGACAAGTAATCCAACGCTTATGTAATGCAGACACTCGCACGATACTCGTACTTTGGAAACATTCCTCTTAGACAATGCTTTCGTGACACTGATTCTACTGCTAGTGTAAGTTAATGTTAACGATCAGTTAAGGGACAATGTTCCACGATATATGCATATGTTAAATAATTTAGAGAGGTGAGTAAAGATAAGTGATCCTATTACTGCCCAATTGAACAAATAAGAAGAGAAACTCTTTTTTTCTGCTGACGGAAATCTTTAACGATTGAAACAAAAGAGTAAATGTTTCACTTTAACTGTTGGTATGGACTATCTTCAAGTTGGTAAGGTTGAGCTATAATTCTTTGAAGTTAGAGTCACCGATTAGGGCTATTTTTAAATTTTACAAGTCGGAATGTTTCCTGCCTTACACGATATTTATAACAATTAAATCATAACGACATAAGGATACACCTCAAAGTCTTTATAGATACGTCCTAGATATTGAACAAAAACCGTAAAAAAACAAGGTTACAGAAACAGTTACACCTGAAGACGTATCGTGTTTTCCACTTTATAAATTTTGATACTGTACACTTACATCTCCAATTCTAATAATTATGTTGTTGTAGATGATGCACCTCATTTAACAAGATTAAATTTGAAGCTAATATATATTTAAACCTCATGACATTAGAGAAAATAAAAATTAAAATGTAATTAAAGTTAATTCTTAGGGCTACCTGCTAAATATATATATATATATATATATATATATATATATATATATATATATATATATAATTTCTTCTAGAAACATGCGTTATTCAGAAATAGCATTCATTAAAAAAATTTGTACTGCACTAGTAGATGTGTTTTTTGGTACTTGAGTATTTTATTTGTAAAACATTGTAAATATTAGATTGAAAAAAAAACTATAATCACATTCTTTTAGTAACTATATATAGCTAACGGAACGTATAAAAAGTGAGAAACGTACTATCATCAATGAAAAGTATGGAATGCTGACAAAACCAAGTTACGTTTCAATATTTCTCTTAGAAATATTAATTTATAGAGAAGATACTAAATTTCAAGATTAAAAGTATCATGACTTATTACTAATTCATTCAGCATATATCATGCATATTTAATAAATCAAACTTAGTGGAACAACTTCTGTTATCGTAGCTTTACACTTCGTTTTTCCCCCGTGGTCACACTACAACAACGGGTGATCAGATAGATGTTGGGTTATTGCAGATCAGCGATCAAATAAGTATATTTGCTTTGTTTTGATTGATTTATGTACTCTATGTTCGGTTGGGCTGTAAGTGTATTTTGCCATCTAAAATTATCCGTAGTTAGTTTTTTCAGCAGTTAATATATTCAAAATAATATAATATTAATCTTTCAGGTTTTTTTATAAA
>JBAIZL010000003.1:131726033-131883533 GCA_036971475.1 Prosapia bicincta | reverse complement strand
AAATATTTATTCGCCAGCCAGTTACATCTTCTCTCTTGTCTTATATAATCAAATCCAGATGGTTGAGGCGGTTATATCATTGATTCGATCAAATTGTAATAAAGAATCATTATTTTACCGGAAATTGATTAATATATTTATTTAATTTCAATATGTTTTAATTTTATATAATTATGTTTGTGCTATAGAGCAACATTTAGTTCTAGTTCTGATTGTCTGATACGTTTATAATTGTTTATATTACTTGATACTCCACATATCTCATTTTTATGAAAAGACGACAACCTTTATTGCGATTATTTCAAGTCATTTCATCTTTTAAAATTATATTTCTAAATTTGATCGATATATGTTTATATTTAGAGCTGGAAAACGTTTTATAAATGGAAATTTAGGAATTTACACCAAGTAATTTCAAATAATACCTCTTTTTCTTCATTTGCTTGGACGTAGTAACAAACACACACACACACACACACACACATACACACACAAACACACACACACACACTCACTTTATCTGATTAAGGACTGATATTTTTTATTACGAATAAAATAAATATCGGTTGAAAAAACTACGATTTTATCTAGCTTTCAAGTGCAATTCAAATAAACAGGAATATATGAAAAACAAATACATAAAAATTAATATATATATATATATATATTTTATTATAATATAATATATATATATATATATATATATATATATATATATATATATATATATAATAGTATGTATGTGTAAATATTTATAGGGTTTTAATATTTATATACTATTATGTGTCCGAAAAACCTTCTACTAGAAATTTACGAAATTTAACAGAAATACATTAAAGGAAAATCTATACATGGCAGAGTAGTAGTTGCCGTTACCAGATATATTGAATAGGTGATTCGGATAATGAATCAGTACGACCCATTCTCTCGATATGTTAGGCTTAGCCAGGAAAATGTTTTGTTTTTTTATTTTGCTTTAGTTATTTGAATTCAACAATAGAATTTAGTAACTAGGCAAATAAGATATACTGGATTCGCATATGTATGAATTGCAAACAGTATGATTCGTAATATTTGACCTTTCGGAAAGCAGTGGCTCTTTCACCTTTCCTCCCGACTCACTTAAAATGCTTTAGAAATAATTACTTGTTTTGAAGCATCTTACATTTTATTTTGCAATACAATACCAAGACTTTGTTTTTGAAAGAAATCAGTTTTCGATTAAGTTAGGAAAGGTTATCACGCGGAGACCAAAATGTAAAGAAATTATCAAAGGGGATAAAAATTTGGTTTGTATTGTATTCATTTCTTCTAAATTAACCGCTTTGAAAAGGACGTTGCTGTGTTTGAGTTAAAGTTTAGTAATCTGGAACGAGGGTAATGTCGCAAAAGATTTAGGTTGAAGTCAAGTCGTATTCCAACAAATCTCCTACTTATGACTTGCATAAATAACAACTCTGGCAACAGAGTTCTGCCAAACAATTGAATGATGTTAACTAAAATAACTTGATTGTATTATTTACCAGATTAATTTAAGCGAAACAATTATTTATCATAGTCATACAAATAAGTTTTATTAAACCGGTAGGAACAATTACACTCTCCTATAAAAGCAAAGGTTTTAGCTCTTGTATTTCAAGATTTTCACACAGTTGTTATGGAAATAAATTATAAAAATATTCTGTTTACATGTTGAGGCGTCATATATATTATATAAGGGGTTTAATGTTTGTGTATACACTCTCAAATGTATACCAAGGAAAGCACAGTTGAGACATAATAAAATTATACTTGGTTTGAATAAAACGATGACTGTTAGACAACTAATTTCGTAACTTCATCAGGCCTTATTTTTTTAATTACAAATATATAGAACAGGGAAAACCAAATTTTATCTGGATTCATAGATATTTGTATGATTAAAACAGATAAAAAAACAGTTTAATTTTAAGCAAAACAGTTATAAAAAAATGAAAATCATTTTAGCGAATACTCTGTAGCTGATATTTTATATTTATTTATGGGAAATTGGACAGAATTTATATAAAAGTAGGCTCTAAAATTTATAGTGTTTTTCAATTTCACTAATTATAAAATACCAAATTCGCCTAAACAAATAAATATTCCAAAATCAATGGTTCGTAGTGTAAAAAAGTTCTAATAAATACATATAATTAACCGGTTTTTACCGTTATACGTTGATAAGAACCATTCCGACGACTAACGCCATCATTTTCGGTTATTCTATTGGTTGTCAGGGATCTCTCAACTTTATCCCTCTATCATACCATTTCATCTGGTGTTTCTAAGCTTTTATATCTCCATCTTTTTCTATGCGGTGCCTAATGTATGATTTTTGCTTCGGAGGTATGTCACCCCTATGTTACGTACTAAGCCCATTATATCATATTTTTTGCCGGTCTGATCTTATATCTCCTTGATTTCACTGATGCCTTTCTCAAGCAGAACACTAACCACTCATACAAGAGCCTGATTCAAGATATTTAAAGTCATTTTAACCGTCTATATGGAAAGGTGATTGGCATAGTTCACGTAATTTATGAAAACATGACAGAGAAAGAGAAATTAGTTGATTGAACTCGTTTGTGTTTGTTGTCAGAGAAATCCATCAAACACAGCGGTGTTATAAGAATCTTGTAAGAGAGGCTAGGAAAACCACTTCAGTGAGTAGTGTGCCAACTGCATGAAAACGAACTACCACCCAGCCAATTTATTTGAACATCTAGATGGGGGTCCTCAAGCTTACACTGGTCCTGCAGGAAAAGCCTTGCCTAACTGTCTTAACAGGCTTCCTGTACAATTTGAAACAATATTCAGTACTGTTGAAGAATATTTTCTTGATCTAGAAAAAGTCCTCAGTACTGATCAAAGGTATCTGTTTGACAATGCAGAATAATGTTTAGTGGCGAGTGACCTTTTGGCTTTGGAGATAAGAATCCAAAAAAACGTGCCAGATGGCAATCGACCTTGAGGGCTTACATTACTTAAGTATCACCATCAAAGACACTTTAAGGCAACTTATACATAGCTCATTAATTATTTTCACTTCACAAGTACTCACAGCAGCTCTCCCTATTTCTTCTCACTGTAACACACAATTTTTTTGTTTTTAAAATTGTACTTTAATTTTGATATTTCACCTACAAACATGGTTTTATAGTCAGCATACATATTTTATAATAAGACCGTTGATCCATTTCATGTTGGTAAATTGTGTAAATCCAAGGCAATTACCTCTTCTAGACATGTAATGAACCAAAGTAGAATCAAAATTCTCCATCACGTCACTTGGCATTTATTAGGATTTAATTTTATAACTAAATTCATAGATTCATTTTAAATGATCCCTATGAAGAGTGAATCAAGTAATTATTAACTTCACACACTTGAACAAAAACATAACATATTCACGGCGAAATTCAAAATGTCCTAGTCTTAACCAGACTAAATTCAACACAAAACCACTATAATGGATAAACAAACAAACAAATGAAATCGTAAAATAAGTGCAGAGAGCTGGGTGCGGTCAACTGAAAATATAAAATAACCATTTTTTTTTTTTAATTATAATTGTCTTAAATTATCAACAATTATAAAAACTTATTCGTAAAAACGGTTGGAATCATTTAACACCCAGTGTAATTAGTTCCTACATTTAAATTAATAAATTTACATTAATGACGTACTCAGATTATGACACAATTTATAATTAAAATTCCATTTTTATCAAGGTTTTCTACTCAAAGTTGTAAAAAGCGTCAGTAGATGGAAATTAATTTATTTACAGGGATATAAAAATAGGAATTCCTTTTCGTGTTGTATTGACGTTGTTACCCTCCAGGAATAGATTGCGTGTAAAAGAATTGAATCTGTTTAAAATAAATGTGAGAGCAATAATATTTACTATTCATCTGGATTTGAGTTTTTAATTGTGGATTTTTAATTTACTTTTTTCAAGAAAAACTAAAACATACTATTGTTATCTGATGCCAAACCACCAGGATCTGTACTAAAGACAACTAAACAGATATAATAACTTATTGTAGCATGATGGACCATACGCGTAGAGTGAATACGAAAAAAACGAAATGTTTTTATTACATCAGCCACTAAACTTAAACTACGCATCACTACAGCTTTTTATCATATTTTACACTCGCTGTTACCTAACTCTGCAACCAATACACACTGTCATTTTTACAATTAAAACCTCCCTCAATTTGCGTGTCTATTTTAAACAAAAAAAAAACATCTTAATCCACACAAACATGGCAATTGCCGATGCATGCTAATAATATGCTGAAACAAAGTCTATTATTTTCGAAGACCCCAAAAAATTTCTCAAAACATTATCATTTACAAGGTAGAAGTTGACTATTCTGTATATAGGAAGAAAAATTACACACCATATTATTTTATTATAGGATGTACATTTCTTATGCGAAATTCTTTTTAATAAATTGAGTTGTAATTGCATTTTAGGAATTTTACGAGATCAAGAGCTAATTTTAATTAACAAGGGTAAAAAATATATAATTGTTTTATAGTGAAAAAAAAATAATTCTTTATTCATGGTATTTGAGGTAGTACTTTTACCACACTCCTACCAGTAGCATTGTCACTCGCAGTACCACTGTCATTAACTACCACTACTACTACTACTACTACTACTACTACTACTACTACTACTACTACTACTACTACTACTACTACTATTACTACTGCTACAACAACAGCAACTACTACTACTACTACTACTACTACTGCTACTACTACTACTACTACTACTACTACTGCTGCTACTACTACTACCACTACTACTACTACTACTACTACTACTACTACTACTACTACTACTACTATTACTACTGCTACAACAACAGCAACTACTACTACTACTACTACTACTGCTACTACTACTACTACTACTACTACTACTGCTACAACAACAACAACTACTACTACTACTACTACTACTGCTACTACTACTACTACTACTACTGCTGCTACTACTACTACTACTACTGCTGCTACTACTACTACTACTACTACTGCTACAACAACAACTACTACTACTACTACTACTACTACTACTACTACTACTACTACTACTACTACTACTACTACTACTACTGCTGCTACTACTACTACTACTACTGCTACTACTACTACTACTACTACTACTACTACTACTTCTACTACTACTACTACTACTACTACCACTACTACTACTACTACTACAACTACTACTACTACTACTACTACTACTACTACTACTACCACTACTACTACTACTACTACTACTACTACTACCACTACTACCACTACTACTACCACTACTACTACTACTACTACTACCACTACTACTACTACTACTACTACTACTACTACCACTACTACTACTACTACTACTACTACTACTACTACTACTACTACTACTACTACTACTACTACTACTACTACTACTACTACTACTACTACTACTACTACTACTACTACTACTACTACTACCACTACCACTACTACTACTACTACTACTACTACTACTACTACTACTACTACTACTACTACTACTACTACTACTACTACTACTACTACTACCACTACCACTACTACTACTACTACTACTACTACTACTACTACTACTACTACTACTACTACTACTACTACTACTACTACCACTACCACTACTACTACTACTACTACTACTACTACTACAACTACTACTACTACTACTACTACTACTACTACTACTACTACTACCACTACTACTACTACTACTACTACTACTACCACTACTACTACTACTACTACTACTACTACCACTACTACTACTACTACTACTACTACTACTACTACCACTACCACTACTACCACTACCACTACTACTACTACCACTACCACTACTACTACTACTACTACTACTACCACTACTACTACCACTACTACTACTACTACTACTACTACTACTACTACTACTACTACTACCACTACCACTACTACCACTACCACTACTACTACTACTACTACTACTACTACTACTACTACTACTTCTACTACTACTACTACTACCACCACTAGCACTACCACAACCACTATTACTGAGATTACTAATATTAATACTCACTATCGGATTCTATTGATGCTTAATAGCAGACACTACCACTATTAATATCATTATCACTAGCACTACTACTGTCATTACAGCTTTTAATGCGACTACCACCACCACTACTATTACTGCTAGTACACTTATACCATTACTACTGTCATTACAGCTTTTAATGCGACTACCACCACCACTACTATTACTGCTAGTACACTTATACCATTACTACTGTCATTACAGCTTTTAATGCGACTACCACCACCACTACTATTACTGCTAGTACACTTATACCATTACTACTGTCATTACAGCTTTTAATGCGACTACCATCGCCACTACCACTTCTATTACCATGAGAACTACCACTAACAATAGCAGTATCACTACGATTACCATTACTAGGTAGTTACTCATACCAGTACCGCTATCACGACCTCCACACTATCACCACTACACTACCACCACCACTACTATTTCTGCTAGTACACTTATACCATTACTACTGTCATTACAGCTTTTAATGCGACTACCATCGCCACTACCACTTCTATTACCATGAGAACTACCACTAACAATAGCAGTATCACTACGATTACCATTACTAGGTAGTTACTCATACCAATACCGCTATCACGACCTCCACACTATCACCACTACACTACCACCACCACTACTATTTCTGCTAGTACACTTATACCATTACTACTGTATCACCAACCATTATATGAATAATATTATTATTATGGATATTGCTTGGTACTATGGTAATACGATATTTTATTCTATTTGTTTAGAGTTGTTTGATCTATTAATGTATAGTAAACACAATTTCGACGTTGCATAAGTAGACTAATAGTGATTTAGTGAAAAAGATTAGAAAACGTTTCCTTGTTCTTATACTTTAGTTTCGAATAAAAATTTATTTATTTTGACCGCCTCTGGTAAATTACTTTACTTTCATTAATATATTTATTTTATCAATTCATTTTGATGTGAAAATTTAAAATGTATTAACTTACAAATATTCTGACTAATTATTGTATTACTTTGAAGTTTTGCAATTTTACTTCATTCAATAAAAATACTACATAATATTTTATTAGTAGATATTTTCATAACGATATGATAGAAATTCCTAAGATTAATTACGATAAGTTTTTTAAAATGTATAATCAATTATTATTTATAAATCTAATGTTCTTGATTCGTATTTGTTAAATATCGATTTGTCTCACTAATCGTTTATAGCTAGAAATTATCTACCATACTACTGACCTTTTTAGGACATGTTTTAAATCTATACAAATGATACTATACATACTCATCACAGGTAATTTATTGTAATTCTTATCCTGGAATACAACAAAATTCCTTTTGGAAGAGATGAAATCGAAGGAAATTGCCCTATAGTTACGGACCGTTTTATTGTATCTCCCTTCCCCAACTGCAAATCCGTAATTTAATTTTCCAGTCGGTTTGATACAATGGGATCTTTTATTATCCCAGAACTAAGTAGGTTGTCGAGGTGGCAATTTGGACAAATATTATCGAAGTTGAGTCCTCGATTAGGTTATGGTGACTGAATGACAAAAAAGAACTCTTTGAGACAAATAAAATTAATTTCTACACCTTTAGTTTATCAAATTTGCGGATTCCTAGAAAAACCATTTATACTATCCATTCATCTGTTGGCTATTTTGTAATGAATAAAGTATTGTTGTTTTACTTTACTTGTATTCTTTATCAAATAATTAAACACTGTATATATGAATATAACCACGTCAATATCTATAAAATTAGTTGACCTAATTTAAAAAAAAAAATTAAATATTGATATTATTGTATTGGTTATTATATTACTTTGATATTCATATCATAAATAAAACGATCTACTTAGACTGATTAATTTACAAAATGGCTTACATTACCATTGACGTAAGATATATTCTGTCGCATATAATAAGCGCATATGTAACAATTGGAAACGTCATTTAGCGAGTTTATGTTTATCATGGAATTTGATATATCGATCTTTTTTTGTTTCCTCTCTTATATGGAAACATTGTAATGACTTAAATTCTCATTTCTATTCAAAAATGGATAAAGTAGTATATATGAGGAATACACGAGTAAATTAGGCTGTATTGTTGAAATATTACTTTACACCAGCAATATTTGTTTATTTTAAATTGATAAAAATACGAAAATATATATAATTGTACAATAACATTCAACTATTTTAAAATCATTACAGTTTTGACCTAGTTAATGTCAAATAATGATAATAATTATTAAATAAATAAATAAATAAAACATATTCGAAGTTATTGATCATTTTTTGGCATCTATACAATAAAAATATTGCAAAAGAACCCCAATACCACAAAAACTAGAATAGTCATCATTCTAGTTTGTAACTTCTTGTGTGCTAGATTGTGTTTTGTAACAAGACCCTCTGATGATGATGACATGGTTATCGAAATGTACATAAGGGTTTAATCTTAAGTAACTTGTTTTATTTGTTATTTTTGATTATTTTTGTGGTATTGGGGTTCTTTTGCAATATTTTTATTGTAATATATTGTACCACTGTGCTCTTGATATTGTATATCTATACAATGCTTAAATGGTATCAATTTATTTATAAAGAATTTAACGTATTACGTTACTTACAAAAACTGAAATGAATAAATCAGAAGTTATAAAGTGCTTCAAAATTACATGTCGGTCTTTTGTCTCGCATTATATCGTAACACATTTTTGTAATTAATTGTTAAAATTTAAAAAATATATATTCGACAATAAAATAACTTTTTAAAGAATGTTTATATACATAGTTAATTATAGCTTAGCTAGTGAGAAATATACACAAAGGTAAAAGTCATAATAGTGAACTCAAAATCTCATAAAAAATTAGTTTCTTATAAGACACACACACAACTTACTAGTGGTAGTAGCCAAGCACTGAGAAAGGTGACATCGTCGCCGAAACTAGTTTGCTGTGTAATTTTGAGTTCACTCTTTTGACTTTTACCTTTGTGAATGTTTATATAACCTAATTTTATTGTGGAATGAAATTGTTTTAAAATTTCTTATCAAATTAGTTTTACGTGTACATAAATGATTAGAAAAAGTTAAAGTTGCTACTTGCTATTCGGAGCTTCTCTATTCCTCCTACCGAAGCTGATGGCTCTCTATCTAACTTGGTTTTTGTCTAGTAAATGTTTTATTATTAAATCTCTGAAAACTGCAAGTTCATTTCCACTCAACTATAACATTTTCCTACTTTTCTCTCCACTTATATACTTCATACATACTTCTACAATATGGCTTACATTACACATTGTTTATGAGATATTGTCCGTCGCATATATTATCGGTGGTCAACAATTGGAGACGTCGTTGCAGGGAGGTTAATTATGAAATTTGATATTATGATATTTCATTTATTTCCTCACTTATATGGAAATATTGAAATGACTTTAATAAACATATTTATTCAAAAATGAGTAGAGTAATATATATGAGGAATATACTAGTGAAGTAAGCTCTATTACTCAAATATCACTTTTAACCAGCATTATTTGTTCATTTTAAAAAAAATTACACACACACACACACACACACACACACACACACATACACACACACACACACACTCATATATATATATATATATATATATATTTATATTTATATATGTGTGTGTGTGAGAGGGTGTTTGTGTGTGTGTGTGTGTGTGTGTGTGTTTGTGTTTGTGTGTGTGTGTGTGTGTGTGTGTGTGTGTGTGTGTGTGTGTGTGTGTGTGTGTGTGTGTGTGTATGTGTCTGTGTGTGTGATTAAAATATTTTTAACTAAATACAGATTTGATTTATTTGATATTAAATAATGATAACAATTGATAATAAATTATTTAAAATAATAACATTTGAAGTTATTGATCTTTTATTTGCATCTATAAAGTTTGTAGATAGTATCAATTTATTTATAAAATATATAACGTTTTGCGTTACTTAAAAACTTAAATAAATAATACTGAAGCTATAAAATGCTTAAAAATTTCGTGTAGGTTATTTGGCTCGCATTATATCGTAACACATATTTGTAATTAGTTGTTAAAGTTGAGAAAATGTATATTCGCCAATGAAGTTAAATTTTTGATAAAAGTTTATATACCTTAATTTTGATTTGAAGTTAAATTGTTTTAAAATGTTTTATCAAATTAGTTTTATGTATACATAAATTATTAGAAATAGTTAAAGTTAGCTACTTGCTACTCGGAGTTTCTCTATTCCTCGTGCTGAGACTGATGGTTCTCTATTAAACTTTGATTTTGTTTAGTAATTGTTTAAACGTTGAATCTGACAACTGCATGTTCAACTCCACTCAACTATTACATTTTCCTACTTTTCAAACAGTTTTTATACTTCATAACGTTATTTACTAAATTAGGCTAAGGTCTAATAATTAGACAATTATTTTGTTAATAAGTGTTAATTTTTTGGGTTTAATTTTCGGATGTCTAAACCCATTAGGGAACTGTATTATTCCTAACACCAATATATGTACTCTACATTGATGATAATCGATGTTTATTTATTTATTGGACATCGTAGTAGGCGTGGATGGTGGGTGACGCACACTATACCTGTTATAGAACATTTTTCTTATATAAGTTTCATTTAAATTGTAAACATTCCTCATAACTTACCATAAAACATCTTTTACAGTGTCATTATTTGTACTTGTTTGATTGGGCTGTAGTCTTTTTGTCTTTCCTAGCACAGCATCTAGGGATACCACAAATGTTTCAATTATTCCAAAGTTGTATATGTTTAAATTTTCATTAGTTTAAAATAGCATTTACTTTTACGAAATATGTTGTCAGGTAATAAGTATTATATACCTCTATCGTGACATAATTTTCGTATACTGTTAATTAATTGTCTTTAGGACTGCCATATTTACTTTATTAAAAGTAAACACTCATGTTATTATAAATAGGGATACCATGTTTAATTTATTATTCTCAATTATGGAAACCTGATTATTATATTTTTTTTTAAAAAGGAGTTCTAGCTTTGTACAATTTGCATTTCCCATACAAGGTTGGAAATGAAGCAGTCTAAACCCCGTCAGTTCCAGTTAAAGCGTACATTTATAATCCCATTTCACTGCACAAATAAGGTAAATAATGGAATTGAAAAACAAATCGATTTCGATCTGGGGTTATTAAACTCTCACAGTGTAGGGGGATTTATATTTTTAATTCTTTGACTAAAATCTTATTGAAAATTGTTTAGAGTTGAAAAACGATGTTTGCTGTGAGTGTACTGGTATATTTATGGAAACCTGATTATTATATTTTTTTTAAAAAGGAGTATCTAGCTTTGTACAATTATCATTTCTCATACAAGGTTGGAAATGAAGCAGTCTAAACCCCGTCAGTTCCAGTTAAAGCGTATATTTATAATCCCATTTCACTGCACAAATAAGGTAAATAATGGAATTGAAAAACAAATCGATTTCGATCTGGGGTTATTAAGACTGTATCAGTGTAGGGGGATTTATTTTTTTAAGTCTTTGACTAAAATCTTATTGAAAATAGTTTAGAGTTGAAAAACGATGTTTGCTGTGAGTGTACTGGTATATTTATGCTTATTTACTGTGCAATGTAAAAAAGTGTTTCAGGCTTGCTAAGGACCAAAACTCAGTTCCCGAAATGTCACAATAAATAAATATAAGTGACTCGATGTTCAATCGGCTTGTCATTGGTTAAACAATAATTATTATTTGTAAATAAATATATTTATTTTCGATTTATTTCTTTACATAATATATATACATTTTGTTTTATCATTAAATTACCTAAATGTTTCTTATTTCTAGAAAATAGGGTAAATTTTATTTGCAAAAAAGTGTGAGGTTTTGAGTACAACACGAGGAAGCTCAGAACTAATGAAGAGCTGGAGGTGGTGTTGAAGAAACTTTCTTAAGTTAAACCTATTGAGTTATAATGGAAGATGTAAAAGCATTTCCTAACCTTTAGGTCTATATTTTGTCCACTTTTTTAGTTAATAGACTCATATGGGAAATGTCATTAAATACGTTAGCAAATATATTTAGTCATGAGGTGATGCAAAAGAAATAGAGCTTGGGGTAAAAGAAATTAAAAGTACGTAAAAAGAAAATAATAGATGAAAAAATAAAAACATATTATTAAACACGGAAATAAAACATAAATATAATTCAGTTTTACTATCACTTCTTATATACAATTCTAGACGATTGTATTGTTATTATTTTACTTTCTATATAAACAACTACATTCCTAATACTATTTTTTCACTAACCATTCGTTATGATTTACCTCTTTCTAAAATAATAAACTTTTCTAAATTTGAGAAAATTAAAACGTATCTTAAATATGCACATAAACAATCAATAAACCGTGTTTACAGAACATATTTTTTTAAAAATTTGGTTTACATTTTTATATATTTTATTTTTCATTTTACTTCTTCCTAATTTAATTTACATTTTGTAACTACATTTCCGATAGAGAATCTTATTGAACGCATACTATTTTGGCGTAGTAATCGTACAATTACGATCATAGTTTTAAAAAATCGCATAGCTTTATCGATTTGATTGGAAAATGCAAACGTCTTAATAATGTCATATTACTTTATGTAGCTTATAAATGAATAAAACTACAGACACCGTTTTCGGGTTATTTATACTGTGACCCTTATATAATAGTTTTTTCATTATATCCTTTTTTATTGGCCAATTCGTGTATAATCTTTGTCCATGCATTTATCATTGATTGTAAGGACCAATATCAAACATACGGTAAAACCAATTGAGGATAGATACATCAGAAGTTATACTCGTATTTGTCTTTTTGAAACAATAAAGGCCCGAGTAAACACGCGTTCCCATTAAAAACCCAAAATGTGTATCAGTTTGGTCGATAGATAACGCCTCTTAGTAGGATAATTGTAACACAGAAAGCGTTCCGGATGCTGTTAATGCTGACTCTATAGAATTTTCCATAACTGCCAAATATAGGAACTTTGGTCGTATTATTATGCAGGTTAGTAAGGCTTAGTAATTATTAAATTAAATTATAATCAATATTAGAATAGGATGTGATATATAATCCGTAATGACTAAACAGTCCAACAGTATACTGTTGTAAAAGTATATTACAAATATCAATGTAGGTAAATTACTTGAAGCGAAAATAAATAAATATGTACAGTCTATATATACATGACAAAGCACATTGTAGTTTACTGGGAAGGAAAGGAAAATACTCTATTGCAAGACAAAATAGAACACTCACAGTGATTATACAAACCGATCCCTATTTCATTTGCGACCTCTTAAGGTGGTATTTTTTCTATGTACCTTTATCTAATTAACGCATTAAAAATTTTCAATTTTTTAAAAAATATCCAAAATCTATATTGTTTTAAATATTTCTATATTAACATCATGTGTCTTGGGGGTTTTGACCTTATATAACAAAATATAAAGTCGTTCCACTACTAATAAGCAATTAAGTAATCAATAAATCTTTAATTGTTTCCCACCTTGATTATTATTACATATATCTCGTGAATATTAGTAAGAAGAATTGTTAGACTAGGCATTACGGGGTAACTCTATTGCATAAAGTGATTGGCAACTTTCTTTACCAAGAAGTTCCTGATTTATGGCTTTAAATGTTAGCACATTATTCATCAAGTAATAGTAAAACACTTCTAAGGTCTATTATGTAAGAAAATGTGGTACCATTTATAAAAACCTGATATGAAAGCGTCATCATCTGTTTCATATTATGTCATAATGTAAACTAATAAAAGTTTATCCATAGTAGGCCAAAATTAGATCCCTAAGAAAATTATGATTGTTACAAGTAAGAGCCATAGCTTTCGTAATTCCTGATAATCAATGTATTTAATATTCAGCTGTAAATTGACTAAATTATTGAAGAACTGTAATTATTTACATTTATTATGAACGTAGCTACTTTGCTGATAACTTTGTATAAATTTAATATTTTTAGAATCATCATTTAATATTTTTATATTACTTTAATGAAATATCTCTCTCTGCCTCTCTCCCTCTCTCTCTCTCTCTCTCTCTCTCTCTCTCTCTCTCTCTCTCTCTCTCTATCTCTCCCTATATATATATTTTAAACCTAGGTTAATCAAATACAAGAATAATATTTATTAATATTCAAAGCTTATCGTTGGTAAACCGTACCAACACCATCAGGAATGAAAAATACAATAATATTATTGTATTTTTCACTCCTGATGATGTTGGTACGGTTTACCAACGATAAGCTTTAAATATAAAAAAAAAATATAATATTCTTGTATTTGAATAACCTATGTTGTTTTAAATTATTAAACAAGAAACATATTATATATATATATATATATATATATATATATATATATATATATATATCACTTTCACTTTGTACTTAAACAAGAATCTTACTTGGTATTTATGCGAGCGCTTTCAGAGACTAGTAAGTGCCTCCATCTTCTGGCATGTTCAATAGTTTGGTTGCTTGATTACCTTGTGGGGCGATATCCATATTTGTAGATTATGCAACACTGTTTTCTTGTATACACTTATCACTTTCACTTATGTACTTAAACAAGAATCTTACTTGGTATTTATGCGAGCGCTTGTATGTATACAAGAAAACAGTGTTGCATAATCTACAAATATATATATATATATATATATATATATATATATATATATATATATATATATAAGTTTACAGTTGTAAATGCTATTGGAATTTTAATGAATGGTAATAATTATGTTATATCTTATTCAAAATTATTTATCAAGAATGCAAATAGAAATTTTATCATTTTAAAATAAATGTTTAGGTTTTTCTACTAAACAATATTGTTTCTTAATTGATATAAAAACACAAAAGTATAAAATCAACTATGATAAACTACGAAAATTAGAGTTTTAAACAACCCAAAAAATAATATACACTCAAATCATAAAGTACAAAATAAAACAATATTTTCTATTTATTAAATGAATGTTGTATTTTATTGTATATCCTCTCCAGTATTTAATATATTTGGTTTGATATTCAGTAATTTTTATTTGACCTTTAAATGACGCCTACATAATTAAAGGCAAAAGAGAGCTTAGCTTTCCATTTATTGAGAAATATGATTATTGAGAGATAACCTAAACGTAATCTAAAGTTTATACAGGCGATGAAGGAATGCTTCTTGCTAGAGGGAGAGTTACAAGTCATTAATTTTACTGAAGAACGTTTAAACAGAGTCGGGTGAGGGGAAATCGTTACAAGATTTAAATCAAAGATATGTTTGTAATAAAATAAAATACACGTTAGACAAGAACATTTGACTCTGTTTAGTTTACAGGAAAAGTTGAAATTATACACTAGTTACTTACTAGTTGGAACTACTGGTTCTTGTGCTCCAAAACCTGTCAAAAATGTTCAATTTTATTACATATTTGGTATGTAAAAATATTGTCTGTGTTTATTACAAAATATTTTTCCAAAAATGTTTTCTGTAAACATGTAACGAAATGATTCTTTTGTCAGTTATTTAAATGAATATTAAAATTAATATTTTTTACTATTAAAATATGATTATTTATAAATAACACAAATAAAATATGTTGATGTAACATTTATAAAATCGTAATAGGAAAGCATCATCAATTGTTTCATACTATGTCAACATGTAAACTTATTAAGGTATATCCATAGTAAGCCTAAATTTGAAAATTATTAATGTTACAAGTAGGAGCCATAACTTTCGTAATTTCTGATAATCAATGCCTTTAATATATTGCTGAAAAAAATATTTAAATACTAAAGAATTATTACTTATTTACAATTCATTAAGAACGTAGTAACTTTGCTGATACATATTTGTAGATTTATTATTTTAAGAATCATGAATATATATTTTTGAATTCTTTTAAAGAAATCTCTCTCTCTCCTTCCGTCTCTCTCTCTCTCCTTCTCTCTCTCTCTCTCTCTCTCTCTCTCTCTCTCTCTATATATATATATATATATATATATATATATATATATATATATATATATATGAGTGTTAAATACAAATAGATATTTTATCGTTTTAAAATAAATGTTTAAATACACAGGAGACCTATATCTTCCAATTTTGTATTGGAACCCCTTCAGAATCCAATGGCCTATAACCAGATCTACAGTAGCTTTGTATCCCACAAGCAAGTATCCCCATAGTACCTTGGATTTCTTGCACCCCCAAATTGTATTCTATTCTTCCCTGCACAACCTGTCTATTTGGGCCGTGATCTTTTTGCGCCCCTCTTGAGGCGGCTTGCCCACTGCCTCAGGAACGGACCTTGAGTTATACACTCACGTAAATATGTCACGAAATCATTCTTTTCTGAGTGATTTAAAACATTATTGAAATACCTTGTATTTATATGTATAACATAAATTTGTCAGGATTTCCTATAATAATTAACTAATAGAGAAATGTAATTTTAAAAAAATAAAATATTTATTTTCAAATAATTACCGACCATATTTTGTATTAACTTTCACAGAATTTATCTTGTAGGTAATATATTATAAAATATATAGGTAACGTATTATTGGAATCGTTTGTCCTTATGTACGCATATTAGAACCTAAAAGAGCTACGAATAACTAACCCTTTATTCACCTAGAGGTCACGTCTATTTCGAAATATCCTTGGGCGCAACTAGCATTTACCTTGACATTATTAAATAACAGAATTAATCTGCTAATGCTCAAGTTGTATATCCCTTAGAACTTTATGAAATGCAATTAAAATATAAAACTGTTTGACTTATTTCAGTTTTAGAGCATTTTGACACACGCACATCTAAAAATAATAAGGTATGTGTGTAATAAATAAAGATATAAAATTTTTCATTTAAAATAATTAATTTATAAATGTCTATATATATATATATATATACCCAGTAAAATTATTACTAAATATAATAAAGACATTAACACGTCTAATTTAGTGCAGATAAATTAA
Source organism: Prosapia bicincta (assembly GCA_036971475.1). Classification (NCBI taxonomy): domain Eukaryota; kingdom Metazoa; phylum Arthropoda; class Insecta; order Hemiptera; family Cercopidae; genus Prosapia; species Prosapia bicincta. The sequence goes on along the minus strand of JBAIZL010000003.1, from coordinate 131,866,307 downwards.
TTAATCCTGGAAACATTTTACATTAAACAAAATAATAATATTTTAACACTATAAACATTTACATCCGATTTAAAGCATTTATCGTAAAGTTTATAGTCATATATTTTAAGAAATATTCAAATACATATCTTAAAAGAAATAGTTTAACTCTATTAGATTTATTTAATTTGCTAATAAGATCTGATTAAAATCTTCTGACATTAATAATGTCACAAAAAGTAACAACTATAAAACACTCGAACATGACACGCAGTACGGTACAAAATTACATGATGGTGATTATCCACCGTCATATCCGAAGGCACATCTAATCTCTCAGTGTAGAAGGCAACTCGTCATGTGATACGGGAATGTCTTCTGCTCCGAGGTGCCAATGGACTTGTCTTCATACCCTGACAGTGCTGAGGTCTTCACGGAGTCCATTGTAATCGCAATTCTCATTTTATTCAGGCATCATCAATTAAGCTCACACCGCCTATGTGAAGCAGCTACTCAATGAGTAATTCGTTCGGAGTCGAAGGATCACCAGCTTACAAGATAAAAAATCTGTAACGCTATACAAAAATTTACAAAATATGACGTAAGAAGGCACATCCCTGATTCTATTAACCCTTCTTTTTTCAAGTATATACATCCAAAATTATCTCTTTCCTGCACACATTTCGAATTCCTACAGCAAGCAAGAACACTTTCCCTTCTTTTGGAAGTTGATGAATTTTCGTTATTCAAACCCGTCAAACAACCCGACAGCTATCTGTCAATCGCTGATCTTCCGATCATACACAAACCTTCTTCTAGTGAGACTGGTCATTTCATGAACCTAACTGACACCGCCATGTATCAGTTCAATGTGGTTTGTTATTTGACACTTTGCTTGTTTTGTTAGTTAGATGTCTTTCAAGAAACAAACAACTTTGTTTTATATCTTATTTTTTTATTTTGAGAAATTTACTCAGAAAACATCACTCTTGATGTCGTTTCAACCCAATTGAGATCATCTTATGTGAGTGTAAAACATTATCTACAAATAGATAAATATCTTCTCTCATAAAGGCTTTTTAGAAGACGTAGACACTTCACACTTCCTTAAAGCACCCACACAGAGAAAACGTTATTATCTTGGAATAATTTTTGGTGAGATGATAAATATTTGTAGAATATCAAGTTAAGCAGAATATCAAGAGCCACCAACTTTTCTGATTTTGAAATAAATTACGTTTCAGTGTCTGTTGACAGTTGTATCACTCTTTCATCGCTGTTATCTATTTTACGATTACTAGTATAGTGTACGTATATTTCGTACGTATAGTGTTTCGTATATTTTACGATTACTAGTATGAGCAGGGAAAGTACAGGAAAAAATTAGGTTTCTCTGGCTTCTTGACAGTTACTTTCTCAGTAGGAACTACAGATATGCAGACGTAATAGTCTCAGCCGCAGTACAATTTTGTGTTGTATTTATTTTAATAACAGTTGTTAGTTTAGGCACTTTTCTTAATAAATCCTTGTTCGCAAGTTCACATTTCCTGCTCTTTTTTTTACTCCCCTGACAACTTTTCATATCTTTAACAAACATTTCATATCCTTTATATCACATATATCTTGACTTTTCAAGTAATCACTGTAGTAATAGATTGTAAAGAGTTTTAAATATAGAAAATAAATATTCAAAAATTACTTCGTATTAGGCTTCAAGAATAATGATAAAATCATTTACACGAAACTATATGATAATTTAAAAAAGTAAAATATATTGCACTCTTGTTTTTAAAATGCGCAAAGCATTCAATTACTACATTTCTGTTGTATTATGTTTTAACGAAACATCATTTACAAGATCTGCAAAAAAATATCAATTAATAATAAATAATCTTCATATCAAGAAACATAAACATTCAGTTCTTAAAACTCCAAATATTTCTGAATACTTTTATCATAATATACGGCTATATTATGTTTTACTTATTACCCCATTTATAAAATTCAAGTTGTTTCCAAATACGGTTGACTGTGGACCGTTTTATATGAACTACCCTAACATTAAAAGTTATCGCAACCCCAACAGCAAATTTGATTTTCCAGGCAACTTGCTACTTATGGCGCTTTTATTTGACGCCACACATCCCTAAAACTACCTTGGCAGTACAGAGATACGAAACTATGATCGTTTCTAGTCCTCTTTGTGTTATCTATTACCCTAGGATATTAGAATACTTTTGAAAAATTATATGTGACAATAAACGGTTTCAATTGTAAATGGTTTAAATATAAGGTATATTTTTTAAAATTGTATATAGCTTATAGTTTAACTATAATGGTCTCTCATAAATAAATAGGCTATGAAACATTGAAATGTAAATGTTTGGTTCTATATTTGTACTATGATAATTTTCGTCTTAATATATATATATATATATATATATATATATATATATATGAAGTTAATATATTACTATGTAAGTAATTTTATCCACCATTAAGTGCAATAATTTTACCTTGAGTGATGAGGCACCTTTCGGTCAATTGACCATTGTCGAATCACTGATGTTTTTTTCAGAAAAACATCAGTGATTCGACAATGGTCAAATGACCGAAAGGTATCTCATCACTCAAGGTAAAATTATTGCACTTAATGGTGGATAAAATTACTTACATAGTAATATATTAACTTCATAAAGTCAGTGCAACGGAAAAACAATGGATAACGTTAAATATCAAGAATTTAATACCTACCAAGGTAAACAACTGTACCGTAAATATCTTAACCTAAAAATCAAACTCCAGAATTGCATCAACAAAATACAGTTTAATAAAAAATGCTTAACACTTAATATAACACCAAAATACGCAAAATTACACATAAAAAATAAACAAAACACTATTATCAATAAAGCAACAAAAATAGCAGAATCACACATTATTAAACAAAACATTAAAGCTGCCTACCATAAAAAAAGCCAAATCAATTTACAACTATACACAACCAATTTGGAAATAATGAAAAGTTTTGACACTCTCACACCTATTATTCACGAAAAAACACAACAAATTATAATAAAACATAAAACAAACACTATTAACAGACAAAACAAAAAAATCGAAAATTTATCAAAACAACTTAACCTAAAAAATAGCCTAGAACCAATCCACACATCAAAACAACAACATAACCTAAAAAATAACCTAAAAAATAGCCTAGAACCAACCCACACCTCTAACAATAATAAATTCATAAACTTAACTAAAACACAATTCACTGAAAAAGAAAAAATAATAATAACAAATTCCTTCAAATATAACCTACCTAACTTCAACAAAAAACAAATAATAAAAAACCTAATAGTTGACACAGAATCTAACATCCACAAAATTACCCACCAAAATACTGAACACATAAGAAATAATATTAATAATAAAATTAACCTAATAAAAACGGAAAAAACAAAAAAACGGAACAATATATTAATAAAAAAGAAATTATAAAACTCAGAGAAAAACTAGAAAACAACGAATACTTAATATTAAAATCAGATAAAACAAATACTCCAGTAATAATAGAAAATACCAAATATATCGATTCAATGACTAACTACATAAAAGAAAATAAATACGAACAAATCCCAGACCCAACTAACAAATACCTTATTACAATAAAAAACTTAATAGTCACTCACCGTAACACCCTAAACTACAACAATAAATTAAAATACCACACAAGATTATACCCATTCAAACCATGCGCACCAGTATTATCAGGGATACCTAAAATCCACAAACCCAACACACCATTTAGACCACTAATAAATTTCACAACAGCACCATCTTACATATTCGCAAAAATTCTAGACAAAATCCTAAGATCTAAAATACATATCAACAACACATACAATATAAAAAATGGATACGAATTAATTAATAAAATAAAAACGATAAAAACAAACAGCAACACAAAAATAATAGGTTATGACATAACTAACATGTACCCTAGTATCCCAATAGAAGAAACCATAGAAATAATAAAAAACAAACTGATACACAATAACGAAAAAAGAAACATAATAGATAGTATCATTACGCTAACCAAACACATATGTAACCAAAATTACTTCCAATTTAACAATAAATATTATAAACAAACAACAGGACTCCCCATGGGTTCACCCATATCATCTGTCATGTCAGAAATATATTTACAACACTTTGAACAAATAATAATTAAACCTATAATAAACACACACAATATCTCACTATGGACAAGATATGTAGACGATATACCTGTAATATACCAACCCACCATTCACAACGAACACGTCATAATATTAAACAAACTAAATACATACAACGAAAACATACAATTCACCGTTGAAACAGAAACAAATAGAACAATCAACTTCCTCGACATTACTTTAAATATAAATGATAATAAAATAGAAACTACAGTATACAGGAAACCTACTTCCAACAACACCACAATACACTACAAATCTAACCACCCTAAAGAGAAAAACATCAGTGATTCGACAATGGTCAATTGACCGAAAGGTGCCTCATCACTCAAGGTAAAATTATTGCACTTAATGGTGGATAAAATTACTTACATAGTAATATATTAACTTCATAAAGTCAGTGCAACGGAAAAACAATGGATAACGTTAAATATCAAGAATACATATATATATATATATATATATATATATATATATATATATATGAATAGTTAATATCTGGAGTACATCCGTTCATTCTGCAGTCTATAAATTCGCAGTTCCGACGTTTCGCTAGAATCTCATCCAGCATTGACGAGGTGAACCCAACAACACTAGAAGTGCGAGTTACTTTTACTGACTAACTCAGAAGTAACTAGTCAGTTGTAGACAGAATATTATACTACATCAATTCTCCGCGAATGGATATAGAGCAGTTAACAGCTGTTTGCAGAGTTCATAAACAGCATCATTACATTACCTGCAACTATACTGTGATTGATTATTACAGGATTCCAGCTGATTTCAAATCATGTAACATTATTTTAGATGAAAATGTTACATATAACAGCAGCATCAGAAAACAAACCGAAATATTAGTTTAAAAAATATTTCTTTTTTAATTTGTAAATTATGATTCTTTGTATCGCAATACTGGTTGAGATATGAAATCCACAAGCCTGTTTCTTTTAGACATGTGCCGGAGAGATGCGCAGAAGGTCGGGAGTCGCTACGTAAATGCTAAAACTTCCTCTTATTTTCTGGTCTTCAACCGTCATAAGTTGGGGCGTAGTGGAAATGGTTTTTTTTTTAATTTCAACAGATTTAATTTAATTTAAAATAATGAGTCTAATGTATAAAAGTATTTAAAAGTTTCTTTTATTATTTTATTTTTTTCATGAAATGTTTCTTCACTAAATATTCAACAACGTGTGAGGGTGCTAGTCAACACGAATCCAAAATGAATAATGACAAGGTCTGATCCAGGAACCACGTTGTACACCTTAAAATCCAGTTCCAGATGAGTTACAAATTTAATGTAAAGTGATATGAACTCAAAATTTAACTTTCAAAATTTGACTGTGCATGGCAAAATAGTACAGTTTATATATTTTGAAAATGCGGGAATTTATAAATAATTCGTATGATGCAATATCAATATTTTACCTGTTGGATAAAATTAAATTGAAATGTATTTTATTTAAAATAGAAGCAATTTCTTTGTGGATATCATATGTCAATGCCATAAATTCTAAAATAGTAAAATGTTTGCATAAAATAATAACATGTTAAAATAATGTAAACCAGATCTAAAAACAGTGTAAACGTTTCAAATGTATTTTCTTTTTATATTTTTCTTTTTTGTAATTGCATATTAAAACTTTCTTTATTTTTATTTGAAATAATTGTTAAATTTATTGAATGCACCATTCTCAAGTTCAATTTCATTCTTGACTTTGCAGGTCACTTAATTAATTATGTAACAGATAACTGCAATATTCTACATCTAAATTCCTTAAGAATTTATCTAAACACGTTGCTTAAAACAAAATAACAAACACATTAATATTGTCAATTTTGGCGATTCTATCAATAGGTTTTTTTACTCACATTGCATCCAAGCCTCAACTGTAGCGAATGATCTACAGACCATCCAATGTAGAAACGACATGTATAATAAGTTTAATTAAGTAACTATTTAAAATTCAACTTATATTTGGGTATTTATTATAAAAATGATGTCTATTGTATAGGGATGTGTATTGTATTTTATCCCTTATTTCAAATCATAGATGTATTGTAGATTATCATATTCAATGTAATGTAGTTGATTTGCTAACCTAAGAATGTATAATTAGTCATATGCTTGCCGCAGTTCATGTAGTCGTTGTTATACCTGAGATCCTGTGTTATCCCTGATAGGTGTGACTCCGAAGAACGAAGCAGAATCATACAGGTAATGCGTTAGTGTTGCTGTTATATATTTATATTAAAATATCTTTTCTTAGAATCGTGTCACCGTAAAGGAGCCGTTGGGAAAACGGCGTAACCCTGGACTTACTGATCCTTACCAAATAAACTTTGATTATGACCAAAACCATTGTAAAACAAATGGTAAATACTTGTAAGTTGGCAATAGTAAAATGTTTTTTTCTGTGGTGAATTACCCTTTTTCCAGGATATTCTTCATTGCCAACCTAAATATGAAGTCATAACTTACTAATATTGGATAGTTTTTAAAGTAGAAGCTTTAAGGATAACTCTTGTTTGGAAAAGACCGGCTAACTCTTTAAAAAACATATCGACAATCCTTGGCTGTACTAAGGGTATATCAGCTTGACCGACTATTGGAACGTTAAAGTGTACCGTGGAGCTTTTCTTCATACCCTCAAAACAAATCCGTCAAATTGACGTCATATTTAGTTTCGCAACAAAAAAAACAAAATATTTACTCCAGAAAAGGAAAAGGTTTTTATTACCAACCTAACCATGACGTCATCTAAAGTAAAGTTTGTTTTAAAAGTTTGAAAGCGCTAGGTCCTTAAATATGTATTTAAAAAACAATAAATATATTGAGAAAATATTTATACTAAGAACGGTTTTATACTAGTTTATATACTAAGAACGGTTTTATACTAAGAACGGTTTTATACTAAGAACGGTTTTATATAACAAGTTCATTTGTAAATTTGTTAAATATTGTTACAACGACATTCCCATTTGTTTAGAGAATTTAATTAAAAGTCGTGGGTAGAATTTTGTACAAACTGAATGAAACGTCTTGCAGAGAAAAACGTTGAATAGATAATTAGTTGAAGTAAAAAAAAAGGATTATTTAATTGTCGAAGTTGAATTAATTAGTTAACTCACTTTACGTAAATTGAAATCTGTTTGCTAGTCCAATTAGTGACCTGATCGGGAGAATTACATCTGAAATTGGATTTCTTTTCTGGTTCTGAATTCCCTTTAGAGCAAATAGTTTCTCCAGTTAGGAACTGGACAATTGGAACCCTTTATTTACATATCACACTCAATTATTAATAAACGCCGTTTTATTAAGCTGATAATTTGAATAGCCAGTATCGTTGTAACACGGACGTCTTACGAGAAAATCAAGCTCTTTTGTGTCGGTGTAGAAAATAAAATTCTTAATATGGTAGGAGATCAAATAAAATTAAACAAAATGTCTAATTTTACTTGTAAATCAAACTTATAAAAAACATGTTTGCATATTCTATTATGACTCAGTCTTGAACTTAATTTTACATTATTGTGAGAGAATATTTTGATGAATATAAATAATATTTTGTGACATTTGTAAAACAAATTATTTTTTTCATGCATAACCCCACTTAGAGTTTAATAATAAACTTTCAATTCGAAGAGTTTGTACCAAAGTAATCGTATTATTTGGTTTAAAAGTATCCAAAATATTTTCAGAACAAAGAGAAATAAAATAACAGATGAGAGGTATTGCATAAAAAAATTAAAATATTTTAGTAACATAACACCTTACATATGGTATGAAAAGATAATTTTATGTAGAGAAACGATTTCTACTGGATTTATACTAACGTCTTTTAAGTAAACTTGTAAATTTGTAAAGTATTACAACGAAACTCCCATTTGTTTCTAGAATTTAATTAAACGTCTGGTGTACAGTATTGTACAAATTGAGTAGAATGTCATGAAGAGAAAAAGGTTGAATAGATAGTTAGTGGAATTGAAAAAAAAAGAATTTTCAGTTGTCGTAGTTAAAAGGAGGAGTTAAATCAGTTTACGTAAATTGAAATCGTTTTGTTAGTTCAATTAGTGAACTGATCAATTTACATCTTAAATTGGATCTCATATCTAGTTCTGCAATTGAATTTAAACCAAATAGGTTTTAAAATTAGTAATATGTCTATTAAATCCAATAATTTGCCTATCACACGCTAATAATAATAAGCGTCATTTTATTAATCGAATGTTTTGATTAATTATTATCCTTGTAACACTGGTGTTTTACGAGCATGTCAAGAATTCTATTGTTATAATAAAACAAACTTGATAACATGATAAAGGAGGACAGCAAATATAAATTAAAATAATATTTAATTTTACTTGAAAACTAAAACTATAATATTATTATTGCATATGGTCCTGCCTTTAAATTATTTTGGCTTCATTGTAGGTGTCTATTTTGATGAGTATGAATAATTGTGCAATATTTGTAAAACAAATTACTCGTTCATACATATTATCACACATAATTTGTTCAATAAGAATTTGAGTTTTTGTAGCAGAATAATCGCATCATATGGTTTGAACGAAACAAAAATATTTTCAGCAAAAAAAAACAGTAATAAAATCCTGCATAAATTTAAGATTTTACAACTGTAGACCTATTGAGCGACATTATTTTTCTCAATACAAGTGTCTGTTATAATACTATTCTAATATTTTGAAATATTAGGCGAACTTGTAGGAAGTTCCTGGATTTCAAATCCCAAACACCCTAGTCATCATACCACCTCATTACCTGTCTGCATCAGTACGTGAGGGGTGACACGTGTGACAAGAGTCCTACTAATCGTTTTTAGTGCACACTAATTTAAATATCTATAGCGACTATCTTTTTGACATTCCTTGAGCTAGACTTTCCTTACGTTAATAGATAGTAAGATATTGAGAGCTCTGAATTAGACGATTTACGGTTTAAATGTCACAACGTGAAGTCATTTCTTACAGAGCTGTTTTCAATACGTTTCATTTTAAGTTTATTTTAAACCTAAATGAGAAAAATTAAAATGTAAGGCAAAGGCCTACACGAAAATATTGCAAGTTTTATATAAAATCTTTCTTCAAAGAAACAAAACAAGACGAGAGAGTAGCACTAAGTAAACCACTTTAGACCTGCCTAAACACGAGAGTTTAGTTGTATATTACGCTGCTGTCTTAAAATATAATATTGCAAGTATTGTTACACCTTCAAAAATGTTTAATTGGTTTTATTGCTCTTTAGAAATTGTTATAATATTCTCTCCACGATGCATGGAGGCCACAATATTGACGAAGATTCAAGGGGTTTACAGAAACCCGAAATAATTACTTTTTAGACGTATTAGACCAAATGTGTGGCAAATACGATGTGGCAAGAATTTCGAAAAGATGGCCAATGGTTCTATTTTATTATTTTCTAAATATAGCACCCATTCAGGGTCCAGATTTTACATTGCTAACCCTGGAGGGTAACCATTGTCAAGTAGCAAGTTTATTACAAACATTACTTGGGATAATTATTCCCAAAGTAAGATAAATGTTTAATTATACTATGCTTCCTGTAGAACTAAATGCGAGCAAGAAACCTTCTTGAAATCCATGAAACCCGGCCTGACCATTAACCTATAGACAGGAAGGTTAGGCGCTGCTACAGGTGCGGTAGAAGGGGAGGGGTAGACCAAACTGGAAGTGCTACAACCAATGTGGAGATATGCCCTGCCCCACCCTGCTAGTATGTGACATTCCTAAGGAAGCTACACACCAATAAAACATGGGAAAAACAATACTAACATCTTAGTTTGTAAGTGCATAGTCCTACCCATTTATCCTAAAATGTATATACTGTATTTGGTAAAAAAAACTGTTTTACATATAACAACGTATATGCATAACGTCTTCATGCATAGTGTACATAAGTAATACTGACTTCTTAGCTTTAGTGCAGTAGGATGCGAGGATTTTCCCTGCATCTGACAAGCAATCATGCAAACTACCTGCGCAGGATACCCAGACACGCTTTGCTTCACTCATAACACAAAAGGTCGCACGGGCTACAGGCGTAGCCCAAACAACCTTATTCGTAAGCAATTACAAAAAGCACACAAACTTTGAGTAACAATCACCGACTCAGTGAGTAGGGTAGATGACAAACAACAGCTATTGATGTAGGCTTTTCTCCACTAGTTTTAAGAGATATGTTACAGCCTACATTAAAACTATGGGCTACACCTGTAGCCCGAGGGTAAAGCAAAAAAATAGAGGTTTTATTCTATTTTATTATAAAATAAAATTTTATTTAGGGAACTACTACATTAAATTTAAACATCCATTCCGACGAATTGTGACACGAATACACCAGTTAAATATATCTGTTCCTTTAAATTAGCAGAAAATGTTCTACACGGAGAAGATCGTTATTACGTGAGTCGTGTATTAGAGTTTAGAAAGTCATATTTCTTTGAACACTCCTACGGAAACGTGAATGTAGAAACGTTAACTGAAGATGCAAGAGGCAGATAGGCTCGTGATGTAATTCAGATTACAATTTTATTTATTAAGGTGTTGTTATAGCAACCACTGATACGATGTGATGAGACAAATTCATAATATCTATTGAATCTCTTCATTTTTACACACTTTCAAAAAAATATAAACGTAAAAGCTTAAACGCATAGAAGGAATAATAGTTTTTTATCCTTACATGTGTTTTTTTAGGTTTTTAACGTGGGAATTAAAATAGGTGTGAATACTTTGAAATAAGCCCCAGCTGTTATAGAGTAGTGCATATAAAGCATATATTTCTGGTTTTGCATTAGTGAAGTGCCTAAGAAACCAAACAAAGCCATAGAACGTAAATAATATTTTTCTGACAGCGGAACGGATTCGTCGTTTCTCTGATAAGTGCGTTGCTATCCATCAAATTTATTGTCGTAACTATACTGATACTATGTAATTAAAAGAATTTCTAATTATTTTCAAGAAAAAAAAATTTCTTTTTCTCAAATGAAATACTGATAGAATTGAAATTTTCATATAGGTATTTATTCAATTATCACTGACATATTCATGTTTCAGAAATAAATATAATCTGAACGTCTGAGAAGTGGTCACAATTATTGTCTGACAAAAACAAACAACTAAATGAGAAAATCAAGTAGAAATGGAAATCAAGTTTGTTAGGTGGTAACATTGAGAGAGTATAATGTCGTTTTCATCGCATACGTCACCTTCAGTAAGCATTCAGTAATTACAAATTGATAAGGGGCCCCATTAGTACATAGAAACAATAAATATGTCATTGCTAATAATCTTTGAAAATATAATTTTACAGAAATACCCTATATCTAATAATATGTTATACGCAGTCATGAGAGAAACTGTACGTGAACACCTTGTGTGATCAAAAAGGTTTTGTTTTATAAAATTTTGCATTATTTAGATTGAATTATATATTCGGGATGTCATTTGTTGGTTTAATAAAAGCGTTATAACCTACATTTATCTCTCACACTATATGAAATAAATGTTTAGGATTTTTACCTTGAATCACTTTATGTTAAGTAGCATTTAAATACGCAACTATTACTACCATTTTAGGTACAAACAACTTTGAAATTTAAAAATATTTATAAAATGTGATTATGTTAAGAAACAAATTAAAATATATAAAAAAGTCATTATATAAAATAATGTTGCTTGTCCTTCAGTACAAAGTGATAAATAAAGCAAATAATGCATTTGCAAAAAGAATTTTCCCACAAAAATATTAAGATAAGAAAATGATCTGAATTTGTTTCACAAATCTTTCGGAAGACCACCAAGAAAAGTTTATACTTTATTTTAAAATTAATTAATTTATAAATATTGACTTCAAAAATGAAACTACTAAAAGATATTGTTGAGTATCAATTACTTGAAGACCAAATGTTCAACGAAAAATTTACCTGTTCAATTAATTACAAATTTAATAATTACTTTATTACAAAAAAACGAACCTATTATATAAAACCAAGCTCGTTTATTATTATTTATTATTATTATTATTACTAAAACTCGGAGGGACCTTATCGGTATAGAGCATTTAGCTGCAGCCTTTGTACTCTCTTCCCTTCCCTACCACAGGACTAGCTTAGTGGATACCTACCTCTTTGCAGAAATTAAGTACACACCTGATGCTAAATCTTCTGATATTCTCTGGCGTACATACCTGCCAGCCAAACCACTTTCTCCTTGCAGCTCCCAAAGCAGGACACTCACAAAATACGTGGATTGGGCTTTCCTCTTGGTCCTCGTCGCATCTCTTGCACACAGGGGACCTAGATTTTCCAATTTTGTATTGGAACCCCCTCAGATTCCAATGGCCTGTAACCAGCTCTACAGTAGCTCTGAGTTGATGTCTACTTAAGGAGAGTAGTTCTTTGCCCCACAAATCTCCTGAGTAACCACACAGTACCTTGGATTTGTTACACCCCAAGGTTACGTTCCATTCTTCCCTGCACAACCTGTCTGTATGTGCCGTGATCCTCTTGCGCCCCTCCTGAGGCGGCATGCCCACTGCCCTCAGCAACGGTCCTTGAGTTATACACCCTTGTTTTGCTAAGGCGTCAGCTCTCTCATTCCCTATTCAGCCAGAATGTCCTGGAATCCAGATTAGGTTGAGTGAATTATACTTACTCAGCTCTGCTAGAGAAACTATAGTCTCAGCCACCAGCCTAGAGCTGGTACTAGCCTTACCTAAAGCCTTCAGAGCTGCCTGACTGTCCGAGCAAATCCAGATGGCCTTGCCCTATTATTTCCTCAGCACATAGTTTGATCGCGAGCACCTCCCCCTGGAAGACAGAGTTGTAGTCCTCCAGGCGATGAAAAAATCTGTCTTTGGTGTCTCGGTCCACTAAATCCTGCTCCCACTCCTTCCTTCATCTTGGACCCATCGGTGAACCAGATTTCACCATGTCTGGGTCTATACTCCGCCCATGCCTCTCTTCCAGGAATATGGATTTTGTAGTTTCCTTTTTCCCTTTTAAGAGACAGTATCTTATCCTGAGGTTCTATCCAGAGCTCCTTCAGTGAATCCCCAAATAGCTGCTTATGAAGTTTGCTAATTGTCTTTCACTGCCCGGTACAGCTTAGCCGGTATGCAGTTTTCATTGCCTCCATCCTAATTTGAAGACTCAAGGATGGAGAATCCAACATAACCCTCATGGCCGCACATGGTGTGCTTCTCCTTGTAGATGTTATGCCTCTAAGGAAGAGCCCCTGCGCTCGGTCCAGCATTCTTTTACTTGTTTCTTTATGTGCCCTGTCCCACCAGACGATTGAGGCAAAGACCAACCTCGGCACCACAATGGCGGAATAAATCCAGTTCATCTGACGTGGACCCAACCCCCATCTCGTGCCTATTGCTCCTCTGCATTTCCAGAACGTAGCTATGGCTTTTTGCACTTATCCTCCAAGTGCTCACGCCAGAGTAGCTTTCTATCCAGAATAACTCCCAGATATTTAGCGCTCTCAAAGTAGCTTATTTTGGTATTACCAAGTTCCATCAGCTCCAGCGATTTAGTTTTATATCGCCTAGTGAAGATGAGTGCCACAGATTTCTCTCCTTGAATGCATAGTGCATTCCCTGCACCATGCTTCTGTTACCTTGAGTGCCTCTTGAAGCAGGTCTTTGAGGACCTCTTCAAATGGTCCCCTAACAAGGATAGCTATGTCATCCGCATATCCTACCACCTTGACACCCATTCCACTGAGCGTCCTTAGTAGGCCGTCCACGACAAGGCTCCACAGCAAAGGGGATAACACTCCACCCTGCGGGCAGCTCTCCGAGACCATCCCATTTATCGTGCACCCCATCCAGGATGCAGTACTTATCCGGTTTTCCAAGGAACTCATAATCCAATTTATAATTCTATCAGAAATGCCGTGATCCAGAGCTGCTCTCTTGTTGGCCAGTCTAGAGGTACTATTAAAAGCCCCCTCCACATCAAGAAAAGCCCCAATACATATCCCCTTTCCCACGTCCACCTGCTAACACCTTAAACAGTCTAGCTGTGTCACTCAGTGTGCTTGTCTCTGAGCACCACTTTTCCCAAGAAGCACGTTTAACCTCTTTAATAAGATTTTTATAGAAACCCTGGCTGTCTTTATATGCCTGCCAGGTCTCTGCCGTTTTCTTCTTATTTGCCCTATTAAAGAGCCTTCTAGTCTCTTTCCGTCTTGCCTCTAACTCGCTGTTCCACTTAAGCTTACCGCGCCCAGTGTTTATCCGCGACTGAGGGCAATTTTTCTCAAACGACGTGGAAATTGCAGTCCTGATGTAGGCCTCAGTATTTTCCAGTTCGTTTGATGTACCACATTTACCACGGAAGTCTGACATCCGCCTCCTCACCGAGGACTTTAAACCTTCCCAGTTTGTCCTTCTCGGGTTCGTAAGCCATATGGGGGACAACTCCCCTCATCGTAGCAGTGATGATCCGGTGATCAGACATGGAGAGCTCATCCGAAACCTGCCAGTCATGCACCCACCTTACCATTGGTCTATTACAGAAGGTGATATCTAGAACCTCCATTCTGTTTGAAGTGACAAATGTTGGCTCGGCACCTGTGTTTAAAACCACAAGGTTTTCTTCAATCAAGAAGGCTAGGAGCTCCTCACCTCGCTCATTTGTGTCTGTGCTGCCCCACAACTCATTATGAGCACTGGCATCACAGCCCACTACGATTCCTATATTCCTCTCCCTGCAGTACCGAACTTACTTACGTAATTCTGCAGGGGGCGATTCTCTATTGTGGGCACAGTAGGTGGAGGCCACGATGAACTCCCTGCTCCCACTTACCTCGATCTTACCTCGAATTCTAACCACCGCAAGGTCTTTAGTTGAGAATTGTTGAATCAGCGTGGCTTCTAGTCCTCTGACTATCACACATGCTCTGTGCCCCTCATGTTCCCCACTTGCGTAGGTGCGCCCAGCTTCAGTCAAACCCCTTATACGGTTCCTGACCAGCCACGGTTCTTGCACTAACGCAAGCACTGGTAATGTGTGCCTACATTTAAGCACCTGGTTAGGACCACCGAGGCGCTTTTACTGTGGTGCAAGTTAATTTGCAGGATCATTGCTTGAGGGTCAGCCATATCCAACTGACCCCTACGCTTTCTCCTGATCATCCCTCTCGCCCTTCTCTTCCGGGTCCTTAGAGTTTCACTTAAAAGTGACCTCTGCAGTCCCCAGGAAGGCTCTCCCATCTCTTGCCTTTAATAGTCTGGACGATGCCTCATCCAATCCTAGGCAGAGGAGGCTTTCAGGTCCCCGCTCAATGCACTGTAGGATCTTCCACTTCGGAGAGTCAATTTCTGGGTTTTGCATTCCCATGAGCTTGACCAACTGAGTGGCCTCCCTTTTTGGTGGTGGTACTAGCACCGTCACTTTCACCCTTTTGATCAGTTCAAAGGGTGCCTTGCCTGAGTCCCGTCCTCGAGCTTAACTGACGGTACCACTTCTCTCAGCCATTTTGCCGAAAAAATTACCTGTTCAATTAATTACAAATTTAATAATTACGTTATTACAAAAAAAACGAACCCATTATATAAAATCAAGCTCGTTTATGGTTTCAATTGAATAAATAAAATCTGATATTTTTTTAATTTCACAGTAAATGAATTTCTCTTGTCCAAACACATTTTACAATTTACAGCTACCCACAGATAATTAATTATTTACACGCCAAATGTTTAGTTTATGTAAAACGCCTCATTACTCGCCTGCGTCAACACTAGCTTCAAATGACTAATGGTTATTGTAATTAGCTCATTTACCTGCCCGTTGTTTGGAATTTTTATTTTCTCTTCGTCATAGGTTGTACGATGGAACTAATTTTGGAAGTACAGAGCGGCCAAATTACCTTAGCGTTCGGTTAGGTTAACATTGTTAGGTCTAGTAACTTTGTTTTACAAGAGGGAGTACGCACTATCTGTAACTAACGTGGAGTTTGGCTTCCGTCATTTCCGTTATATACCATACGTACGGAATACTGAAGCAAAAGCGTAAAGAGATAAAAGAAACAAAATTCATTTATCTAATAATGTGTAAATCTTTACAATGAAGGAGGTCATCAAATACCAATGATTTAATACAGTCAAACTATAAATACATCTATGTTACAATATAATACAGTATATAGTTAATTATTAATGTATATATTTATTAAATTAGAATACATTACTCCCATGCTGTCAAACTTATTAAGGTTTTTGTAGGGAAAATATTACCAAAATATGAATAAGGACGATACATTTAATAGTTTTAATTATTCGTTTATTATTTTAGAGTTAGAGGCTAAACCCAAAATCAAATTAAACATCTATGCTACATGGAAGTATAAACGTTGTTAATAAAGCTATAACGAGGTTTCCCATAGTAAAATTTCCTTCTCTACACATATTATAAACTCCGGTCACTTAAAACCAAGTGTTCGTCAGTAACTTAACTTGAAACTAAAACCTTTGCCACTTTATTCTTGTTTCCACATCACAATACTATTATAAAGGTAACATGAATAGAGTTTCGTTTAAAATGCAGGATTTTGTTTTGTATTACCATGTTTTGAAACTACATTGTTAGCTTTAGGTAAATGTTTCTTAGTAAAGTACAGATCTTGTTTATTTTAATATGTCTTTCTTATTACTTCATATATTCAACAAACTCACATTAATAAATGTTGCTGACTCTTTTAGGCATATTTATTTCAATTATATCGGCATAGGGAATAGAATAAACAAAAGATTAAAAGCGTCAATTAATGTATTTTGTATCATATTTTAAGTATTATATATTTATATCTAAATCCATTTAAACTTCAATGGTTAAAAATATAATAAAACAAAATAATAATGTTTTAAATATTAATTATCTGTGGAATATTTAAAATAATAAGGCAGCATATCATATGCTTACACACTGATAATGGTTACACATAAAATATCGATCCAAGAGCTTTAGGTTGAGGAAATTTCCAGATAATGTATATGAAACAGTATGATAAAACTGTATCAGAAATATTCTCATTCAGTAATCTTGGTAGGCCTGTACGTAATCGTAGCATAGCAGGTGCTGAAAATCCTGCTTTAACTCGAGGCTGCTTCCAAAAGTAATGTCAAAGATGTTCCTCTCGATGTTGGTTTCAACTCTTGTGATATTCCTTGTTCTTCTATTTTCTCTTCACTTAAATATCGAACAAAATCTATGCATTGAAGCATTGAACTTAAATATCGAACAAAATCTCTAACTAATCTAGCTATATAATCTAACTAATCTAGCTGTATAATCTAACTAATCTAGCTATATAATCTAACTAATCTAGCTGTATAATCTAACTAATCTAGCTGTATAATCTAACTAATCTAGCTGTATAATCTAACTAATCTAGCTATATAATCTAACTAATCTAGCTATATAACAGTGTACTGATCACGCTGCAGAATAAAATAAAAACATCTTCAGTTTAAAAATAATTTTAAATATAAAAACCACCTCAATATTTGGCGATATTGTATCAATCTGCGCCTTCACTGATTACTAATACAAGGAAATAAAACTTGTTTGGTTGCTCTGATCAAACATTGCATACAGTTTATTTTCTTGAATGATGAAGTAGAAAACTTCAAATGAAATGGGGATATCTTTTCAAACGATACATGCGCTGCAACATTGATTTGTATTTAAATTACTTCCTAGTTTTGCAGATTTCATGGTTTCATTGCAGAAACCAGAGCCACAAATCCCACACTAATGTCTCATCTCTTTTTATACTTAAACTGCCTTAAGCTTTGATATAACGACTATCATTATTCCGTTTTATGCGTATACTTTCAATGTAGAAGGTACACATAGGTAGTTGTGTGTATTGTAAAATCACACAATGTTACTGAGCAGTGAACAAGTAAGAAACTAATTAGATGTTCAATTGTTTCCCACTGTGATGTCGATCATCAAGTAACTGTTCTCGGTATAGTTACGTAACCACTGTTTGCAGGCTACCTGTGCGACGGCTGGATACGTAGCCATGGAGCGTTGACATTATATTTCTTAAAGCTGGATCCTTCAAGTCAAAGTTATTATATTTTTGCTGAATAATATTCAGCATATAATCTAACTAATCTAGCTGTATAATCTAACTAATCTGGCTGTATAATCTAACTAATCTGGCTGTATAATCTAACTAATCGGTCTGTATAATCTAACTAATCTAGCTGTATAATCTAACTAATCTAGCTGTATAATCTAACTAATCTAGCTGTATAATCTAACTAATCTGGCTTTTCTAATCTAACTAATCTAGCTGTATAATCTAACTAATCTAGCTGTATAATCTAACTAATCTGGCTGTATAATCTAACTAATCTAGCTGTATAATCTAACTAATCTAGCTGTATAATCTAACTAATCGGGCTGTATAATCTAACTAATCTGGCTGTATAATCTAAATAATCTAGCTGTATAATCTAACTAATCTAGCTGTATAATCTAACTAATCTGGCTCTATAATCTAACTAATCGGGCTGTATAATCTAACTAATCTAGCTGTATAATCTAACTAATCTAGCTGTATAATCTAACTAATCTAGCTGTATAATCTAACTAATCTAGCTGTATAATCTAACTAATCTAGCTCTATAATCTAACTAATCGGGCTGTATAATCTAACTAATCTAGCTGTATAATCTAACTAATCTAGCTGTATAATCTAACTAATCTAGCTGTATAATCTAACTAATCTAGCTGTATAATCTAACTAATCTAGCTGTATAATCTAACTAATCTAGCTGTATAATCTAACTAATCTAGCTGTATAATCTCACTAATCTAGCTGTATAATCTAACTAATCGGGCTGTATAATCTAACTAATCTAGCTGTATAATCTAACTAATCTAGCTGTATAATCTAACTAATCTAGCTGTATAATCTAACTAATCTAGCTGTATAATCTAACTAATCTAGATATATAATCTAACTAATCTAGCTGTTTAATCTAACTAATCTAGCTGTATAATCTAACTAATCTAGCTATATAATCTAACTAATCTAGCTGTATAATCTAACTAATCTAGCTATATAATCTAACTAATCTAGCTGTATAATCTAACTAATCTAGCTGTATAATCTAGCTGTATAATCTAGCTAATTAATATGTCTAAAATATTTCAATAAATATATAATATTCATTAGGATTAAAGTAATAATATGGACCTTATGTAACGAAAGTTACAATACGGGAACATATATTTTTGAACAAAAGTATTCAACTTTTTATAGGTAGTTACAAGACGACTACTACGAGGATAGTATAGGACGTTCAGACTAAAACGATGATCACACAGACATTCTATGGTCCGGGAAGAATCGATTTAAAACCTATCGTCTGATAAAGACGAAGGTCTACCAATCACTTTGAGATATATACATATCTCAAATATATACATATTTTCACTGTATTTACAAATATATATACATTCACAAAGGTATATTTTATGGATATAGATTTTATTATGCGGTATGATTTTAACAAGATGGTTCTATAAGGGTTTAGGACCCTGGCTTTAGGAAATTACCCACATTCCTAAGAATTGAATGAAGCCCTACAAATATAAATATTGTGTAGGCTCTATTTATATGTTATGCGTCTGACATCATTAGTAGCCTATTCTATCCAAAACATCCGCGAAATGTTTCCCTGGAATATCTGTGAATCTGCATTGAATATTCATTTGACCAAATTCATTTACGGTTTTAAATCAATAAATACCACTTTTAATACCTACATTGACCAGTAGAATCTCATATAGAAATCAAAGCTGTAAAGCACTGTATCAATATTTGTCTACTTATTTGTAATTCATCTGACCTACGCCCTTATCTATTGTTATACACTAAGCATGATCTCTACGAAAGTTGAGCAACAATGGAAAATATAGAGCGTTATAAAAGCTCAACAATACAATCTAAATCTGTAACTGTGTTATTTCAATAGTCGAATTTTATTTTTGTAGAAAGTAGACAAAGCAAATTGCGAGCTATAACGGGATGGGAATTTGAATCGCTTCTGCTCTTAATGGAGCTAGTCGGCTTAGGGAACGTCAGAGTGATCCGACAAAAAAAAGATACTGCAACCAGTTACGATAAGACAAAGATTTTATAATTTCTTCTCAAAGACACTATAAAATTATAAATCCCTTAATTGAATATTTAGCAAAGAATTGAATTTTGAAGACGGGCCTTGTTGAATGCGAGTGCGAGTACTGCATTGTGTCAGAGTGACACATGAATCGTTCATTTGTAAATGACGAACCAGTTTAAAGTGATAGAAAGCTAGGCATACTATTTTTACATTAGATATTTTGAAAATTTATTTTTGTCTAATATTCGTATATTTTAGAATATGTGTATAATAACTAAAGGCTACGTATATTTTTAATAATAGTTAAGGCTAGTATACTTCTGACTTAAACCTAATATGTTGTTCAAGACCAAGTTGTAACCGTGTTTCCAAAACCTTTGATTGTATGTAATCTTCATTGCTTTGGCTTCATAAACAAATTATGAAACTATCTCTTTTCGTCTTTCTCTCTCTCTCTCTCTCTCTCTCTCTCTCTATATATATATATATATATATATATATATATATATATATATATATATATATATATATATATATATATATATATATATATATATATATATATTTTTTTTTTTTTTTTTTTTTTTTTTTTAAACAAATACAAGAATATTTATTTGTTAAACAGTACCAACATCATCAGGAATGAAAATTACAATAATTGATTATTATATGTATATTATTATATTTATATATATATATATATATATATATTGATTGTTATATGTATATAGAATATATAGTTTCTCTCTATAGAATATATATATATATATATATATATATATATATATATATATATATATAGAGAGAGAGAGAGAGAGAGAGAGAGAGAGAGAGAGAGAGAGAGACTATATATTCTATATACATATAGAATATTTCATGCCAATTTTTTTTACCATTTATTTATTTATTTAAATAAGACACCCCGTAGTCATATACACGTATGAGTTACGTATTCCAGCACTAGACAAACTTCTATTTATTTTGTAGGTAATAAACAGAAGTTTGACTAGTGCTGGAATACGTAACTCATTTTAGGGTGTATAGGACTACGTGGTGACTTATTTAAATAAATAAAAAAATGGTAAAAAAAATTGGCATGAAATATTCTAGAATTTAATGTTTTTTAAGTTCTCTCCTAATTAATTTTAACATGATTGTTAATCGTAATAATAACAACTAGTAAAGAATGGTAAGTCGTAAATTATACAAGACATCAAGTGAAACATCCAACTGTCTTGACAAGAAATATACAATAACAGCTCTGTAAGTGATACTTTCAGAACTTTAAACACAAACTATGTCACTACGTCTTGGAACTGCAAATTAGAAAAACGGCGAAGAGAACAGAAATCTGTCACAATGAGTTTTCCTTGCGGCTGAGTTATGCACCAACACATACCCTTTTTGTGTGACCTGCATAAATAACAGCGTCATGACCGAGTTTCCTTTCTGCAACACTTCATGAATATTTAACAAACACATCGTTCTTGGTCCTAAAATATTTCTAGATTTAAAGGATGTTAGGCCTATGAGAACATTTATCCAGGAAAAAGAGGTCTGCCACGTATTAGGTATTACCAAATACGTAAAGAGGTAAGATAATAAACGTATTTATTTTTCCTTATATCTTTATAGTTTACTAATAACAAATGATAATTTAAATTCATTTTCACAAAAAAATAAATCTTATATCCAGACAGTTTTAAACCTGAGGAAGCAAATGCAGTGGCATAACTGTGAACATTATTATTTAATAAAAAGTCCTAATAAAAAGTCTTGTATTTTAAAATTAAAAAACGTAAATTTGTAACACAGATGAATAACGGGGAAAACGTATAAAACGTCCTACTCAACCTGTCAACATATTTTTTTGAGATAGTTAATCTTCAGCGAAGGTTATGTGTTACGACAGCTGTCAGGGACTAGACAGATGAACATGTCTATTTACATTCTTTATGATCTCCTAAAGATTACAAAGAAAATGGTTTATAAAATAAGGTATTTTTATGCAAGAAAACGAATTATCAAAAGCATTTCTCATGTTTGCTGTTATTACAATATAGTTTAATGTATAAATATCGCACATGCTTTCTAAATAATAATTTGAAAATAATGTTTATCTCATTGATGATTTGTTTTGTTTTTGGTAAACACCGTTTTGTCCAGTTAAATTGTTATTGTTTTCTACTAAAGTTAGTCCTAACCTAATTACAGTAATGTTGTGCTATTTTTTCCAATATTTACATACTACGATTTTGTAAAAAACAATCAGGACTGCTTTTCTTTGAAAATGTGTATAGTTAGTTATTTCTACGTTCAAACTGATATAAGGGATGATATATTTTTCCTTCATTAGCTAATAGGAACTTTCCCTTCTTGTTTCTCTGTTACTTTTACCCGCAATTTCATGTTGTAATTTCTGGTTGGTTTCTCCTTTTGAAACTTGTTCTTTCTTGCTATTTTCTATTTCGAATTTGTGATCAGTAGATACTTTTTTAATCAATGATTTGTCTTAAAGTTCTTATCATTAGGAATAACAACGCTGACATAAACGGCGAAAATATATTACAAAAACCAAACCAAACATCTAAACTACCATCCCCTCTGTCCCAAATTTATCCTTCGTCACTAGAGCTATCATCTCAAGTACTATCAATTAACTGCATCTAAATCACAAGCAGCAACACAACCACTACCACCAACGACATATATAACATTAAACAAAAATAAACACCATCACCTTGACGACAGGTTTAACCACCACTATTACCCCTAGCACTACCACTAACACAATCCAAACCACAACACCACCTAGCCCAAATAAAGTCTTTAAAAATGTCACGGCAACTCAAAATGAAATTCTTCCTTTCAAAGACACTGCAACTTTCGGATTACATTTAGAATGTTTGAACTGTGCCAAATTATCAAATAATATAGGAAATGTACATTTGAATCCTATAGTCAATTAGAGTTAATTGGTTGATTATGTTATTAGTCAATTAGAGTTAATTGGTTGATTATGTTATTCATTTATACTCAAGGTACTATTTAGTTTGTAACTATCCTAATTAATTTCCTTATAAATAAAACATACTTTGAATAATAATAAATACACAAACACCTCTTAACTACAAAGAGGGTTCTTTGTTTTGCCCTTATGTACATTTCAGTTACCAAGTAACCATCCTCAGAAGGATAACAAACAAAGACTACATTATTTATATGTTATCCCTCTGAGGGTGGTTACTTGGTAACTGAAATGTACATAAGGGTAAAATAAAGAAAGTTTGTGGTTAAGTGGTTTTTGTGTATTAATTATAAAATTCAACCACAGTATATTACTAATAAACATACTTTGAAAAATTTCTACCGAATTTTCAACATCAATTTTATTTATTTATCACAACAATATCGTTAAAATTTTCATAATTAGTTAATATTTGTAAGATATTAAAAGTTAAAAGATAGTGTACAACAGTATATAATTTATACATTTTGTAGTATTATCTAAATCCTATTAAATATTTATGAAAATACTCCAAAGTCGAAATAAACAATCACCATGAACTGGATTAAATAAAGACAAGCCAAAAGAAAAGCGTTATATTATCCTTTAATAAAAACATCCTCAATAACCTTCCTAATTACAATTTACTTGATACAAACGAGACCTAATAGAATCAGTGCTCTTTCACGATTAGTTTTATTCGATTAGTCTAAAGCGACGCCAAATAGAAGTGACCTATTCACGGAATCCTTTTTGATTGCGAACTGTGTAAGCATTGGTTTGTATTTAATTACCATTAAAACGTTTTAAAAAAAACCGTCACAGTAATTGGATTCCTGATGGATGTTTTTTGTTTCCAATTTATTTCTATATATTAGCTGAATATTCTAAACTGAATTTATACCTACGAAACTGAATTTTGAATAGTAAAGGTTGTTTTACACAATTTTCTCATCGATGTCTGCGACTGATACTATAAAAATGAAACATTTTACTTTAAAATTTGTGTAAACAAAACAATGTCCTTGAATATTATCAGTTGGTAATTATGTGGGTAACACTGTAGTTATTATCAGTTGCTAATTACGTGAGTAGCACTTTAGTTATTATCAGTTGGTAATTATGTGGGTATCACTAGTTATTATCGGTTGGTAATTATGTGGGTAGCACTGTAGTTATTATCAGTTGGTGATTATGTGGGTAGAACTTTAGCTATTATCAGTTGGTAATTATGTGGGTTGCACTGTAGTTATTATCAGTTGGTAATTATGTGGGTAGCACATTAGTTAATATCAGTTGGTAATTATGTGGGTAGCACTTTAGTTATTATCAGTTGTTAATTATGTGGGTTGCACTGTAGTTATAATCAGTTGGTAATTATGTGGGTAGCATTGTAGTTATTATCAGTTGGTAATTATTTGGGTAGCACTGTAGTTATTATCAATTGGTAATTATGTGGGTAGCGCTTTAGTTATTATCAGCTGGTAGTTATGTGGGTAACACTTTAGTTAATATCAGTTGGTAAATATGTGGGTAGCACTGTAGTTAATATCAGTTGGTAATTATGTGAGTAGCATTGTAGTTATTATCAGTTGGTAATTATGTGGGTAGCACTTTAGTTATTATCAGTTGTTAATTATGTGGGTTGCACTGTAGTTATAATCAGTTGGTAATTATGTGGGTAGCACTGTAGTTATTATCAGTTGGTAATTATTTGGGTAGCACTGTAATTATTATCAATTGGTAATTATGTGGGTAGCACTGTAGTTATTATCAGTTGGTAATTATGTGGGTTGCACTGTAGTTATTATCAGTTGGTAAATGAGGAGCGTTTTAAAAGAAAGTAACTCCAGTTATTTACAGCAATAGATTATGAAACGTAACAAAACTTGCCTTTCTACCGCATGAAGTCAGTATTTTGCTGTCAGTAAACCAATAGACCTAATTGAATTATTTTAGGGCTAACAATGTAAGCTGCAATATTCATATTATTGAGATTCACAGTTTATTCCACTAAATTTGTTTGTTGATCTAATCTATTATCTCATTTTTTTAGGTTATCATTGATGGGTATATTCAGACTAGCACGACTATTTGTGCATCTATTAAATATTAGAAAATCACATTTTTATGAAAGAAAAATACAGAATAATAGCAAATAGGTCGTTAATATGTAGCCCTAAACATTCTACTATTTAATATCGTCTTTTGTGTAGTCATACATTTAATATATTCTATGGTCATTATGATATAAAGAAATAAACATTAAATTAATTATTTTGTCTTTGACATCAGCTACAACATTGTATTTATAGTATATAAAACTTATTATTCAATAAAATGTATAAACGTACCCATGTTAGTATTTACGTATTTCCGATCACTGGTAATTACGGAAAGTCCCTTTTGATAACGGAACAAGTTTCATAAAACAGTTGTTCTTATTTAATCAAAAACTCTTGATACTACACGAAAATATTATAGTATTATCATTTAACATAAATTTGTTGCATTATCATTTTACAATATCATTTAATTTAAAGTATTATCGGTAACTTTAATACCGTGTGAACATGATTTGTAATTACGGAGTTTTACTAGTTTATTTATCGAAACACAGAACAACATACATTTGATCTAACCTGAAACATTCGTTACAGAAATATAGGTCAAGTTCAATAATGGTGACGTCATGTCTGGGTTTATAAAGGATTACTGACTGGAGTGGCATCTACAATACAGACGTCTATATAAGAGCGATATTTCACCTCATTTTCTCAATATTATCTCTGTATTATATTAGTGCATGTTTACATATATCCAACAAATCTTTACATGCTACAATAGGATCATAGTTTTAAATACAATACAGGAACATGCTCAAACTATTCAAGATTTGTAATTACGGATATATTTACGGAGTTTTACTAGTTTATTTATCGAAACACAGAACAACATACATTTGATCTAACCTGAAACATTCGTTACAGAAATATAGGTCAAGTTCAATAATGGTGACGTCATGTCTGGGTTTATAAAGGATTACTGACTGGAGTGGCATCTACAATACAGACGTCTATATAAGAGCGATATTTGACATCATTTTCTCAATATTATCTCTGTATTATATTAGTGCATGTTTACATATATCCAACAAATCTTTACATACTACAATAGGATCATAGTTTTAAATACAATACAGGAACATGCTCAAACTATTCAAGATTTGTAATTACGGATATATTTACGGAGTTTTACTAGTTTATTTATCGAAACACAGAACAACATACATTTGATCTAACCTGAAACATTCGTTACAGAAATATAGGTCAAGTTCAATAATGGTGACGTCATGTCTGGGTTTATAAAGGATTACTGACTGGAGTGGCATCTACAATACAGACGTCTATATAAGAGCGATATTTCACCTCATTTTCTCAATATTATCTCTGTATTATATTAGTGCATGTTTACATATATCCAACAAATCTTTACATACTACAATAGGATCATAGTTTTAAATACAATACAGGAACATGCTCAAACTATTCAAGATTTGTAACTACGGATATATTTACGGAGTTTTACTAGTTTATTTATCAAAACACAGAACAACATACATTTGATCTAACCTGAAACATTCGTTACAGAAATATAGGTCAAGTTCAATAATGGTGACGTCATGTCTGGGTTTTTAAAGGATTACTGACTGGAGTGGCATCTACAATACAGACGTCTATATAAGAGCGATATTTCACCTCATTTTCTCAATATTATCTCTGTATTATATTAGTGCATGTTTACATATATCCAACAAATCTTTACATGCTACAATAGGATCATAGTTTTAAATACAATACAGGGACATGCTCAAACTATTCAAGATTTGTAATTACGGATATATTTACGGAGTTTTACTAGTTTATTTATCAAAACACAGAACAACATACATTTTATCTAACCTGAAACATTCGTTACAGAAATATAGGTCAAGTTCAATAATGGTGACGTCATGTCTGGGTTTATAAAGGATTACTGACTGGAGTTGCATCTACAATACAGACGTCTATATAAGAGCGATATTTGACCTCATTTTCTCAATATTATCTCTGTATTATATTAGTGCATGTTTACATATATCCAACAAATCTTTACATGCTACAATAGGATCATAGTTTTAAATACAATACAGGAACATGCTCAAACTATTCAAGATTTGTAATTACGGATATATTTACGGAGTTTTACTAGTTTATTTATCAAAACACAGAACAACATACATTTGATCTAACCTGAAACATTCGTTACAGAAATATAGGTCAAGTTCAATAATGGTGACGTCATGTCTGGGTTTATAAAGGATTACTGACTGGAGTTGCATCTACAATACAGACGTCTATATAAGAGCGATATTTGACCTCATTTTCTCAATATTATCTCTGTATTATATTAGTGCATGTTTACATATATCCAACAAATCTTTACATGCTACAATAGGATCATGGTTTTAAATACAATACAGGGACATGCTCAAACTATTCAAGATTTGTAATTACGGATATATTTACGAAGTTTTACTAGTTTATTTATCAAAACACAGAACAACATACATTTGATCTAACCTGAAACATTCGTTACAGAAATATAGGTCAAGTTCAATAATGGTGACGTCATGTCTGGGTTTATAAAGGATTACTGACTGGAGTGGCATCTACAATACAGACGTCTATATAAGAGCGATATTTTACCTCATTTTCTCAATATTATCAATGTATTATATTAGTGCATGTTTACATATATCCAACAAATCTTTACATGCTACAATAGGATCATGATTTTAAATACAGTACATGAACATGCTCAAACTATTCAAGATTTGTAATGCAGACAAATGTTTTTCTAAACGAATCATCTTATACATTTTATCACTTTTGGACCTAAGTGTATTAAATATTTTAAAGTTTTTCGCTTTAACAATGTTCGTTGTAATGAGAGCCTAAATTGTAATTAATAGGCACCTAAATTTTTACTTAATAGTCTAGCAAAGTGCTTTATGGTTTTGCACGTCATTGATTGCTGATTTGAAAGATAAGAACCGCAATGTATATTCATGTGGTGAAGTGAATCTAATTACAATTGTACATCATAAACATTTCTGCAACAATAAAAGTATTGAACGACCAACAGAAACAGAGACCATTAGAGTATATAGACATTTATTATTTCTAATGTACTCCGCTACAAGACTTTCAGCTGTTGCTTGAAAGCTTTTAGATAGTTTTAAACATTTCTGAACAACTTTGTTTGTTGCATGTCGGAATCAATCATGCTTCTTCAACTGCATTTTCATAAATAACAGGAAATTTATCTTTGAAAGTTTTGTGTTCTTTTGTTTCAAAGATGCACCACTGTATATTCTCTAGGAACTTTTCTAGTTACATAAATGTCAATGCAATTCTACGTTAACCTGTAGAGTACTCTACTCAGTTTATATAGGGTGCGGCAGCATAACTTCCTTTTTTGAAAACTCAATAAAAACTATTGTATGCATCTGAAAATATTTATTTATTTTTTATAATGTAGGTACATGTCTAAAGTTTTGATTTACATTGTTTTGAAGATCACATCCGTTAGGGGGCGTCCCTCATTCTCCATACATTGCGTACACCGATTTCTGGCGTTTGTCATGACTCTTGTTAGCGTAGCAGGTGTTATGTTGGCAATTTATTCTTGGATGTTGGTATTCAAATCTTGTAGGGTTCTTGGACGGTTCACATAAACACGGGATTTCAAAAAACCCCATAGAAAAAAATCACAAGGGTACAGATCGGGAGAGCGTGCCGGCCATTCCCGACATCAAGAAGAAGCTCACACGCGTTCATCCGAGAATTGAAGTCACGTTCTGAAAGTTCCTGCATTATCGCCATCTTATAGGGATGAAAATAAAGATCATCACGAAGAATTCTTCTCACAGAACGATCGGATAGTCCAAGGGCATATGCGTGTTTGCGCGCAGAATGCTGTGGTGATCGGAACATTGACGCTCTCACTGCTTCAATGTTCTCAGGTGATCTAACGGGCAGAGGGACTCCAGTTCTTCGTTTTGTTGTACTTGCAGTTTGTCTGAATGTAGTGACCCGTGTAACAATTGATTTGCGGTCTGGGACGGGAGCCAACGGGGCTAAATTAAAGCGATTCCGAAATGCGCGCTGTGTTGCAATAACCGAACATCCGCTCGAAAAGTAGGCCTCAACGGCAAAGGCCCGCTCCTCACTATTCCAACTCATGATGGCAATTGAAACGTGTCAGGACAAAACTTTACTGTATCCCCTCTTAAACGAGCCAACTAACGCTCCGCTATAACATCAACTGACTGAGTCGCGAGCATTTAAAATAAGGAAGTTATGCTGCCGCACCCTGTATGAACACGTAACAAAACTAATATCATTTTTTCTAAAACCAACAAATTTTGAATAAAATTTAACGAAATGGTATTCAAACTATTTAAATAAAGTATATATATATATATATATATATATATATATGTATATATATATATGTATATATATATATATATATATATATATATATATATATATATATATATATATATATATATATATATATATATACATAAGGTAGATAGACCAAAATTAAAAAGACCACACAAGCCAAGAATTGTTTTCAGAAGCAATCTATAGGTCCTATAACACAAAACCTAATTTTAAAAGAATATTAAAACAACACTTTTTACTTACAACTTTTTTTAAAAAAATGTTTTAACTTGCCTATAGTAGCACTTACTTTTTTGTGTTGAGGACGGCCGTTTCGGGAGATGTGTCCCTTTTTCAACTCAGACCGTAACTGATCTCAAGGTTTACGTAGGTTAGGGTGGGGGTGGGATATTTTGGTGGTGTGGGTGTATTTTGTGTGTATTAGGAGTTATGATGTCAAAAAGTGCGTGTGAGTTGTAATGTAATTGTGTATTGAGTATGTGTGTAGGGTATAGTTTGAAGTGCCTATATATTTCGTATTGTTCGGTTGTGTAGCGTTGGTTATTTCTGTGTTGTTTATGAAGAATTTGTAAGTTAGATGTTATGTCTGTGTAGTCGTGTTTTGTGGAGTTGAGATGATCGGCGAAGTTTGATTGGTAGTTATTGTTTTTTAGTGCTTTTATATGTTCTTGGTAACGTGTGTGAAATGACCTCCCTGTCTGGCCTATGTAAAAACTGGGGCATGAACTGCAAGTTAGTTTGTAAACTCCAGTGGTGTTGTAAATGTCGTTGATTTTGCTGTTGGGTTTAAATTGTTTGTTGAGAGTGTTGTGTGTGGAGTAAGCTATTTTGTAGTTGTATTTTCGTAATGTGTTGGTTAGATTGTGGGTTTTGGATGATCTGTAAGGTATTGATAAGTATTTTATGGGATTGTCATCTTGTGTGTTTGTATTTGGGTTATTATGTTTGTTTTTTAGGCGGTTGTATAATTTGTCTATCATTGTTGGGTTGTATCCGTTTGTTTGTGCTATATATTTTATGGTGTTTAGCTCCTGGTAGTGTTCATCTTTGTCTAATGGTGTTTTAAGGAGGCGGTATATCATGGTATTGTAAGCAGCTAGTTTGTGTTGGTGTGGGTGGTTTGAGGAACTGTGTATGGTCGTGTTAGTGCTGGTGGGTTTTCGGTATATGTTGAATTTATGTGTTTGTTTGTCTGTTCGTTTAATTGTGAGGTCTAAGAAGTTAAGGGAGTTTTGTTGTTCTGTTTCGATGGTGTATGTTAGTTTAGGGTGTATGGAATTTAGGTGTTTTAGAAATATGTGTGCTCTGCGTGTGTTGCCTTTATATAATGTTATGATGTCGTCGACGTATCTGTACCAGTAAATTATGTTATCTGAGTATTTGTTGTTGTGTAAAATGTGGTTTTGTTCGATGTGGTGTATGAATATTTCTGCTAAGATGCTTGCTATGGGGGAGCCCATAGGTAGTCCATCTTTCTGGCTGTAGTATGTGTTATTGTAGGTGAAATAATTTTGAGAAGTGATTAATCTTGTGAGGTGGATGATTTCGTCAATGTGTGTATGTGGTGTATTTGTGTCTATTAGCATGTTTTTGAGGATGTCTATGGTTTCTGGAATGGGGATGTTTGTATATAGATTTGATATATCAAAAGAGACTAAGGTGGAATTGTGTGGAATATTTACGTTTTTAATTTTGTCTATTAGATTTAGGCTATTTTTTATGCTACAATGGTTATTAAATTTTATATGGTTTCGGATAGTTTTGTCGAGGAATTTGGCTAAAAGATGAGAAGGGGCGCTTGTATGGTTTATTAGTGGACGTATTGGGATGTCTGTTTTGTGAAGTTTGGGCAGGGCATTTAGTTTGGGGGCTATTGGCTTTATTTGTTTTAGGTGCTTTTTGGTGTGGTGTGGGATTATAAGTTTTGTTTTGTTAATTGCTTCTTTGATTAGAGCGTTGTATTTCGTTGTTGGGTCTTCTTTTAGTGTAATGATGTTGTTATTTTGGATGAAACTGTGTACTTTTATGTTGAGGTCGCTGTTCTTAATAATTACCGTTGTGTTGCCTTTATCAGCTTTGGTGATGATAAAGGCAACACAACGGTAATTATTAAGAACAGCGACCTCAACATAAAAGTACACAGTTTCATCCAAAATAACAACATCATTACACTAAAAGAAGACCCAACAACGAAATACAACGCTCTAATCAAAGAAGCAATTAACAAAACAAAACTTATAATCCCACACCACACCAAAAAGCACCTAAAACAAATAAAGCCAATAGCCCCCAAACTAAATGCCCTGCCCAAACTTCACAAAACAGACATCCCAATACGTCCACTAATAAACCATACAAGCGCCCCTTCTCATCTTTTAGCCAAATTCCTCGACAAAACTATCCGAAACCATATAAAATTTAATAACCATTGTAGCATAAAAAATAGCCTAAATCTAATAGACAAAATTAAAAACGTAAATATTCCACACAATTCCACCTTAGTCTCTTTTGATATATCAAATCTATATACAAACATCCCCATTCCAGAAACCATAGACATCCTCAAAAACATGCTAATAGACACAAATACACCACATACACACATTGACGAAATCATCCACCTCACAAGATTAATCACTTCTCAAAATTATTTCACCTACAATAACACATACTACAGCCAGAAAGATGGACTACCTATGGGCTCCCCCATAGCAAGCATCTTAGCAGAAATATTCATACACCACATCGAACAAAACCACATTTTACACAACAACAAATACTCAGATAACATAATTTACTGGTACAGATACGTCGACGACATCATAACATTATATAAAGGCAACACACGCAGAGCACACATATTTCTAAAACACCTAAATTCCATACACCCTAAACTAACATACACCATCGAAACAGAACAACAAAACTCCCTTAACTTCTTAGACCTCACAATTAAACGAACAGACAAACAAACACATAAATTCAACATATACCGAAAACCCACCAGCACTAACACGACCATACACAGTTCCTCAAACCACCCACACCAACACAAACTAGCTGCTTACAATACCATGATATACCGCCTCCTTAAAACACCATTAGACAAAGATGAACACTACCAGGAGCTAAACACCATAAAATATATAGCACAAACAAACGGATACAACCCAACAATGATAGACAAATTATACAACCGCCTAAAAAACAAACATAATAACCCAAATACAAACACACAAGATGACAATCCCATAAAATACTTATCAATACCTTACAGATCATCCAAAACCCACAATCTAACCAACACATTACGAAAATACAACTACAAAATAGCTTACTCCACACACAACACTCTCATCAAACAATTTAAACCCAACAGCAAAATCAACGACATTTACAACACCACTGGAGTTTACAAACTAACTTGCAGTTCATGCCCCAGTTTTTACATAGGCCAGACAGGGAGGTCATTTCACACACGTTACCAAGAACATATAAAAGCACTAAAAAACAATAACTACCAATCAAACTTCGCCGATCATCTCAACTCCACAAAACACGACTACACAGACATAACATCTAACTTACAAATTCTTCATAAACAACACAGAAATAACCAACGCTACACAACCGAACAATACGAAATATATAGGCACTTCAAACTATACCCTACACACATACTCAATACACAATTACATTACAACTCACACGCACTTTTTGACATCATAACTCCTAATACACACAAAATACACCCACACCACCAAAATATCCCACCCCCACCCTAACCTACGTAAACCTTGAGATCAGTTACGGTCTGAGTTGAAAAAGGGACACATCTCCCGAAACGGCCGTCCTCAACACAAAAAAGTAAGTGCTACTATAGGCAAGTTAAAACATTTTTTTAAAAAAAGTTGTAAGTGATTACTAGTAGCTCACGCGAAGATGGAATCAACAAATGTTAACACTTTTTAGTTTAAGATAATGAATATGTTTGTACTAATATTTCTGAAAAAAAACGCCTAAATAAAAAAAAAATTATATAACTTATATATACATTTTTAGGAACTTGTAAGTAATATGTAATAAAATTGTTGATAAAACGTACCTTAAATCAACGCTGTTAGCTTATGTGTTTTAAAGTAACGTAATACACAATCTGGCAAACAATGAGTTATTAATGAAAGAAAACAAATTTGTACAGTAATTTGTATTATGTTTACCATAACTTAACACATATGTGGCAAAACAAAAGGTCATTTATGCATTAGCTAAATTATGTAAAATCTGGTTAACTTTACAGTTTTTTAGAAATGATTGATTGATTTAATCATAAAAATTTATACAAAATTGTAATAAAGTGAAATACTTTTCTCAAGTAAAAAACGTTACTTGTTAAACAACAATTTTTTTTTAATAATGTTTTTTTTCTCCTAATGAATTCGGGAATATATTGGGAAAATATTTCGGGTAAAAATATTTTGCATTTTTCTGTCCTAAAAAGGCGTTCATATACTTATTATTTTAAGTATCAAACGTTAGTCATATTTTTGTTTTTACTATAAATTGTTTTTTTGAACGTTTATAATAATTGCATTACAATTTATATTAATTAAAACAACCTCTCATAACTAAAACAATAATTTATAAATTTAATAATTACTGTAAAATTCAAAAATAATGTAACGGTAACTCCTTCTGTTAGACCAGACCTAGTTGTTACTCGTAACATGATTGGTCGGATAGTGTAGGGGGAGTGGCCAAGGAGTTCCCGTTGCTTATAAACACGCATAGGTTTAGCTGTAAGTTAGTTATTTGTAAAAAAACCTCTGAAGATGATTACTTTATAGTCGAAATGTACATAAGGTTAAAATAAAATTTGTTGAATTTGGTGAGAGGTTGTTTTAATCAATATAAACATTTACGCCACAGTTGCTTTAAGTTGTTCATTGCATTACAATGTTTTAAAGTTTTTAGTAAAATTATTTATGTGATTGACTAAAGGTTTTTTTTAAGTAAACAGAACAATTTATATTTCGGTGGCAAAGCAATCACCACTACAGGAATTTATTACAAAAAGGAGCAATACCAGGAGCTCTCGTAGCAGTACACATCACTATTAGACGTGTCTTGTAGTAATTTCTAGTGAAGATTACTTTGAAATTGAAATGTATAACAGGATTTAAGTAAAACATTTGTATGAACAAGAGATTTGATTTATTTATAATAAAAAAATATACATTCGTTCTAAATGTTATTATTGTGTAGGTAATTTGGTTTCCAAGACATTTGTTTTACTTTCATAGGCTCGTTTTCATTTTAATGCAGTAAAAAATAATAAATTTTAAAAATATGTATGAATACTATTTAAAATACCTTAATATTGGTAAATTCTTATTTGTATTTGTAAATACTCAGTTGTTTAAAAAATTCAAGTTAAACTAGGCGTTTATTATATTTTTTATGAAATATAAATACGTATATAAAACAAAAATATACATGCCAGAGTCTTCTGTTTTATTGACATTATTGAGAAATGTGACGTAAACTTTCGATTTGTTATATTTTAGGACACATAGAAAATTATACATATTTCATAGTCAGTATTCTACCATTGATTTGAAGACATTGTCAACTAATTAAAACAGATACTTAAAAACGACATTAGAACTTAGATTGTAAGTGACGCTAGTACATACACAATGTGGAAGATTGGGTCTAGTCCAATTTCTAATATTTTACTTATTTAACATAAACCTGATTTTACTACTTTTATATCAACATGACGCTACAAATAAACGCACATTCCTTAATGTTTAGTTTTAAAATGTGAATGACATATTTAAATATAAGCGTTAGGATATAGCAGCATTTAAAGTAATTATGGTAAATTAAATGTCATCGAGATCATTATATATCAATAAATACATATTACGATTTTCGTAAGCTTTGTTAATTATTCAAACAGATTAAATGAGGTAACTGTAAAAAGATTAATTTATGGACACTGAAATGCGCTTGATTTTTGTTGTAAATGAGGTTTTTGTCATCTTAGAACCTCTTATAATCTTCACACACACAGCAAATATATATATATATATAATATTTTTATTATATAAAATATGTATTTATAATAAGTCTTCACTTTAATAATTAGTAACCTTGTTTATTAGATTTGTCTATTTTTCCTTATAAGCCTTATTTCAGATATGAAATTATATCTAATTCTAAAACGAATACTATCTCGTGCTGTAATTTGGCTATGACCAAACATAATGCTTAGGAAATCAGTCTTGACTATAGAAATGCAATGAGGCTTCTGATGTCGTATGCCAAGGTGTGACGGGAATTTCCAGCAGGGCATATTAATTACATACAGTGTTAGGACTGAAATCCATCACAGCTATCTATCACTAAATAACTGATTGTCCGTGTATCTACAACGCGTCCCTAATAAACCTGGTAGTTGTTGACTTACAAGCGGAAGACAATTTCCTTTTTACTTAAGGGATAGGTACAACGTTCTAATTGCCCCACGTTCTAAGGTCACAGATTAATCTTGATTAAATTAAATTTGATAGTTTGTTTATATTTTATTTTAATGCATTTTCAAACTATCTGTTATTTATACAACTGATCTATGAGCTTAACTTGAGAGGTTATGTTAAAGCAAATAAAAACATACAAGAAAATCTGCAATTAATAATTTATTGACTCATGTGCGTTTCAATATCAACGTCATCATCAACAGTGAGTATTACTACAACAAATTGTAACTTACAACTTCTTACAAATTACAAAAGAGTTGTAATTTATAATTTATAGTAGTAACACTCACTGATGATGATGAAATTGTCATTGAAACGCGTATGAGTCAATAAATAATTAATTTGTGAGTTTTGTGTATTTTTTATTTGTTTTATCCATAATTGTTATTGCTAAGAGCAACTGTCACATTCTTATTCAAAATATTATTAAATTGTTAGTTAGTTTCAACTAAAGATTATTAACTAGAGATAATTAGTTTCAATCTGAATATTTTTCATACTCAGACCATATACGATTTATTTAAGTAAATAGTTTTTATAAATCTATAAAAGCTAGCCCTTACAAACAATAAGAATGACGTAGTCTGGAGAAGGCCTAAACACATAGATACAATTTAAATGTAAGAGATTTGTGTAATCCTAAAACCTTAATTAAATGTTATAGTTTCACTATATGATTTTTAACACATATGACAAATATTTTAACTAAGTCAGTTGACTACTTCAAAGTAAGGTTAAGAATTGCAGCTGACACATCTACCAAACACCATTCAAGCTTTCAATAGCGATCCTTGACTATTGCATGTGTGTACTAATTGCAATAACTAAAATCTATTAGTATATTTATTATGAAAAATGTATTATTAGATTTAACTGCGGATTTCTTTACTATAGCCCCGAGAGATTGTTTCATTTTGTGAAAAATTGTACTTTTGACTACTAGATAATATCTAGGCGTACAATCTAAATGTAATGATATCATTTAAATTTACAGCAACGCATTTACTAATTTGTTGCGGCAAAATTTAAATTTCTTGTAAACTCAAAATACTCTTATTTTAATTTTAGATTCAAATAAAAAATAACAAGCTATGAACAGGTATTCAAACTGAGAAAACCAAATTACGTATCACTCAAAACTATGCTTCAATATATTACATTTAATAAATTATAAACTATATTTATTTGGAGGACGTTTAATATTATAGTCATAATGCAACATATTTATGTAATGCAATTGAATATAATGAGTCAATGATTATAATTGTTTTACTTTAAGAAATTTTACTGAAATAGGAAAAGAGCTATTTCTGAACAAAAGACCGTTTTCTCCCTATTATATATGAGCTTAGATCTATGTAGCACTCTTACATGTCTGCATAGTATTCAAGCGAGCCATTACAAACTATACCTGTTTTTTAATAATATAAATACCTTGTTCAAGTACCATTATGTCAGGGTATAATATTCAATTTGATATTTTTCCGTTCCTCAGTATAAACCTTTACGTAATATTTATACTTACAGTGACTTTACAAAATATTTATAGAAACTCCGTATAAACCCTTACAGGAGCTAACCGCCAATCTATTAGGTTTACGACCCGGTTATTTAGAGGTTTGTACGGTTTGCAAGCCCGCATCAATAGGTCAAGTTTGTAGATGTGTTTCTTTCATGAAACATCTACACGAATATTAGGTCGCTACAGAGATTAGGTCAGTTTGTAAATAACCATTTACCTTTGTAAATAATTAACTTTCCTTGTAGCTCGTGGCTTTGTTATTCATCCCGTGATACTAAGTACATTTTTCTTGTGTAATGTTTGTATACTTCTACACATTTGTTCAATATTTCGTTCATATTCTTTCAATACAGCTCATTAAAAAACAATTGTAAATAATTAACCTTCCTTGTAGCTCGTGGCTTTGTTATTCATCTCGTGATACTAAGTACATTTTTCTTGTGTAATGTTTGTATACTTCTACACATTTGTTCAATATTTCGTTCATATTCTTTCAATACAGCTCATTAAAAAACAATTGTAAATAATTAACCTTCCTTGTAGCTCGTGGCTTTGTTATTCATCTCGTGATACTAAGTACATTTTTCTTGTGTAATGTTTGTATACTTCTACACATTTGTTCAATATTTCGTTCATATTCTTTCAATACAGCTCATTAAAAAACAATTGTAAATAATTAACCTTCCTTGTAGCTCGTGGCTTTGTTATTCATCTCGTGATACTAAGTACATTTTTCTTGTGTAATGTTTGTATACTTCTACACATTTGTTCAATATTTCGTTCATATTCTTTCAATACAGCTCATTAAAAAACAATTGTAAATAATTAACCTTCCTTGTAGCTCGTGGCTTTGTTATTCATCTCGTGATACTAAGTACATTTTTCTTGTGTAATGTTTGTATACTTCTACACATTTGTTCAATATTTCGTTCATATTCTTTCAATACAGCTCATTAAAAAACAATTGTAAATAATTAACCTTCCTTGTAGCTCGTGGCTTTGTTATTCATCTCGTGATACTAAGTACATTTTTCTTGTGTAATGTTTGTATACTTCTACACATTTGTTCAATATTTCGTTCATATTCTTTCAATACAGCTCATTAAAAAACAATTGTAAATAATTAACCTTCCTTGTAGCTCGTGGCTTTGTTATTCATCTCGTGATACTAAGTACATTTTTCTTGTGTAATGTTTGTATACTTCTACACATTTGTTCAATATTTCGTTCATATTCTTTCAATACAGCTCATTAAAAAACAATTGTAAATAATTAATAATGTTAATTTTGTCCCTAAAAATGGTATTTTGTACGAAAGTGTGGAATATAAATCGCGACAAAGAAATTGATGATAAATCTATCAACTAAATCATACTCAGCTCTTTCAATTACATTACTAAAATTGTAGTTGAATATAGAAAAAGATATTTTAAACATAACTTCTTCCTTAAAAATTAAACAAATATGGATTTTGTTTTAACATTGCCAGTGATGAAATGAATGAAGTCCTTCCTGGTAAACTGGTGTGATCTTCTAAAGCAGGGGTTCCCAAACTGGGGGGCGCGCACCCCTGGGGGGGCGAAGTCCAGGGGGGGCGTGACACCCAAATGAAATAAATAAAAAAATTACAAAAATAATTTCCTCAGATCAGATGTTCGGATGTACTTGCCTTTTTCAACAACATACATGTGCGAAAAAGCGTTTTCAACTCTTGTTGCGATCAAAACCAAGTACTGCAACAAACTTGATGTCGAAAGTGACCTACACTGTGCTTTGTCTGAAACTCAACCCAGAATCTGTCAACTTATTCAGAACATGCAAGCGCACCCATCTCACTAAATTACATTTTATGTTTTGTTTTTGTAAGTAGGTAGGCCTATTGTTTCACCTTCCTTAAATTGAAAATGTATTTGTGTTACAATGTTAAATTTTGTATCAGTAATTATATTCGTTTTTCATGTAATACTTGTTT
This sequence comes from Prosapia bicincta, assembly GCA_036971475.1. Taxonomy (NCBI): domain Eukaryota; kingdom Metazoa; phylum Arthropoda; class Insecta; order Hemiptera; family Cercopidae; genus Prosapia; species Prosapia bicincta. The sequence goes on along the minus strand of JBAIZL010000003.1, from coordinate 131,826,328 downwards.
TAATTTTCATCATACGTACAATTATCGAATCTTTCCATTCTGCGATACCGCATTCAACAGTGAACAAAAAAATCTACCTACTCGCCGTATCAAGTAGGCACATACTTGTACGAGTTCATGTACTTGTACAAGTAGGAGTTGCTATGTACGGCACCGTGGAAATAGGGTATTACAAAATGGAAAGCTGATATGTGTAGGGGGGCGTGGGGGGTCTCCAAATAACCAGAGGGGGGCGTGGTACAAAAAAGTTTGGGAACCCCTGTTCTAAAGTCTAATCTTTACTCGATGGGTTGCTCTATCTACTGAAACTGTCTAATAACGATAAATTAACACACGCAGAGCATTTATCATCGCATTCAACAGTAAATAACAGGCTTTCTGATATAATTGATGAGGTTTCAGTTTTTGTATTAAAACCTACTTGTTTTAAATTCATTGTGTAAAACATAAAAAAATACAGGAATAATTTTCAAAAAATGTTCATATTCACAAGTATAATATTGTCAACAATGCATTATAAATAATAGGCGTTTAAACATCTTTCTAATTACAAATCTGTTTAATTTAAAAGAAATGTCATGTGATACTTTTATTATTCCATACATGCTCATACTTATTCTGCTTTCAAAATACATATTTTTGAATCCGATGATATAAATTTAAACCTACTGAAAACAAACTGTATATGTTGAAAATGAATCATGAATAATCTGACTGAAGCTTTGGTCCAACCAGCGTAAACACAGCGGTCATGGGTAAATACTGCAGTCACGCAGGGAAGCAGATTTAATTCCTGCGGTAAACCAATTTAAATCGTAGCGCTGCTGTGCACTGCCCTTTGTCGCAACTCTAAACCGAATTAATTAATTTGTCTTAATGGTGCTCAAGTTAAAAGATAGAATACTAAATAAATGGATTTTTTTGAAATTTCCTAGATCTACTCAATGTTGGATTATGATGTTATTTTAATTTAGATTAAATATTTATATAGTTCATAAATAATTACCAAGTAGTAGACTATAACATTAAAATTACTTTTATTATGTGTTTTTATAATAGTAAATATTGCGCAAACAGAAGGTTTTTATGTTAAAATAATGCAAATAGATTCTGTTCGTTCCATATTTCGAATGATATTTTTAGCTTTACAAATTGTTTGTTCTAATGGTTAGTTATTTAAAATAATCAAAATATAAAATATGGACCAATATTTTAAAACACATAAAGTTATTGGTTCTCAATAATAATTACTTATAATTTCAATGCGTTTTCATGTCCGAATTAGGAAGATGGGTAACCGTTTCTGATGTTGCTTGTTAGATATAATTTAAATATGTATTTCGATGCAATATTCCTAGTTAGATAAAATATGCGTTGAACAGTACAGTAGTGGCAGGAGGTTAAAACACAAGTTTTACAATCGTAGTAACAGTGTAACAAAAAGACAGTTTCAAGCGATAATTGAACACACATTATGAAGAAGCAAAGGTACAGCAAGCTTGGAAGATAACGAGTGTCTAATAGTTCCGAGAGTTCACGAACGATCAGACTCACAAAGTTTGTTTCTGTAACGAACTGCTAACAAATATCAAGTTTATACGTGTAGGATTTAGTTTGTATAAGGGCCTTATTAGGGTTGAGTTTTTGTATTGGTTTAAATTAATACAAAATCAGCTTGGATAACTATCATTATAATTAATGTTGTTCTAAGTTTAGATTTCGATATCTGTGTTTAGGAGAAATCTCACTGTACGCATATTGCGAAAAATTTACTTATTAAAGTATATCCCATAATATGTATGATATTCGTTAAATATTTAACAATAAAAAGAATGCTTGGATTCTGTTAATAATAATTAATTACAATTTGAACGCATAAATGGTATGTTTGCCGGATTAGGATAAAAGTGTGACAGCTAGAAATACGTGGATCATGCGAAGCAAAATTTTCCAACACAATTTTCCAACTATATTTGTTATACGACTATTATAACTGTAGTAAAACGTTTTAGGTTTCATTGAAGTCTAATTGCACTACCTGGGCCTATCTAATTAGACACTGCATTGAGATACGGAAATCTTCGGATGGTTCTGCTGGACCCGAATAGTTCTGGAACACAGGTCGAAACCGTAGTGTCTAGCTGAAGTTCGTCCCGTTTAAGGAGCGGTTCTGTAACTAGTCCAGACCTTACAGTAAGACCCAAGACTGTTGGATACTCGTACCACAGGTTTTTGTTTGGTCTTAGAGTATGATGGGAATAGAAATGGATTTGTAGAAATAACCTTTTTTTATATAAGAACCAGAAATTTTTAGGCCATAAAATATTTATAGTTCTAATTTGAATGCTGAAACAATTTTAGAATAAATCAACACATGACAAATAATGTGATCTTTGGATAGTAATGGTAAGAAGTAATTAGTTTTCCTTATTTCAGTTATTATATTAAATGTGCATGAAAACTAGCATTGATCCTTGAATAGTAAACCTAGCTTACGTTTAGGGAATCCTAATAACGGTGACTTTCATATAGTTACCCAGATAGTTGTTACCATTGTGTTAATTAAATGCAAGTGAAAAAAACCAACATCAAGTAACCATAATAATTATGTATTTAAAGAAGTAAGTAAGCCTTAAGAAGGAATATAGAAATATTTATAAGTATTTGAAGCATGGAAATCTCAATGTGGAGCTAAAATTGGTCTTTTACATCACTTGAATCAATTACCATTCAAAAATAAGGGCAATAGCTTGTGATGGAGATATTTTTTACATGTAAAAAAAGTAAACATATAATATCCGTTAAACCAAGATTATTGTCTTAAGAATATCAGTTTGCATAGCCACATTGTTATCAGGTAACTTTAAACAGTTTTGTCATCAGGGGTATCATCCCCATTATTTGGTAGAAGGTAGGGACTATTAGGTTTTATTTCAAATATATTTCAAATACAGTTATCGCTTCATATAATACAGATTTTTATTAGCTGCCGCGTCAGGCAATTTTATTTCTTATATTTACGGACAAATTCTTATATTCTTATATTTAAAGAGGGATTTCTCTTTCACGTCGTCTGCTATTTCCTTAACGTGAATACATAGTTCTATTCATATTATTAGTATGAAAATTACATATAAAAATTAAATGAATATACAAATTGAACCAGTCTGTAAAACTAATTGCAACAGCTGGCATAAAGTAGTACCTAAGGACACAAACGTTTGTTAGTACAAGTAATTTCTATATTTTACTTATATACAGAAATTATATCATGTTATTGCACAAATTTCGATAATCCTGCTTTTTACTTCTATATTTCTACACATTATTTCTATCGATAAGAAGTTATTTTTCATGTATATGCAAACATAATTATAATATTACTATAGGTGGTAATAAAAGATTAAGAGAACACACACACTGAGAACATTCAATCTAAATATATATGTGATCATACTAATCAAGGTAATTCAAATAAAAATTGCAATGAGATTCTAAATATAATATCTAGAACTTGTAATATAAAGGTAATGACTAGTATTTATACATTACCTATATATTTCTCTCATAAAATCGAAAAGCAATATAACATACAATGATATTGTAGTTGTAATGAGTAGGAGATTATTATTAAATTTAGGTTTTTTTGTATTTTTGTATGAGTAAAATATATTCTATCTCTATGTCACTCATAAAATAAATATTTTAGAAGCTGAAGAAAATTTTCTAAAGATGGTATAAACATATAAAACAATCAAGAGTTATTTTAAATTATTCTAATAAACACGTGATTGTGTTTGAGATTCGGTAGCACCAGAGAAACACTGTCAAAAATTGTCAACTTGTGATTTAAGTAGCGATTCCAGTTCAAATGCTAGTCCTAGTTTAAAGTGACATTACGCTTGTTTCAAACATTAATTTTAGCCTAACCTCACTTTTTGTTCAAGTTATAATATTTCCAATATCCATGTAATTACGTGGTTTCAATAAAACCTATTTATCCCAGTTTATGGCCATTGTTTTGAAGGTAATAACAAAAAGGTATCAATGGTTTTAAGCAAGTACTAGGTCTTACGAACATGTGTTACATAGGTATACAGTTAAACAAAGTCTAATAATACTAATATGTTATATTTTACCATATTCACACACATAAAGCAGTGATGTTACATAAATAATTATGATTTTATAGCAAGCTGGTTAAAATTCTATTAAAAGACACAGACAGGTGCTAGGTTTTACGAGTATCTGTTGCATAGGTCTACAGTTAAACAAAATCTAATAATATTATTATTTTATAGTTTACAATATTCATAGACATAAAGCACAGATGTTACAAAAGTATCTATGATTAATTAGCAGAATAGTAAAAATTATATTAAACTACATCGGTAAGTGTACAGTAAAATCTCTATTTAAACTAATTACATATTACAATTTAAATTTTGATAAAATACACAGTTTAATATTGACTAATGATACAAATATCTATGGATTCATAAATCTTTAAAATCCATGGTTCTTGAAGGGAATAATGAAAACTAACTAATTAACTAGATATATACGAGTATTATATTACAACTTTGTAAACAAAGTGGTCAGTAATTATTAGGTTTATCAGTAAATATACACTACAAGATTTAGCCATTTAGCAGCTCCATTTCTAATTCTACTTTAAATAGTAACACATTATTAAAACTCCAACTATTTATCTACAAATTAAATACATTTTTCATATGTTTCGAAGAAAATATTTTAGAAAATTAACGAATAAGATTTATACAAATTAAGATATTGACATTTATTTTTCCTATGTAAAACATTTTCCCACCAACTATAGCAAAAATTAATTGCAGTTTCTTAAGCAATATTCTGTTTAATTTATTTTCAGCACAAAAGGAAAATTTTAAGCAACATAATTTAAGTGTATGGACAAATGTAAAGGACAAACGACGATAGAGAGAAATGCGTTGATTTCGATTCATACGATTAGGAGGTTATTAAAAAAGGGCATTAGAAAATGTTTTGAACTGATTAAGTTTACTATAATATGTTCCAGTGAATAATTACATTCGGAGTAGAATATTGCCTTTCAATTGCCTAGTCTAATCAGCACTATCCCATTCTTTTCAGCTATTTTTCGGATGTTCCTTAATAATGAAATGAGATTTACTTTTCCGGCTGTTACAAACTGTATTATCCCACTTAATATATAAATATAAATTTCTCTCTAAGCAAAGTAAATTTTCTAAGTTTTGTTTCATTACAACTTTTTTACAATAAAATTCAGGAAGAATGAATTATTGGGTTAAACCGTGAGAGCTTGCTTTAGGTTTTTAGAATTTTATCAACATATACCTAAAAAATAACCCTCTAAAATCACGGACTATACCAGTATTTACGCTTTTAATATTTAAGAATTATAACGCTTTTTTATTTTAAAACCATTTAAATATATCTTTTATATAAATATTTTAAAAAAACACACTTTTATAAATAAAACGAGTTTTATTTTTTGTGTGGTTATTATAACGGTTCATGTAAAGTGACTAGTTTTCATCTAGCATTGAGTTATTTCTATTTTGCTATTTATTAAACTATTTAAACTTAGTACAAATGTCTTTAAATAAATAAAAGCTTTATTATCTACCTGTACGTACAAATAGTCTGGCCTACTTCTCTCTTTCCTTACGCCCTAACTTATTATAATGTGCAGATATGAATCAAGATACTTCACAAGTGAGAAACATTTTATGTTAGGTGCTATGAAAGGTGACATTCCCCGTTTTATCAGTTCCAGTGATGTTGTAAATTGCCGTCTTGGTATAAAAGTTGGAGACGGCTTCCCGGAACTGTATAGACATGCTGAGGCAAGTGACAGCGCCTGCGCACATTGTAAAATAAATCTTCCTGTTGATCGAGTAGAGGTGCAAAATCCGGAAATTTATAGGTTCCAGACTGAGACAAAACAGTTCGTAATCAGCGAGTCTTGCGAAGTCGGCAACACTAATGTGTAAGATACGCGAGCTTCTGTTAGCTTCTTCAACGGTTCGATGGCACATTTCAACGGCCAGAATGGTGAAAGTGTACAATAAGCTTTTAGGCGCAGTGATCATCATGAATAGTGTAGGCCTTAAATAGACAATTATCAGTACTCTTAAAAAGAAATGAACAATCCAACAAGTTATTTGCAGGGAAAAGTAGTCGGAAACCTTGTGCACTGTTTGCCGTAGCATTGCATGCAAGGCGGCGATGGTATCCAGCTCGGTACTGCCATTTGCTAGAGACGTGTTTAAACAAGCGAAACATCTTTGGATGACGAGACACAAGGCGATTAGCTGAACCAAAGTCAGAGACATTACTGTGCCCACGAAGAATCTGGCAAACGTGGAAGGATCTTTCAGCCTCCAAAAAATGCATATCGAGAATTGTATGAACGACAGAAACCCAAACACTGAAAGTAACTTAGCCTGAGAGGTATAAATACTTTTATAACCAAAGTTATGTTTGAGTATTTTGTTGCCTTGAATTCTTATGAGTTTGTTGAAAATACTGTGAAAACGTTTGTTTCTTATCAATGGTACCAGAAATGCTATCAAAATTGCTAGAAATAGTAATAATTCAGAAGCGTATATCAAAATTCGATTGAAGATATCAGGTTGGTGGCTAAATTGCTTAGATTTAAATACGTAGAAAATGCTAAAAATAATGTATCCGGTGATAATTATGAATGCTCGAAAGTAGCTAATGAACAAATTCTTGCACGAAGGATCAAAAACGACAATGCCGAAGTAACTTGAGACACTATAGACAGGGCCAGCGTAATCCGCAGCACGATACATGATGTACTGCCGGCGCTATGTGGACGAGAACTAAGTATTTACCAATTCTTAACATAAATTGTTGTTCCCCCTTTCAAAATAAGTATTGTTTACAAATCGATGAATCCACCCGAAAAAGATGTTTTGGTGCTTTAATTAATTAATTAGTCTAGCAAATATTGATAATTCCTCTGACATCTTAACGTAACACAAATATTTAAGCCCTCCATCAATATGATTTCTTTATTTGCAACAGATAAAGACATTAGGTAACGATTGTTTGTTTACATGGTTTGTTTATGTAAACATTGAATCTGCATTAGTTTGGCTTTTGTTGTGTTTAAATTTAATCGGTTTAACAAGACGTAATGTATTATGGTATATTAAAGATTTTTAATGATTATACAATTTGTAAACTGAATTTCTAATATACATGTATCTCAGCAGAAAAATATACAAAAACTGGGTCTAGTTAATACATTTTATGTTTTTGATTTCTTCTTTTTATTTTATACATAGTCCTTACTGTAAATAAAAATGAACTGACATTAATTATTATAAGAATTGCATTAGCATTTTTCAATATCATTATTTTAAATACTATGCCGAGTGAAAAATTATTTTTTGCGGGTAATAAATGCATCAAAACTTATGCAGGGTGCCTTTGATCTAATCATGGGTTTAACTGGTTCGCAATTGAGTAGATTTTGTTAACTGTCAGCAAAATAAAAACACGCGAAGGAAAAATGAAGTTTACTCATCATGCATAATTACTAAATAATTTAGTGGGAAAATATAAATTGTTTCTTGTATACGAAGATAGTAGAATTGAGTTAATTTAGAAAAGTTTAATAAACATTTCATCGTGGAAAAACAAGTAAAGTAAACATAAATATACGAAACTAATGGGAAAACAAACTAAAGTAAATGTTTTTAAAATTCTTCAAAATTTCTATTTTTTATTGATAAACAGTTTTTTAAATACAATTACGAGCCTAATATATTAACAAATAATATTGAACTGTCAATGTGCGTTGGTAGATTCAAATAAGTCGTTACATTTACTATACACGTGTTGACTACCCAAGCTATAGTATTTAGAATAATAAGATGCTTATCCGAAGATGAAAGATTAACAGCAACTTGAGGATTTTCTGGAAATAAAACAGATTTTGCTTTAGGTAGCTTACACACAAAGTAAACGTTTCAATCTTCAAATGCGAGAACATTACGTGTACGGGCTGCACATCTTCCAACTACAAACTGGTGACAAAGTGCTCATTACTCTGCATTTGGTAACGGGGATTACATTATTTTGAGGGAAAGTCTTACGTATAATTTTCTTACTTAAACTTCCTATACAATGAGAGAACGTTTTGTCCTTATATTGAACTTTTGCCAACCCTCTAAATTCTGCCTAATATGAGACATTCTACAAAAATATAAATTTCAAGAATGTTCACAATAAATTCTATTTAAATAAATGATTCTGACTTCTTTTCAAATAAAATATTTTTAAAGGTATAATTGAGCTTGGAGATGCCTTGGATTTTTTACTGGAAAGTACATATGGGATTTTTGTTCACCTACAGCGACAAGTAATAATAATAAACTTGTTTTTATTGCCATGATTTTCGCCCTACATTACTTCGCCGTTAGCGAGCTTCCAGAATTTTTTATTAATAATCTCCACGATTCTATTTTCTCAACTAAACTGTTGTCTATTTTTTAAGTTACTACGGAAGTAAAGGAGAATAGTAGCCAACGACGTAGATTAATTTTGCTGCAGTTTCTTGTGACGTCACTAATTACTCACGGCTAATGGCAGCCTAATGAAATATAGACAAGTTTCCAGTAGTTTAGTCCACAAAGAAACATACTGTAAAGTTTTTATTTATTCCAATATTTTTTGTTTGACGGACATAAAGTATAGAATCTAACAACTCACTTGTACTCCTGAAGTGACTTTATAAGCTTAAGTGGCTCCTCAACCTCTTATTTTTAACATGATTTTTATATTACCATTAAATGTAATACCTGGGGAATTATGATTGTTCTATTAGAATATAAATAGAGATTTGGACGAATATAAGATTAGTATGTGCATGTACAAAGAGCTCATATCGAAGTAATGGAACAGACTATAAAACTCAAACAATTGGCTTCAGTTTTCTTTCTTGACGATTTTCGGCCAAACCTTTTACCTAGAAAATGAAATATTTAGGTAAGCAAACACAAACATAAAATACTCAGCTAGTCATCAGCTTTTTTCACACCAAACAGAAGGAGCTCCGGTGGAAAGGTGAAAGGTAAATATTCCTTTCTTTAAAGCACTTCAGCGACAAAGTTTTTAAAGGAAAAATGTTCAAAATACGAATTTGAAATGAATATCGAAAATACTGCTTCAGATTATTAGTAGAAAACATTTTTCGCTACTTTAGCAAAAATATCTTTACAAGACTATGGGATGAAGTTGCAGTGGGATCTAAAAGGGAGTACCCTGGAAGTCAGTAAGTAATGGAAGATTGTGTAGATTATGTGTATATATAATGGTATTTGTACATACTACTATGTATATGCTCATTCATAGTTCTTTAGTTCTTGAATATTGACAGTTTGTAAACAATAACATAATTTAGTATAAATGTTGGGTGTTACATCTTTCTACATCTAGACATATCTGTTAGATATAAAATTAAATTTGTATGATCTATCTGTTCTACATACTGAGAAAAATATGTACAAAGATTATGCTATTTTAGTTTTGAAAATTAATATAGAAAATCTAGGAATGACGTAATTCGTTAGATGGAAATCGTGGTTTCCCTGGTTGTTTATTTTGTTAATATTTTTAAGATGGATATACTAGTTCACACTGATATTACGTTTACAAGATGTACGGAACGATTAGGTACGTTGAATTTAGATCTGCTAGGATAATGAACCACCTAATTATTGACAATTAACTTTCTTGATTGAAAAAAGTAATACAAAGATAATTAGCGTGCACAATTTTTAAAAAAGCTCTAACATGAATTTCTTAAAAACAACTTTCATTAACATTGTATCACTTAAGCAACAGAACAAATGTTATAATTAAATACTTTTTCCAATATGGGCTACGTTTTTTTATGTTATAAAATAAGAAGTGAAATATAAGCTAGTTATTAACATTCAAGTCAGATTCAGTCTGTTTTGTTTCTAATGAGAATAATTTTAAATAAGTGCATTAGTAATTAATTAGTGAACACAATACTGAAGACAGAGTTTGTTTTAGATGTGTGTAACATATCAGTGCAGAGTAATGGTTTCCTATAAGCAACATGCAACGTAGTGCAGAAATGTTTAAACCATTCAGTAGCAAAGTAACCCACTGCATGTAATGAAGCAGAGTACGCTAGGAATAATAAATGACTTTAAATTACCATGTACTATGTTTGCGTTAGTAGTTAGTTATGTGATTCAGAACAACTAAAGAGTACTATTTCAGGTTAAATATTCAAATTATCATAATTATCAAGTGGGACCATTTTGTCACAAAAATGCATCTTATCATTATGTCAACATTTATGTGCTTATCAACTTGTAAAGTTCTTCTTAAATTTTAACTGAAATAAAACTTTAAAAATCAAGTTCGAGAATTTTTTTTATTTATTTCTCACAATCGCCACACGATAGCGACACCGCAGGACCTATTTCAGTTATACTTATTGCTTATATTTCTTTATCTTACAACGGGTAGTGCCTAACAAGCCACCAAATCTATCTAACATACCATGGCACCCGCTAAGTATGAAAGTAGTACAAAAATGAAAACTCATGGAAAACATTTATTATTTATGAACTATTTGTATTTTTTTTTTTTGTTACTTCGATAATCTTAATTGTTTGAAAAAAAAATAAAATTAGTTCCCAAAAAATATTTGTAAACATTTGAAAACAGTTGTAACCTTCTATTTATCCTATGATTGTCAACAGTAAACATTCAAAATGACAGCTGTATTTGAATAATACAGTATAATTATTTACAAATTTACTCAAGTAGTTGTTTATAGCTATATACAATTTCCACTTCCCGGGAATGGATTTTATTCAAATTTCTATTTGATAGAGGTCTCTAAATTACCGTTTCAGGATGGCTTTAGATATTAATCCTCATGCCAGCTATTATACAACTTACAATTTAGATTTTACTCATTTTATACTAGGACCACAGATAGTGACATGGCATTTCATATTCTCTTTACTCGCTTGTTCTTATGCCTGCGCATTTACACTAAAGTCTTTGTCTTTTAATGACTTTAACGTATTTTTTCATATATTATGTATAGAAAATATAGTTTGTATTAATTTTTAAAATAGGTTGTAAAAATATATATAAGTATCGAAATTTTGACACAGGGAAAACTGTTGCTGTTCATGGAGCACCTGCTTAGCATTTTCCTAAATTCTAAAAACGTATAAACCAATATAGTTTTTAATTTATCTGAAAGCTATTACACCCCAAATAGCAAAGCCCAACATGTGCATAGTTGATACAATATTTTAGTAATTACATTAAATTTTTTACATGTATATAAGTTGTCTTATAGGAGAATTAAAATGGGATTTAATACAACTAATGTTTTTATATAATGAAGATATATTGTACTGACAAACAAAACTTACAAACACTATGGAAAATACAAAAAACTTTGATAAAGTACGAAAATATTTCACGTTTCCAGCTTCCCTAACGAAATTTTAAAAATTACCCGTTTTTTGAATTTATTATAGACTAAGAAATAAACAAACTTTAGATGTTCATTAATTTTTCATAAAGTATTACATATTACACCTTTGATATTACTTGCGACCAGAATTTTTTTTAACTAAATGTTGTTAAAGTGTTAACTTGCACTTGGAGGAAACATTTTCGTCTTACGAGTTCTTCAGCTTCGTATTTTTGCCGCTAGGAATGCTGCAGTTGTGCTTCCTCGGTACCATTTTTTGAAATTTAGAAGTGATGTGATCAAAGAGGATGTGTGATCTAGTGTTTGTTTATTGAAGATGTCATTTTTATGTGTGTTGCTATGTCTATATATTTCACATTGTTCTAGTGTGTTTAATTTATGGCCTTTGTTGAATGTGTGGAGGATGCTCATGTTATTTTCCATACTTTTGCATTAGTGTTTAGTGTCAATGCGGTGATTTGCGAAATTGAGTTTAATAGTAGTGTGCAGTGCACTTTTCTGTACTTTATATCTTTCGGCGAAAGATCTGCCTATTTGTCCAATATAGAAGCTATTGTAGTTGTTTCATTTTAGTTTCTATACTCCTGGGTTATTTGTATGAGTTGGTATTGTTATTAATGCTGTGTCCGATAGCCGTTTGATTTTTACTTGTTGTTCTGTAAGCTATATTGTATCCTGCTTTTTTTTAATGAGTGTGCTATTTTTTAAAGTATTTCAAGTAATTAGCTTTGTAGTTATTTTAAACTAATGTAACTGATAATGTATGTGCTCTAAATATATTACAAAAAATTAGGTATCGCTATTTTATGAGAATTGTAGGCAAATATACAGCTGTAGAGTCATTTGACATGTACAGCTAAAGCGACAAGCTGCCTATAACATGGTCTGGAAAACTGTGTTAACATTGTGTACTTGTCTAATGGTCTATTTTCAGAGTTTGTTGTAGGTATGTGTGTGTGTGTGTGTGTGTGTGTGTTGTGTGTGTGTGTGTTGTGTAAACATTTCATAGATAAATTCCTTGCCATATTAATATAAAAAGTGTCAATTGATACATCTGATGTTTATAGAGCTCGGGTATTATGATACTTTTCATAATACGTATTATTATTATTATTATTGCAACCAATAAACTTCATACATACTTTTGTGTAGTTTTTTTTAAACCTCAAACATATGAATCATCTCTTGCACATTAATGGTAAGGTACTGACTATATAGTATTTTCAGAACACCAAGAAGCGGTTCAAAAACTAAAACAAATAACCTAATAATGAATATTATAAAAATATTGGCCATAGAAATGTGTAGTAATTTATGAACAATTATACTATTGGGACGTGATAGGTTACGTGTTCATTACTCACGTTAAACTAATCAAAGTAAATTGATTTAATTTATTATAAGCAGCTCTAAATGATGGTGACACATTTAGCTTTCACAATGTTTGGAGCATACATGTAAATAAGATATTCGAAACAAATATATAAGGTAATTTTATAACATGTATTTGTAATAAGGTAACATGTATTTTGTTTAAAATATAAATAAAAACTAAACACGATAACATTAAAATTATTTTATACACACTAATATAATATTTTTATTATTACCAATAAAAAAATAATAGCGTCCTATTAATACTCAAATAAATAAATATTAAGGTTTATATTTATTAAATACCGTCTAAACAAAATCATAAAAATTTGTATATATATAATAAACCCTTAATATTTATTTTACTCTTGTCTTTTTAAGATTGAAAAATACAGACTTCAACAATTATTTCGTTTGAATGCAGACTCTCCTTGGTATATACAATTTGTTACGTGTTATAAAAATATAGAATTTTATGTCGCTTCAGAATTAGGTAAAATTGGTTCAAATACATAGGTTATTCGCATAAGTAGGTCTACATTAATTGGATGCTAATATGTGTTTAATTATAGAAGCTTGTTTAAAATTTTCCAGTAAATGTGAACAAATGAAATTAAAATTTCTGAAATATTCCAATGTGTTAAAATAATTTATAACAATTTACTGCGTTGACAAAATGTAGGCCAGTTACGAAACAAACTATTTCAGCTTATGTGGCATTTTATTTACATGTATCAATTTCAATAAATTAACTTTATCAAAAAGTAGTACTTTATGTTTTAAGTAGTTAATTTGGTTAATTAACTCACTATAAATGATGATAACTCATATCGAATACAGGATTTTCACTCGTAATAACACTTAATTCTTATTTAGCAAGTGCAATGTTTCATTTTATATGTACAGTAAATAAATCGAAGTTTTAATATACTCCTGCCCTAATAAAAGACTTTACAAATATCATATGACGGTGTAAAAGTCTTGTTATTGTAAGGTTGTTCTTCTTTATGAATGTTTATAGAGCTGGCGAAAAGCTTTTGTACTTAATAAGATTTATTTGAGGAAAATATTTGGCATTTATTTCTTAGAACGACCATGAGATTTGTTTAATGGCCGAAGCGTTGGCAAAGATATAGTAAAGCCTTTTGTAATATAGTCGAAATGAGTCAATTCAAAAGTCTTTTATAAAATTGGAACGAAAACCTTAGATTCCTAATTTTTAATAAAACAACCACTGTGTTACGGTTTGTGTAGCAACGGAACGGCCCTACGACTCAGCGCCCGCAACCCATTTTGTCAAGCGCCGAAGCCCGACCGTATTTCCGCTCCTAGGTAAAAATTTTGAAACGAGCTGGTCCGGCCTACGGCCAGAATCCCGTGCAATACTCGCCAAAATCTGCCAGTCACTGGAATTTATTTAAAAACCTAACTCGCTGAGTTTTATTAATTTGGGTATGTTTCCCGGGGAATAAGTCCATTTGAATAAACATGTCCACTTAAAGAAATAGGAACTAAAAAAAAATCAAAATTAAAGATTTAATTTAATATCTACATATTTATTTATACAGATTAATTTTAAATCTTTCTATATATAATTTTTTTTTAATCAGCTACTCAACAGGTCAAAAAGATTCTTGTAACTAAAACTAGAAACAGGGAATGAATTAATTATTTGACCCTAAGACCAAAAACAAAAAACTAGAAAATATTTAAGAATACATTTACTCTAAAGAGTGTTTATCAAATGTCATTATTAGAAATATTTAAACGTATTTTAAAATTTGTATTAAGCAGATGACATTACTTTCTTGATTGTTATAGAACTACATGATTTTATCAATAATATAATCCGTTACGTGTTAGATTATCAACAGGATAGTACCTGTGTTGGAGAAACTAAATCGCAAAATGTAATTTTTAGTGACCGTTTTAAGTTTATATAAACATTTACAAATAATTTTTCAACTATGTGCGGCACAACACTTGGAATGTGGTTTTCAGACTTTAAAATAAAAACATTTACAGTTTATATTCAACCACGTTAAAATATTGATAACACTAAATAAAAATAAATATAAATATATAAAGAACTAAGTAAAAATATTAATACAAGAATTATAATTGAATTTACAATTCAAAGCTTTTCGTTGGCTAACAGTACCAACATCATCATGTGGTACAAGATCAGATGATGTTGGTACTGTTAGCCAACGAAAAGCTTTTAATTGTAAATTCAGTTATAACTCTTGTATTTGTATTTGGACTTAGGTCTTTATTAATACACAAGAATACATATTACGATATATATATATATATATATATATATATATATGGTGATACGTATTCCTTCCCGGATGGAAAAATATGATGAATAGTTACTATCTGGAGTACATCCGTTCGTTCTGCAGTCCATAAATTCGCAGTTCCGACGTTTCGCTAGAATCTCATCCAGCATTGACGAGGTGAACCCAACAACAGTTGAAAAGCGAGTCTTAGTAAGTGCGAGCGAGATAGTAACTATTCATCATACATGCATATATATATATATATATATATATATATATATATTAATGTATATAATATGAATTGGCATTGAAATTATCGAACGCTCGAAAAGCATCGTATTATTGGAGAGGAAAGGAGAGGAAAATTAAATGCAAATTATATATCATTTAATGATATGGAACATATACAAACGCAACTTCATTAGAATAAAAAATTAAATATGCATTAGGATGTATGGATCATTAGGTAATTATAAACCGAATATTATATAATTACTTAATGTGAATAGTATGTATTCAGTTGCAATTTCAAATGACATATTTACCATTATTGGTGGGTTTTATATTTTAGGGGTTTGATATATCAGTTATCATCACAAATAGAAAATGAAGACAACATTGCAGTTACAGAGTAATTATTAGAACTAAATATGTGACATATTACAAACAATATGATAACTCAATTTAATTTTAAAATGTATTAAATTATAAAGGGGAATTTAATATATTTGTTTAATGTTTTTGGACGAGGCTGAATAAAGGTAAAGATTATATTTTCTTTGTATAATGGGAATATTCAAATATAAATAATGAAACTCCTATTTTATTAAGGCTTGGATTTTCATTACGTAAGAATACTTTCCACTATGTGAAACATAAATACCGTAGGAAATATTTCAAACTTGTCATTAGGCAGGTAACATACATTTTTATATAAGCGTACATATAGATATATAATTTTACTTCAAGATATACAAGCTACGTAAAGTTTAAAATTAATCCGGAGCATAGATATATTTGTAAAACCATATTTCTTTAGAAGTAAAATATGAAATACAATAATAATGTTATAAATTGCAGAAAAACTGGTAAATAAAATTACAGTAAAACTTATAAGAAGCTTA
The DNA here is from genome assembly GCA_036971475.1 of Prosapia bicincta. NCBI lineage: Eukaryota > Metazoa > Arthropoda > Insecta > Hemiptera > Cercopidae > Prosapia > Prosapia bicincta. The sequence continues at coordinate 131,809,991 of JBAIZL010000003.1, read as the reverse complement.
AGAAGTTTAAAAGTATATGAGGCTTAGCCACAAAATAAGGTTACTTAGAAAGGGGACAGAAGTTATAAATATCCCTACAGGTCATTGATAGGAGTCATAGAGATCATTTAAAACGAAAGGTAGGAATATTATTGTATAAATATTTTGTATACAAATTGTAATGCGTTGCATCTGTTAGCATCTGTGACAACTTTACAAACAGTAAGTGTATTTATTAGTTTTTAGTTGAGAAATTTTCTTGATTTGAAGTAGGACATTTAATACGCATTATCGAGGGCACAATAGAACATTGTACTTTTCAAAGTATTTTCTTTATGAAATACCTAAAAAAACATTTCTACAAAAGAGAGAGTTTGTAATTGGCAGTAAAGAGGAATATCTATGTCTAAATAGCACCTCCATGTCCCGTTGATGTGGGTGAGGGATGGAATAACCAGCGAGGGTTGGCAGGTGTGCAGAACATCTAGATAACCTAAAATACCCTTTAGCGGTCATTGTAATCTTAGGTAAGAAGGGTATCTCAGGTACCTCTCATAGTTTAGGGGAAATAATTTTCCATAATATTCTCAACTTTCGAAGAGTACTAATATAGGGGTGACAAGACATAATGCCGAACAATCTGGGATCCTGAGGTTTCACCAGAGTATAAAAAACTTCAGGACTGAAAATACCTTTATATCTCCTGAAAATAGTAAGCTGAGAACACCACAATGTACACCAGGTAACTGCAAAACTGGAAAGTTGAAAACGTTTAAATCTTAAATACACAAAGTTTGTACATAATATAAATATAATTAAAATAGTAACTAATAAAAGTCAATTACATTTCTCGTCAATATTTTTGTCAAAAACATCCTAATATTTAATTGCGTCTAAATTTATTTGATAGCAATAATTTAAAAAAAAAGCTATGCAATAAATAAGTTAAACTTATCAAATGGAAATGTTCCAAATGAAAAAAACTAATTATTAATTGATGATTTAATTTTAAAGTAAACATACAGATCGTAGCAATGTTTTCAAAAGTTGTATACTAACTTTGATTGAATTAGTTTAATCAATGACAAAAACTTATTGTGTAAACATTTGACCAATTTTTATTATTTTAATTTGTTTGCAACAAGACACAAGCTTAAAATATACATAATAAACTAAATTGGCATGAATTTATAAGATCAAAACAGCAACTAAACGATTTTCTTAATGTACATTATTAGTGTACGGTATAAATGATTTGTTTAAAAGTTTTCTTTGGCGTATAGAATTTCTTTCATAGACTCTAGGAAATATCTAAAAAAATAGTTTCTTAGAAATTATATAATTAACGATAAATATCAAGTCAGAAGCATACGCGAAATACTTAAATGAAAAGTTATCTCACACAAATAAATTAGGCATGAGTGGAATGTAGTGAGTAGTTATGTATTTTATTATCCTACATTTCCCTCTGATCCATAACTCTCAGCTTTACTAACACGAGTTTGACCTCGTTATAAATTACAGCTGCACAGTTCTCACGAAAACACATTAACAAATCACTGAACCTAATATTATGCCCGCGGTAAAACTACGCCAATAAACAAGGATATCACATAATAATTAATCAAAATAAATATGTTTTTTATATAATTATTTCAAAATGTGATTAATGCAAAGATAACCAATAGAGGTAGCTTTCTTTTTTCAGTAAGTAATTTGAAACAATTAGTTATAAAATACACATGTTTATAATATAAATATTCATTATACCGCTGAAAATAAATTGTGAGTTGGTGCACGATATTATTAAAAATATAATTTAATGTTTCACACTTATACACAAATATAAATCTAATTTAGGTACATTATTTAAAGGCCTGCCTTAAAAAAAATGTATATCCATTTAAAATGTCAAAAACTAAACGAAATCCAAGATAACAGCTTAAGGAAATTAGGTTTATTACTAGGACCATTCGAGAAAAAACTCTATCGAATAAAATTAACGACCAAAGTCCAAAAGGTTGGAAGGATATGATGATATAAGTTACACGTGACAGTAAATCTCGGATTTGATTTTTTACAATATGTTCCTTAGTTATTATACCTTAACGGAAATGTGTGTGAGTTATATGTTGGTATGTGTGTTTGTGTGTGTGTGTACGCGTAGCTGTGTATTTGTGTGTGTGGGTGTGTGTTTGTATCAGACTGTGTGTTTGTGTGTGTGTGTGTGTGTGTGTATGCGTAGCTGTGTATGTGTGTGGGTGTGTGTTTGTATCTGACTGTGTGTTTGTGTGTGATGTGTGTGTGTGTGTGTGTGTATGTGGGTGGGTGGGTGTTTGTATCTGACTGTGTGTTTGTGTGTGTGTGGGTGTGTATGTATGTTTTTTTGACATTATTCCTGTACAATAAATAAAACATCCGTGATGGGCTACGATGGGATAAAGGCAAATTACATAGAAAAATAACATTCTTACAAATCAATAAATTACAGTTTCAAAATTTAAAAAAATCAGTATCACTGTAGTTCTCACCCGAAAATGAATAAAGATAAAAATTGTATTCAAATTAATTGTAAGTACAATTAGCTCTTTGGAGGGATTCAACTCCTCATTAGACAAAAAATAAAAATCTACAATCAGATTTTGAAACCAGTTTGGCTGAATAACAGTCAACTGTAGGGATGTTCAAAGGAATCTAATGTAGAAATTTTGCAAATGTTCCAAAATAAGGTACTGAGAAATAGGTTTGATGACCCTTGGTATGTAAGAAACACAGATAATAACCGATATCTAAATATTCCGACGATACCAGAAGAAATAAAAAAGATGACCACCAAAAAAAAAAAATGAAGAGAAACTACACCTTCATCCAACCACAGTGGCTCTTTAATTTCTCGATAACCAGTACATGGTTAGAAGATTGAAGAGAAACAAACCATTTGAGTTAGTGTAGTGTTGTGTTGTATGGTGCTAGTATAATATGTATTGACAATGTTCAGACAAGAACTAATAAGTCAATGGGCACTTTAGTTATGTCAGTATTTAGCTTATTATATTGCAAGATTTAATTTTTTTTGTTAAATATGTGGGATTTCTTATTAATTTTAGGACATAACATAAGGCTTTTACTCAATTGAAATGTTTTGAAATGTGTTAGTTTGTTTATGAAATTATTGACAAATTATTAAATCAAATACAAAAGAGGAAGAAAAACAAATATCTTTCACTAAACAAATTATTACACATCTAATTCTCTTATTTTAATCTTTCATATTTTGTAAACAAGATGGAGCCATTGTATTAAACATCTTTATTTATTACACATAATTTCCCTTGAATTAAAATTAAAACGGACATTCCTGATATCAAATATCATATAACATAAAAACTATCGGCCCTTGGGTAGAGAGTCAATCCTATCATTAGAAACAAAATAATAATCATCAATCAGACTTTGAAACCAGTTTGGTTGAATGGCATTTAACTGTGGGGATTTGCAAAGGAATCTAATGTAGAAATTCTGCAGATATTCAAAAATAAGGTATTGAGAATTATGTTTGATGACCCTTAGTATGTAAAAAACACAGATATCCGCCGAGATCTAAATATTCCGACGATACCAGAAGAAATAAAGAAGATGGCCACCAAAAAATGGACACTTTAGTTTATCAGTATTTAGGTTAAGATATTGCAAGGAAAGTTAATGGTAGGTCTAACATGATAAGTTTTATTAAAAAGATTTAAAAAAAAACAAAAATAAAAATCTTCAAAAAATTTACAAAAAATAATGTTTATTATTTTAAATTTCCCCAAAATGGTTAAACTGAATTTATATTTATGTGGAAGAAATAAAAGCTAGTTTTGATCGCACAATGTCCCTTACCGTGGCCCCATTGTGAGAATCTAACTTGGTTGCCATTTTCCCTGAAACCCCTCTGCCGTCGTTTTTTTTGTAAATACCGAGTATTCTTTTTGCCACTTTTAAAAGGTGAAAACCATGTTACAGAGACCATCGACACATGAGGAGAAACAGTTTGAAAGAAGAAGAGGCGATACAAGAGAAGAAGCATCTCGAAAATGAGCAAATAAAAAAGTTATAACGAAATAAAGGTTTTGAACAAATATCTGCAGCGTTTTAAAAAAGGACAACGAAACCGCTTTGAGGAAGTGACATAAAACCGCCTGACACATCACACCCCTACTGGAGAATTCCATTGGTTGAAATAGACAAAGATATTCCGTTGCTGGAACAGCGGAGTCAAAAATATCTAAGCGTGGATCAAAGGTTCAAAGGTATTTTTCAAAATTCGTTTGAAAAGATGTTAGTCAGAAAAAATGCAGTGTTAGAAAAATCCCGTGTTTTTGTGAGGTTTATAAAAGGTCTATAAGTTAGATTTTATTTTTGTTCTCAAATACGTGGGATTACTGATTTATTTTAGGATTTAATATAATGCTTTTATTCAATTTAAATGTTTTGAAATGTATCTGTTTATTTATATGAAATTATTGACAAATTAGGAAATCAAATACATAAATAGGAAGGAAAACCAATATCTTACACTAAACAAATTATTACACATCTAATTTACTTATTTGAATCTCATATTTTGTAAACAAGATGGAATCATTGTATCAAACATCTTTATATATTAGACATTATTTCGAAAAGTTAAAACGGACATTTCTGATCGCTTCATAAATGTCTAAATCATGTGACCCTAGCAAAATTTATAATAATATTAATTGCTATTCTAATTACTTGCAATTTAGAGATAAAAATTTCCTCAGCTTTTACATCCTAATTTTTTAGTCACAAAAATATCTCTATATTATTTACTCCAAATATACTTTTGAATTTCCAGACCAATTTTAATATTCGTTACTACGATATTGTTTGCTATTTAGTGCCTACTATTTTGATTATCTTTCTTACGTCATAATGACGTCACAATAATCTGTTACTTTAACAAAGCCAATCAATTTTTAATTTCAAATTTTTAAATATGGTAGTGTACTGACTCCAGTACTCTAACAAATTTACAACTGTGTTATAGCAAACCCCCAGAAGTAACCATAGCAAAGTTTACAGATTACACAGCATTATTAGCAACTGACAAAACATATATACATCTACGAACAAAGTCCAGAGAACAACAAACAATCTCCTAGAATGAAATGATAAATGAAAAATCAAATTGAATGAAGTGAAGTCGGTCCACATCAACTTCACACATAAGTTACTGAAAGATCCTCCGTTAATAGATGTTAACGGACACATCATCCATTATAAAAATAAAGCTAAAATACTAGGTATGAACCGAGATGCTAAACTAACAGGGAAACACCACATCAAGACCTACGAGGAATTAAATATAAAATACCATAAGCACTATTCGCTCTTGAGTAGAGATTAAAACATCACATTCAAAAATAAAATAAAAATCTACAATCAGATTTTGAAACCAGTTTAGCTGTACGACAGAAAAATTTGGGGATATGTGTAAAGGAATCTGTTGTAGAAATTCTCTAAATGTTTCAGTATAAGGTAACTGAGAAATATGGTGAATGCCCCATGGTATTTAAAAACGAAAATATTCACCGAGATCTAAATATTCCGACGATATCAAAAGGAAAAAATAAAAAAAGGCCAAAAACCATTAAAATAAACTTCATGTAAGTACAGTGGCTCTTGTACTTCTCGATAAAGAGTATTTGGTTAGAAGATTAAAGATATCCATACCGTTTGAGTTAGTATAGCGTTTTGTTGTACTGTGGTAGTTGTAATATATGTAATGCCCATGCTCAGATAAGAAGTAAAGAGTTAGTGGGCACTTTAGTTATATGAGTATTAAGGTTAGGATAATGCACTAAAAGTTAATGGTTGGTCTAATAGGAACGGTTTTATTAATTAAAAAAAGTAAAGTTGATTACAGTCACATAAAGAGAGAGCCTAATACAAAATGTCTTACGTAAGCAGGCAGTGAAATCCAGATGATCTGTGGCTGCAAGGACCTTATCCGATCGATCTTACGTCACACCAAAGAGCTTGCAAACACTACTTGGAGGTAATATATATTCAAAGTATGCAAATTGTCCACGGCCCGAGAGTGGTTGTTTGTCAACATTCCTTTTAAAGGGAGTGGTCTTTTTAAATATTTTTTGGAGAAAAACTTGGCTATATAACGCTTTTACGGTGGTGTGTAAGAAACTAATATTTTAAAACGAAACCAACTACACCCATAGGTATACTAACGTTTAGGATAGAACAGTTTTGGCTGAGTTATGCTATTAAAAAAAAAACAGAAAATTTATTTGAACTATATTCGTTTAGCACTTATTATGGTCATTATGAACTGATATATAATATGAAAGGTTTGGGTTTGCAGTAATTTCATTACATAATATGGCTAGCAATAGATATTAAATGTGAAGATGCAAAGAGATAGAGCCTAAAGATAAACAATTTTTAACTTTAAATGGTAAGTTCAACTTTAATAAACTCATAATGGTCTCATTTACACTTATGCATAGAACATTTCTAATTATCACCAAGTTGTATATACTATATGTTTAAATAGTGCAAATACGTTTTATAGTAAAATCGACTTTCGCCATACTTAAACTATATATAATTACCATTTGTTGTATTGATATCTTAATATTGTTTTTCAGTATTAAAATGTTTTTTTAGTTACACTAAATTACAAGGTAGGAAACATATTGATAAAAGCCATTTGAAAGTTAGGCGTAAATTAAACAAATGACAAAAAATTTATGAATGAATTCAACATTTATGAATATTTTTAAACAGGCAATTTACATTATAAACTGTTTCACAATGTAAACTATAACAACTTTGCGGTCAAAAGTAAAATGAGTTTCGTTCAGCATTCCAGTAATGTTGCGGAGCAAGAAGGCTTTCAAGTCGCTGTTATATATGCAAATCACACACAAGATATATGGTCGGACACGATTTGGCCTCAATGTGAATCCGTCATCATTGTCTTCTTATATTTTATAGCTTTTTAAAGAGAATATAAGATAAGTTGTTCTTCGCGAACCTATAGAGACACGAGCTTTACAGATTCAGTTCTTTTACAATGACAGATTTTGTAAACTCCAAATAAAACTTTTAATTTAAACAAAAGGCTAGAGAAAAATAAAGAACAAACTTCAAAAAAATTTAAATTAAACTACACTCGGTTTACAACATTAAAGTGTTTTAATGCTATTTTTTTAACTGATAGTACTGTCCGAACTCCGATGTTTACAAAAAAAATTAAATTACGAATACATTTTAAAAATTTAGGAATCTATAGCCTACACAATTGTTAAAATTTACAATATCAAACTCCATATAAAAATAACCTCACTTCACCAACTAACATTATACCTACATATTTTAAATTCTAGTACTCTTTATCAAGCAAAGCACTAAGTTAAACTACTTTGAAAAATACCTATGTTAAAATAGCTTAGTCGTAATTCAGTTAGGATATAGGCCTACTATTTTAGAAAAAATTAAATTAGCTTTGTAGTAGCGGATGAAAACATATTTTTAAAAGACACTTATATCCCAAAATACATAAATAAACACACACACACACACACACACACACACACACACACACACACACACACACACACACACACACACACACACACACATATATATATATATATATTGTAATCCTTGGATGAATTTTTTGCTTGTTAAATATTAATGGTTGAATAATATTTTCTTAAACAAATATATATATTTTCCTAATTTTCCCAATACCCTTTTATAATGGTAATTGAGTGACGTTTTTCGCTGATTTCCAGTATGAGTATTCTCAAACTTATAAGTGCCACATAGCTCCATTACTAAATTATTACTGTTCGTGTAATTGCATCATGTCCTAAGGAAAGCCAAAGCTTATCTTATCTGCCTGATTACACAACTGTCAATACTTCCTATTTATTTTATCTATTTATTTTTAAGACATCCTCGAAGATTCTAACGATATAGTTACGTTTCGTATTTCTTCTTCAATGAGTTTATTTTTAATTTCATTTGTATAACCTACTTATTTCCAAACTTTCAATGATAATAATTTGTAACCCTTTTAGTGTATGTGTAATTAATTTTATATTATTTATGTCCTTAAAATTGTACTTATTTCCAAAACAATGGGTGACTTAATTGTATTAGGTTTTATGTATGCATTTAAATACTCTTTATATCAATCTTTCTTTCTTTTTAGTTTGCCCTATATAGTATTGTACATTTGCGCGTTTGATGCTATGAATACCACTTATACCTAATTTATTTGATTTAATATTTGTATTTAATACAGCACTATTATTTGTGTTTTTTGTTGGTGTAAAAAACTAGTTTGATATTGTTATCTTGAAATAGTTTTACAGTTTTATTTATTTACGTAACTGGTAAATGTGAATTTAGAGCAAACAGTTACTTTAAAATTGGTTGTAAAGTGGTTTTTGTTTACATTATTACTTAATATTTTAAATATGAATGTCAAAATGTGAGTTAGTTGTGAATAACTTTATTGATAAAGTAGTCATTTATTCACAGTTATACTATGCCGTACTCACAAAATGCTATTAGCGTAATTCCTTCAAATATATTTCTCGCTTATTACACATCTGCAGTTTGAATCTGGGTAGATAATGAACTCCTTGTATTACGTGTAGGCTATAAATTACAACATTTTCACACTAATGTTTCCTGCTCTGGTTTGTTTTATGACAGGTTATGTATTGTTGTTATCCTAACCTAAAATGGATTATACTTGTCGGTATGATATTACAGTATTTGTGTTAGAAACATTTTCACTTTGATATTAAAACGGTTAATTTAGGAGACACTGCCTAAGTTATATGAGACCGACTCATTTGTCTTGATTTACAACTCTGGTTGTCAAGAGGAAGGTAAGATAATAACAAGATAAACTAGCAACAAGTCTAATAAACCAATAGATATAAATAAATGGTGAGTGAAATCAATGTTTATAAATAAAAAATAATAAAGGGGTGAAAGTAAAATGACCTATGAGCGAAGCATGCAACTAACTTGTTCTTCATAGTTTTGTCAAACAATATTTTAAATTTTTGTTTCATTGTTTGTACCCATAAATTGAAAAATTACAATGTTTTATGGTAGTATTTCCCAAGCGTGGTTGAGGTTCAAGAAAAAATTGTCTTACAAATATTTTTTCCAATTTTATAAATTTTAGCATGATGAAATTTCCGTTAAAATAGACGGTTTTCTGGGAGGGCTGGGGGAATTAAAAATAATAGAGAGACTTCCGTAATTGAATTTCTCTTTTAAATCCTTCAAGCTGACTAAAAGTGTTCCACTTTACCAGTTTCTCAACTTATATCTGATAGAACAAGATACATTGATGAGCCATTGCGTTAGTTCGGTGCTACAGCTAATCATGAAGATACTGGGTATGTAAAACAACTGCAAATAGGTTTGAATATTTAGACTGTATCAGAAATCTTTCTCGATAAGTTGTAAACATCCGGCTATATCGGAAAGACGCCTAGGGCTACGATTTACGCTTTCACCAAATACCACAAATAAAAACGAAATATTATACTTTTAACATTATGTAACACAACAATGGAGAATAGTTACTCAGGCGAACAATTAAAATCGTGTACTCAGAGAGAACACTATTGTTGCGATGGGCTCTGAGGAGGCGAAGCTGTTTTAGGCCCATTTGTTGCGATGATTAGAGATACATATCGGAATCGTAATGGACCTGATATGGGCTCATAGCATTAAATTATTATTTGATCTTAGAAGTTCTATTTTGAACCTATTACTGTTAATGTTAATTTTTAGGTAAGCGTTTCGTAATAACTTATGAGTTTTATCGATGCAATATTTTGCACGAATATGTTTTTTTAAAAACAATTTACAATTGCTGACTTGTACGTAAAATGGTTCATAAATTAATTTTATATTTTGATAACTTACAAAAACAAAAAGGATTTTTTTTTAAACTATCTCAAAGAAAATGTTAGGTTCTAGTTTCTCCTCTAGGAAGTATGTATAAACGGGTAAAACTGTATACGATATAGTAATGAAAAAAGCGATTGTACTGTTTTCAAATACTAGAAGTCGCTCTTTTATTCCATTCTCAGAGTAAACAGATTCAGTCTGTATGGTTGTCTAGTCACATTCATCAGTATGTTTGTGCTTCTATTCCCTAACTGGAAAAAATGCCTTAATTTGAACAATCAGTGTATCCTATAGCTATTTATTTATTATAATGAAGCAACGTTCACATGAACCTGTTTTCGTAGTCTATCGTAGTTGTTGTTGGAATTTAATTAGGGTTTTGAAAACCTAAAAACTCTATCTGTCGCATTTTAAATAAATAAGTTCATGCCAAAAACATTTTAACGTTTTTTCAAAATATATGTTCATACATGTGTACCAATGACATTTAGATATTCTAGAATTCATTTCTAACTTTCGTTTTAATACTTCCCGTGAACTGAACATTAAAGTTTTTCCTTTTTACACGTAGTTTACTTTTTGTAGTGTAAGCGTTAACAAACGACATTTGCAGCAGAGTATATTGTATAAAATATTAAAAATAATAACCTCACATTGAAATTCTACAATCAAAGGAGCTAGCCTAACTTATAATAAACCCTAACTCTTCATAGTGAGTAAAAATATATTCAGAAGCGCTGTCAACATCAGAGTTTATGTTACCCTTTAAACGTTGTCAGCCTTTATAAAAACTGTTTACAAATGAATTTGGGAAGAAATATACCCTCAATGTAAATTTATTCTGTTTTTCTTGTAAATTCCTAATGGAAAAGATAACTTTTTAATATTAGGACAGAATAGAATTTGAGAGGTGAACAATGTATGAGGTCTGGCATGCCTTTAAGAATAAAATCCCACATTAATAAATGTTTGCATACATTACTGTTGGAATTTTTTCCGTTTAATGTTATCTGGGATATTTGATGAATCATTGGATGTAGAGTTTTGAATACATGTTTAAAAACCCGCACAAAACCTTTGCTAGATACACTGGAAATTGGTTTTATCTTGACATATTTAACCAGAATCAAAAGACTGTCATATTAAATTAGGTTCTTCATATACTTTTCGTCTATTTTCAATAGAATCTTGCAAATATGTTCTTATATACTAAAAACAGTATATACCTTATATTATACGATATTATTACACCGTGTATGGTTAGTTTCTATCTTTCAATAACCATCATTACCCTAGTCTACATTTTACCGTCCGTAATGAAATAACTGATTACCTTTTCCTATTGCTGTATTCATGATGTAACTATTTCATATTAGGTTCGGAAATTTTTGCACAATTTATATTTGTCAAAGTGTAGTAACTAATGTACACAGACCGAATTATACTGAACAAGATTAACTGAAATATGTACGCCAAGTGATTCCGGTGAGAGGAAATTTGAAATTCCAGTAATTGAGCGATCCCTTCTGGTAGCCCGTGCGGTTGGACGTAAGCAACCTCCACTCTACCTGGAATTTCTATTTCCATGGAATTCCCCGAATTCCTTGAGCAGTTACATGATTTAGTTTGTAATTTGTTCCCCCCTCCTCCTCTGTGTAAAATTCAGTTTACCTTATTTCGTCACATCTATTAAACCGAGCGTAAAATTTATTCCATTTTGAAATTAAATTGAAACTATCGCTGTATTGGAAAAATGTCTCACTCTGTAGTTTAATGTTGTTTTTTATGTTTATAATCTAAAGCAATAACACTTATATTTAATGCGTTCTTATGATTATTTCATTACCAGAGTTGAAAACAGTATGAACACTGTTATTTCGTTTACGATAAAAAAAATAAAATTTACCTTTTCTTTACCAATTACCGAAAAAATGTTAATTATTGCCGATAAACCTAACCTATGTATAAGACGACATATTAAAATCATACCCAACAAAACAATAATTAAAGTGAGAGTTGAAAGTCCCACATCTGAGGACTTCCTAGTAAACAATATGGGAGAAAAGTAATGGAACGAATGCTGGGTATATTGTATAAGCAATTACACCCCCGAGCACTCGTAATCTTAAACTCAAAATTAAAGTTGAGTAGTCTACTATTTGTAAATGACGTCACATCGGGTATTTCATTATGGCCTACTTATACTATACTACTTATACTATTACTAGCTACTTATAAATTATTGTTCCTTGGTGTAATAAACAAATTAAATTTGATTTTAATGATATATCATATATTTTCTTCATTAACGAATCTCAAGGAAGAACAAAACGTAATGTCATGGTTTAACAATTAGGTTCATTAAATTGTTTACGATTTTTAACAATTTTGTGTAAATTTATTTTACGTCATCATAAGTAGGTGTACAGGAAAAAACATTTGTTTAATAAATGTTTACAGTTATGTAGTAATAATAACCCAAACCTAAACAAATACCAATAAGTTATGGATGAATTAATCTGAGTGTAAGACATCTCAATTGTTGCCACTTTTACAAAAACCTCTTATCTTCATTACGAATTCACATTGGCTACTGCAACCAGTCAGAGAAGAATAACCCTTTCCTGTTATACTCATTAATGTCAATCCTTTCAACGCCGGAAGGCTTTTCAATTAACTTGTTTCGAACATACAGTTCTATTGTTTCGAAACAATGAACTATTTGTTTCGAACATACATCAGGGCTAATAATTTACCATTAAGATTCATATAGTCACATGCTGATCTATCTAAACAGGTTAGGGCTTTTCACTGCCTTTTCATTTGCCCTAGATTTCAAGTTTGAAAACAGGATATTGGTAATTTAAAAAATTACCAGTTAATTTGAGAAATATAATTAACCTAACTAAAATTTCTAGAGGTTAGGATTCTAGTTTGTACCTCAAAGGCTTTTAGTTTACTATTCATAAAGGACTCATAAGAGTCAATATAAAAATTTCTTTATTGAACCAGTTACAGAAAATAACCTTGTTGTAGAGATTAATATTGGTCAAAGTTTGATGAGTTTTATTCTGCTATAAGATGGAGAGACTTTTAGAACAAGTAACTGAAAATTGTTGATTCACTGTATGCTACCACGGTTATGGAGTATATAACTTCAGTTAAATCTTTCGAAAAGTTAAAAATCATATTTTTATATTTTTGAGGATGCGACTTTGGTATTTAGTGGAGATTCTAGTCAGGTTTTACCTCTTCCACCTGGAAGAAATAGAAGTAAATTGGTAGAAAACTACCAAAAACAATCATTAGCACGCAACATCTGAGAATATGCGTGTGGACGTTAAAAAATGTGATACTGCACACCAGTATTTAAAGTAATGACTGCTGCTTATTCGATTGTGAAATCTCATTACCAGAAGGCATTGTATGGTTTCTTGGAATGATAGTCTCCAGGTGATTGCTTACTAGAGTACAATTGAGGAATATGTATATATATATATATATATATATATATATATATATATATATATATATAAAAAACTAACTCAAAAAACAAATACAAGAATTATACATTTATAATTGTTGTATTTGTATTTTGACTTAGTTCTGTATTAATACACAAGAATACATATTGCGATATATATATATATATATATATATATATATATAGAGAGAGAGAGAGAGAGAGAGAGAGAGTAGTCTAGAGTAGTATATAAGAGTAGTCTTTGAGAATGCTGGAACTATACACCGGCGAAAAGCTTCAGCATAATTGTAAATGTTGAATAAAATATATCTTGATTATGAACTTTTTGAAGTTATTTAATAATTATAACAAATCAAGAAAAAATAATCATCTTTATTATAATATATATATATATATATATATATATATATATATATATATATATATGTGTGTGTGTGTGTGTAGTAATATATTTTGTATTATATTTTTCGTACAATATATATCGTTTAAAATGTTCCCCATCTATATATAAAATTGGTTAACTTTGAAAGTTAATGAAGTTACGATATTCTATAGCTCGTTGTAGGAAGAAATTGTGGTTTAAGGCAAGGCATATTACTGCATCAAGTTTATTTGTTCTGGTAAAGTTTTAATTAGTAAACATGCTCTGACCACATTACCTATTTATTAAGAAGAAATAGAAGCAGGTTCACGCAAGGGTAAGTACAAGGGTAATTAATTATAGCAAAATGTAAGGGAAGTAGCTGGAGGCGGACTTTGTATTTGACTTCCTCACTAAAGGTGTATAAATATTACCTCAGATTTTACACCAAAAGGAGGCCGAATAATTAGGAATTACATGTTTGCATAACTTTATCAGATCACATACATTTCTAAAGATTACTAAACTTTGTAACTATTTAATAGTAAGAGAGACGTACTACAGTTGATTTAAGGACTAAACATTATTGTTGATTTATGATTAATTTTCCAACAACTGACCAAAATGGTATGTTAAGAACGGACTGTGAAATATAAATGTTAACAAAATCAATAACAATAAAATTATTCAAACATCTAGAAAACAAAATAAAGAGGTGTATTCCACTAGAAATAGATACAGCTATGATGGTATACTAACATACGAGTTTTGCTTGAGAGTAAAGGTAAATATAACCAATAGGCCTATACACTCGCAACGAATAATTCATTCCGTAATATTCGTTACAGTTACAAAGTCATTAACATCAGTGAGCTGAAATTTAAAATCAAATGAAACTACCTAGTTATAGTTTATAATATGTTGTAGTTATACCCACTATTGATAATGAAAGGTATATTATTAAAACGCATAGCTTACTGAGAAATAAGTTATTGATTAAGATAGGTTTTCGAATTTGTTATTATTGAAATAACGATATTATACTATTACCTTCAAATGTAATGTATAAATATTGCCATAAAATAGTTTGATTACTTATTTACAGGCATTCTTTACTTTGTAAATAAATATTTTTAAGTACTTGGGATTCTAAAATACATTTTAACTTTGTATAACTGTTGTATACACTGATGTTAACATTGAGTCATAATTGTTGTACACTGCAGCATTAACATTTTTTACAGAGTTTTAAATAGCAATTCGTAATTAAAAATATAAAACTAATGTAGCATGTTTAATGGACATTTGTTGAAATAAATAAGTTTAAACTAAACTACATACAAATATAAAAAATGATGATGGAAAGAAGTAAGATAAACGGACCGCAACAAAAAACATTAAAACTAAAGGTAATAAATAAGATGTCTTAAACTAGAAGAATAAATAACATAAAACATAAAGTATAAAATTAGCGGCTCGAAGTTTTATTACAAGAAAAATATGAGTAAAGAGTGTTGTATAAATTTTCGTATTTTACCATCTAAGAAAAACAATTTATTTAAAAAGTATAGATAAAATCAGTAAATAATTTAGAATTACTCAATTTGTCGTTATTTCTTAATTGTTACACTGCCTATATCAGATAAGCCTCTTGGCAAAGATCATTTCGTTTAGAGCAACCTTGAGATATCAATAGGTTTTATGAATGCATTTCAATTATAAAATTACAAATAGTTATATTAATCGATTTAAAAACAATATTGTAGAACAAAAACAAGATTTAAAAAATAATGACTAGTTTGATGAGAAAATTAAATTATTTATTTAACTCCTAGATTAAAACTATGGTTTACTAATTTCTCATTTAATTACTTAAATGATTTTATTGTATATCACGATAAAGCTCTATATAATCAGTCACGTGGCGGCCATTGACTTTTCGGACCACCTTGATCAAAGCTATTACTATACCGTTATCTTTACACATAACTCCGACTTCCTTAGTAAAGTAAAAACAACATATTCAACACATTTGTTCCCTTCTATAATCTCTGGAACAATATCTATCTCAACAATAACCAATGATTGCAACAACCCACGTCATCTCATGCTGCGCAAATGATTTCAAGCAAAGTTAAACGGCAAGACAAGAGAGCCGATGTTTCTAATCCTCCGACAATTTTAACACGGAAATTGTACTCTCCATCAAGTTAATTAACTACGTTCATAAAGTAAAGGCTTTGATTTCAATTGTGTTAATTGCTGTTTACATAAAGGCGCACTAATTAAACATTACTTTGTACATTAAAATAATAAGAGATTTTTAAGGTGAAAATTGTTCAAGTTGTATTGTAGCTTTCCTTTACATAGGTTAAAGAGGGTGCATATTCGTTATGGGAATATAAACTTTTGCTTATACGAATAAAATATAATACTATTTCTTTGATCATGAATAAAGTGCATACTGCAAAGTGTTACTGGCTAGAAGTCTATTAACATTACAGAAATTCCACATTATTCTTATTACACTTTTGCTATTACTTGCGACCAGACTTTTTGTTAACTAAAAGTTGTTAAATTGTTAACTTACATGAGGCTGAAGAAGTCGTAAGACCGAAACGTTTCCTCCAAGTGTATGTTAAAAATTTAACAACTTTTTAGTTAACAATATTCTTTTCACAATAATTGCCATAGAAAAACTATTGTAACAAGTGTTAGTTGCCATTGGATTTTTTCAAATGTTGCTTTACTGTTAAACAATTTTGACACTACTATAATGTCAAAATATATGAGCGTTTGTCTAGGTTTGTGTAATTGCCTGTCATGCGTGCGTAGTTGCATGCATGCGCGGGTGCGCCTGTGTGTGTGTGTGTGTGTGTGTGTGTGTGTGTGTGTGTGTGTGTGTGTGTGTGTGTGTGTGTGTGTGTGTGTAATGTGTGTGTGTGTGTGTGTGTTATTCTAGTCCTATTTCCGTCCTATATGCATTAGACTTTGCAATATATGGTTTTGTCACGTCTTATCCAGTTATGACTGTTTACTTTTACCAGAATAGAGGACACTCTGGCTAGGTATTGCTTCCTAATTAGAAAGGTATAACCCAACATCTACAACGGTCAAATGTTTAATATACTTATTTATATAATGCTGTCCGTGTAACGTTATTAATTAACAGATTTATTAAATTGTATAATCAGTAAGTGGGTGCCTCTGGAATGATAATATTCTTTAGTTAACCATACATTAAACGACTACAAGTATATAAAAAAAATATATAAACTATAGATCATATACATTTCTATAATGTAGTTTATATAAATATAATTTATCTAATATTAGGTATTTATAGGATTCGGTTCAGTGAATACATAGTCCCAACCTAATTGCTTAGTTTCGGCAATAATTAATTATCCTTATGCCCCGAACTGGCTCGGCACTTCCATTATCGCAATACATACTTAATGTAGACCTTAATGTACGGCCTCCCAATTATTCTCTTATACAACAGCTGTTTTACAATAAGGTACATCTGTCATATCTATAAACAACTCTAAATAATACGTTCATCTTGTTACTATTTGTTAAATATCTGTGTCTTATTTATAATACTTATAGATCAAACAACAGGTTTATTACAATTGCTAGTGAAATTACGAAAACAACAATGAAAGTACGAATTTAAGAGAATCCTTATAAGATAGGTTTTGAAGAATTAAAAAAAAAATTAAAATCACTTAACTTGTTCCAAAGCCTGGGAATGAATACTTTGCAAGCATAGCAAAGAATAAAACAAGGTTTGTAGCTATCGTTAGACTGTCTCAAGAGTGTGTAATATATCGAAGCTGTTCTACACAAATTGACTGGTATAATATCAGTGGGTAGAGAAAAGGTGCACCATTTCCGTTTCACAGATCACAGCAGTCGTTCAGGGTGAAACTGTTTACCCGTGCGGAATGCGTCCAGCTTGCATATCAACTTACTCAAAACAATTTGATTTCGATTTGAAATCTCTTTCGTTTTATTTACGCCTCTGATATCTACGAGGCCGTAGAGTATTCTATTAATTGTAACCTGGGTTTACAAATTATAAGAGCTGTGATTCAGAATCGATATTGTCTGCACTTCCTATAAGACTAACAACGCCAAGAAAAGCTGATATTAGTCAAATCCTTAAATTAGGAGTTATTAACTAATGGTTGTTTCTTTTCATATTAAAATACACGCAAACAATACGCAAATCTAATTATAGCTTGACAACTCGTTTGACAGAAACATGTCGAATTAACGATGGTAATATACGTGTTAGTGCAATGAAGAGTCGTCTGTATTTTAGATACGCCTATAATCATTACACATTAGTAAGTACCCGTCTAACAATTACTGCTACTGCTTGATCACATTACATGGAAATATGATAATATGAACAGGTTCATAGAAGCGAAACAGATCCAGGAGAAGAAAATGCTAACCTTTTGATGTTAACTTCAAATACTACATGACAAGACATAACACAACGTTTATATTCCAACTTTGCAATAAGTAGGCAGACAATTATAAAACAAATAAAAAACCAAAATACCACCTCTGAGGACGAGCTACAGATAGAGGGGGGGGAGACATTTGTCATGAACCATTTTAAAACAATTGCCATCTATAGAGTGGTATAAGTATTGGATTTGAAAAGAAATCATTTATAGGATCAAGTACACAGTTCACATATTGAAAACAACAAATTGGAATTGAACTGCGTTCCAATTCCATTAAAAAAAATTTATACGTAGTGAAATGGAAGTATGCATGTGCGTCATAAAATGTATCATTTAATGCTCGTGTGGAAATGACATTTCTTTACATTGCCCCATTTGCAACTTGACATGGAAAAAGAAAATTAAATCCTTTAGGTTACACTTTACTGAAGTACTCTATGTAGGCTTATATTTGGTAAATGTGATTACTTGAAAATGTTTTAAATTATATCAATGAGTAAAAATCAATAAACGAAATAAATAAATTTTATTAGCCAATAAAACATTTACCACATATCTTCCAAAGCCATGCCAAACTAAGCTATTTATCTTATATAACTAAAGAAACTATGTCACTAGGTCCGTTAAAGAATATTAGGAATTTAACAAATATTAAGGATTCGGAAAGTAGAGAGATAATGGGTATATTTTGTATTACCTAGAAATGTCTTCATTTAAAATATTGCGAAGTGAAAATTAGATTTTGTATATTTCTTGTAGTTGTTTTTACTATGATATAAGTCATAGATGAACTCGGATGTTATACGTAAATTACATTGAACCTGCATCAATGTAATATAATAATGGCATTATTAATAAACTACATTTATTGGAAATGTATAAATCAATGAAATATAGAAAAAAAGTAACATTATTGGAAGTAAAATATATCGAACTAATCAAAGGGATGACTTATTGAGCCCTGGTTATTTGTCTATATCTTTACAAGGCAGCTACCTGCAAAGGTTTAGAGTCGATAATTCCTGCAGCTCTTTACTATTGTGGACTGTAACAGATTCTGTCGAACAATGTATGAATTTATTCATCAAATATATGATTGTATGCATGAGATATGGAAAGCTTCGTAATATGGTTACTAGTTTTTGAAATATTAAAAAAATATCTAAAAAGTTAAATACGTAATGGTGAATTAATTAAACAATATAACATTTGACATGGTTAGTTTTAAAATCTCCAGAAATTACGTTGTAATTTTTTTTGAAACTTGTCTCACATTTATACAAATATTAAACTATTTCCTATGTTAGATAACATGTTTGCAAAATAAACATCCTTTCTTCTTGAGAACGATAGCAAACACAGTGTAGGTGCAACAAAAGAATCGATCCCGCGGTATTGTGTAACTGTAATGATCACTCAACCCTAACAATTCCAGTCTTTTCTATACTCATTTTATGGTGGTCTGGAGGCATTTGGGGGTTGTGATCTCATTTTACAATTACACTAGCTAAACTCCGGGGACTTTGAGCATCGCTAGACGGGGTTGTTGGTTGTAACTTTAATGTCAACTGTATTGTACAAAATACAATTTACCGAAAATTCACACACCTCAATTTATGATCTCAAATAAATATGTTTAAGTAATGACTTAATTTTCATCTTTCGAAAATCAATTTAGTCATCCTATCTCCATTACATTTATTATTACGTAAGCACAAAAATATATATTTAACTATAGGTAAATTATATAAATATATATGGAAATTAAAGTATTTTTTAAGAATGTTATCTGTTAAGATTAATATTATTAATGATAACCTTAATGATATTACATTATGATCCTTGAGTGATCAATCTCATGAGCTACCTTCGTGTTGTTGGAATTTCATACAATTTGGAGCTCATAGAGGCAGGTCGTGTTTAATAGAAGTAAATTATATACAGTACTACTAAAAACAGATATACTGCACTCTTTTTATTGGTTGGCACATCATATCAAATATCTTATCGCAGCGGAATATATATATGTGTGTGTGTGTGTATGTGTTTGTATGTGTGTATAAACTTGTAAGATTTAATTATTTTAATATACAGTATTATATGTTATAATTTATACATTATACATACAGGCGTATGTGAAAGTATAAAGTTGAAACCTATTAATAATAAGCACCCCATCACCAAATCTTATACTTCAGCAACGGAAAATATATATATATATATATATATATATGTGTGTGTGTGTGTGTGTGTGTGTGTGTGTGTGTGTGTGTGTGTGTGTGTGTGTGTTTGTATGTGTGTAAAAACTTGTAAGATTTAATTATTTTAATATATTATATGTTATCATTTATACGTTATACATACACGCGTATGTGAAAGTATAAACTTGAAACCTATTTTTAACAAATGTAGGTATAATTTTTTTCGAAGTAAACTATCCTTTATAGTTTTATAGACTATTTTCTATTTCATTTGTTTCCAAAACATCTATTTTACATTTTGTTTCTTAAATTCACTACGACAAAATCGTAATATTTGGACGTAACAAAAAACAAAAAATGGTTTAAAACAAAATTTTTTAAGAATACAAATTATAACATATAACAAAATGGACATCTCGATGGAGCTATTATGAAGTAGGCCTACATACAATCTTTGTAATATACAGCGGATGATGGAGTTAACGCAATTTATTGACGAAAACTAGTTTATAAACAATTTACCTCTATTTCTAATTGTGTACTATATTATTCTAAATGATTATTGCCTGTAACAAGAAAAAATCATAAGATTGAGTTTATACACTGAACAGACTTTATAATAGAAAATATCTTCAATCGCTTGGAAATTTTGCTACAATAAAAAATCAATTTCATCTTCATCCCAACATGGTTAAAGATAGAAAACAATATTTATTAAAAACCACTTTTCAGAGACCTTAACTTTTTGAGTTTATTGAAAAATATCAAGAATAGCTTTATATTTTTCCACACTATAATGTAAATGGAAAGTTATATATATTTTTTTAATTGATTGTCTGTGAAATATAAGAACTATAAATAAAGGCTTTCTAATATTACATACATAATACCAAAATTTTTACTATATAAATCAAAGTCATTGCAAATATTTTTTCAAACAAAGTAGAGACAAGATTTTATAGAAATATCGTATTTAATTTCCATGCGCTATGAATTTAGCTCTCAATCATGAAGAATATACACATTCATGATAAAAATTTAAAAAATATATATTTTAAGGGATAACAAACTTCGTGGGAGCGCTAGGGGTACAATTTCTCTTGAGATGAGGAATTCTGCGTAATAATAATTATGTATATTAAAACTAAATAAGAAATATAGCTTTATATATATATATATATATATATATATATATATATATATATATATTATTACTTACCTTAGTATTATAAAACCCTGCTGATATCACTATGCTTCGGCCTTGCTAGTAGCTATCAGCTACTATAATATTTTATAATAGTATAATTTACTTATTATAGTATTACTGTTACTTGGAGTTTAAAATGTAAATGGAACTTTAGTCTGTCATTTATTTATTCATATATCTACTCCAGATTACTTTATGATTTAAAATATAAATATTAATTTATATATTAGTAGTTAAAAAATCAAATGAATAAGTTTAAACTTCTTTGTACATGCGATTTAATCAAACGGAAGTATACTGGAAATAGTTCTAATTAATTGCACATTAAAATAGTTTGCACTAATTTAATTTAGATTTTTGTACTGAGTATTTAAAAACTTATTTGTTAAAAAGAAAACCCTTAAATTACGTTGAAATTATATTGCTTTTAGAAAGAGTTAATAAATAAAAAGGACAAATACATAATGTAAATATAAATTTATATAATTACTTATGCCCGTATTTGTGTTTTATAACAGGAATGCATTTACGGAACTGGTCTTTGCTTTTCACTAGCATTCATTATCAGCATTATCAAGAGCTGAATAAGTGGCAGGAACTTTATTATGTTTACAATAACTATTACGTAAAGTTAAGATAGGACCAATGACATGCATACAGAAGGTATTGTATGTTAGAGCGAAAATTATTTGATTGTGTTCGTAAGTACGTGGACCAAACACTGAGAGAGGTTAAAGTAAGGGTCAAAGTACTCCGTGTACTTTGATACTGGAGTATTAACCTAAATCGGAATATGTCAAAATATGCCAAATACGCAATGAAATATTAACTGGGATCTTGAACATTTGTCATTATAATGTCGTTTTTATAAGCAATAAATGGTTATGAAAATAAATGTTTTTATAAGCAATAAATGGTTATGAAAATAAACGTTTTTATATGCAATAAATGGTTATGAAAATAAACGTTTTTATAAGCAATAAATGGTTATGAAAATAAACGTTTTATAAGCATTAAATGGTTATGAAAATAAACGTTTTTATAAGCAATAAATGGTTATGAAAATAAAGGTTTTTATAAGCAATAAATGGTTATCAAAATAAACGTTTTTATATGCAATAAATGGTTATGAAAATAAACGTTTTAATAGGCAATAAATGGTTATGAAAATAAACGTTTTTATAAGCAATAAATGGTTATCAAAATAAACGTTTTTATATGCAATAAATGGTTATGAAAATAAACGTTTTTATAGGCAATAAATGGTTATGAAAATAAACGTTTTTATAAGCAATAAATGGTTATGAAAATAAACGTTTTTATAGGCAATAAATGGTTATGAAAATAAACGTTTTTATAAGCATTAAATGGTTATGAAAATAAACGTTTTTATAAGCAATAAATGGTTATGAAAATAAACGTTTCTATAAGCAATAA
This sequence comes from Prosapia bicincta, assembly GCA_036971475.1. NCBI lineage: Eukaryota > Metazoa > Arthropoda > Insecta > Hemiptera > Cercopidae > Prosapia > Prosapia bicincta. The sequence continues at coordinate 131,786,863 of JBAIZL010000003.1, read as the reverse complement.
ATGGTTATGAAAATAAACGTTTCTATAAGCAATAAATGGTTATGAAAATAGACGTTTTTATAAGCAATAAATGGTTATGAAAATAAACGTTCTTATAAGCAATAAATGGTTATGAAAATAAACATTTTTATAAGCAATAAATGGTTATGAAAATAAACGTTTTTATAAGTAATACATGGTTATGAATATAAACGTTTTTATAGTTAACAGATCCACACCTGGCAGTTTGTGTAATTTATCACTTACGTTATTGTAAGGAAATAGAACGCTAAACATAAGGGCCTCTTTACTTGTAAAATCAAGGGGAGTGATATCGATTATTTAACTATGAAACGTATTACAAGAAACATGCATTATCCTAAGTTCCATAAACACTATAAAATATCTATATAAAGAGTCGTAAACTGCAATAACTACCGGGAAGTATATCTTGACGTTTATCGTCACAGGAGGAACATTATTGCGTTGACGATAGTTTTCCGCCGTGCTTAATATCGTGTGCTTTTAAATATTTTAAAACTAATTTTAAAAATAAGTGGAAAAGAATTGAAATTATACAGAATGTTCTATTCCTGTAAAGCTGGTGTTCACGTCTAAATGAGGTGATATGATGTATATTATAAAGGGGTTAGATAATAGTTTTGTGAATGAGAGTAGAGATCAAGTCGTAGAATTCCAAGGGGGGTAGGTCTACAACAGAACAATTATAGGCAACAGAACAATTATAGGCAACAGAACAATTATAGGCAACAGAACAATTATAGGCAACAGAACAATTATAGGCAACAGAATAATTATAGGCAACAGAACAATTATAGGCAACAGAACAATTATAGGCAACAGAACAATTATAAGCAACAGAACAATTATAGGCAACAGAACAATTATTGGCAACAGAACAATTATAGGCAACAGAACAATTATAGGCAACAGAACAATTATAGGCAACAGAACAATTATAGGCAACAGAACAATTATAGGCAACAGAACAATTATAGGCATCAGAACAATCATAGGCAACATAATAACGTGCAACTCTTAAATATGTAGAAATGATAAAGTGAAAACTGATTGAATACTTAGCGGAAGAGTTTTGTCAATGCTCTAAACACGGTTCTTTGGCGAAGAAACAATTAATTTAAATAGCTTATTTCAAACATTTCTTTAGCAATAAAAAGAAATGAGAACAATTTTCAAGCAACCGACATTAGATCAGATCAGATATCTAAACGACAGTAAAGTAAGAATTATAATTCAGATTAAAGAACTACTAAAGTAATTGTTAAGGATTGTACATCAATTCACGTAGTTAGGTCACATAGTCCATGTGAGAGAGTAGGTTACCGGGTACGAAGACGGGATCAAACCTAAGAAATTAATCGGGACAGACTCGTATGGAGTGGGTTGTAGTTATCACGAGCACTGACTCACAAAGAAATGTACTAGTGAACGATTGCTTAACACCATATAAGAATGGGTGTCAAATGGCGAAGTCTGCTCTGGTACCGACTATACGCATAAAAAAATTGTATACACATTTCGAACTCTGATACTTAAATAAATAGACCATTTAAATATAAAATACTTATTAATTTAACGGTAAAAAGTATTAAAATGTTTCTTGTTAAGTACAATACACCTAAAATAACAAGATACTATGTAATAGCAAACTTATTGGCATGTATTTAAAGATATCATATAGAAAGTGTGTTTTAATCAGCAGTTCCAGAGTTTTAGATTATGCGGAATACAAATTGTATTGAAGACATCCAAAAGATTTGATTGGTTTCGTGACGATACCCCGTTATGTCACGATAATGCTGCAATCAATGTTGTTTTGTTATACGTATCTTCTTCTGTTAGTCCATAATGGTTTTGTAAAGAATATTATTGTAATCTTTGTTTGAAACAATTAGGTCTGTACTATGCTTCATCTGTGAATGCTGAGAAAAATGGTCCACACTTATTGCATTGAAGAAAGACCAGGCCGCATTATAGTGTCTGGTATATTTATTGCTTTGTGTTGAAGTCAGTAAACTTTGTACCATTGATTTAAATGTCACACCGTCTCACTAAATCATAAAATGGTTATGACTTTCATTGTCTATACACATGTTCAGAAATAATGCATAACATTGATTGGGCCACTTTGGATTTTCTGGTTATGACCACTCGAAAGGGTCATTTTTACTGAATACCTACTTTATACCTTCGAAAGGATGTCTATTGTATTCCTCCTACAAAACTCTAATTTTAGGAAATCTACCTAGATAATTAGGTCTATCTACCTAGATAGTTTTATGGAAGTTTTGAAATAAAGTTAGCATACTACCGTCTATTTCTTTGGGCTATTTCTTTTGAGTAATATACATGTCTTAAAAAATACTTGAATCGACAAAGAGAAATCGTATTTTAGTTTCCTTTTTACTTTATAATTACAAATACTATAAGTATGTTTACAGCCTACTTATGTCAGAATAACAACACTAGGTGCAAAACGGAAGCTACTTTCATTGCAATTGTCGGTTATATGTATGGTGTTGGACTATTATTTTTGGTTGTTATTGCTTATACGCTTTCTTTTGTCGTCTCTTGCGTTGTGTTGTAGTTTATTTTCACTTTCGTTTCGCATTATCCGTTTGTGAACCAACGTTCGAAACCGTTGATCCGGATTTGTTTGTTTACTGTAATCTTAACATTCATTTTTAATCCTAGAGCATTGGTTAAGATATTGTGTGGTAACCACGGCAACAATTTAAGGTTATGCAATGTGGATTTAGTCGACAACCAGATGGTGGCAAACGAAAAAATCATATAGCCTACATCTTTAAGATAATTTCTAGTTATGGGAAATATGGCTCAGTGTCAAGAGCGTAAGACATGAAAATACACAGTTCGAACCTGACTGGACCCCCTAAATATTTATTAATTTCTTTATAGAGGATTTTTTTCAAAAAATAATTTTTAATAAGTATTATTTAATATTTTACTATTTGAAAAAACTGTATTAACATCAATTATCATCCGCTAAAGGTTTTAAAAAATGTATTTGGACTAGTTTGGAAGTAAAAAACCTATTGTATTAACGACTGACAAGTTATACAAGAAACATGTATCAGGTGAGTGTGAGTTAATGGATGGAATTGAATAATAAATCGATTCATTTAACCACTATAAGTAAGTAATATTTCATGGCTAAAAGGTAAAAGTAATAGAGAAGTAGTCGTAATTTATGTATTTTTAATAATGAAGATAATGTGGGTAGTATAAGTAGGGGTAGTAGGTGTAGCGGTAAACATGGTGGAAAGAGTAATGAGTAGTCGTATTAGGGTAACGGTAACGGAAATGACGCATTTTGGCACAAGAAATGCCTCTAAGAGAAATACCAAAGAGGTAAATTTCGAGCGACTAAAAATATCAGTTACTCACTGTATGAAAAATATCAAGCACCCACAATACAAATGAAGAAAAATTAGAGTAAAGCCTAAACATGATATAAGCTTGTAAAGTTCAATAAGGTAATATTGTCATATTAAATCGAATAAACGGAATAGGTAAATTTCTATGGGACACTTGGAAGAAAGCTATCTAATGGTTATGCTTAATATCACTCAGAACTGTCGTTCCTTAAAATATTTGTTACTACAACTTATTTTAGGTTTAAAATATTTCAGTAACCAAAAAGATGAGGTTTGTTAAATATTCATGAGCTGTAGCAAGGGGATGCCGGTCATGAGGCTGTTATTCATGGAGGACACACAAAAGGGAAATGTTAGTACTTAGGAGCGTCAGAAGAAAACCCATAGTAAGAGTGGTCTGTTCTCTTCCACGTTTTACAAATTTATGGTTTTACTGTTTGCTTATATATTTTTTTCCGAATAATTGTTTTTATTGGATCAAAAGTCATAGATAACCTCAAAAGTATATTTTGAAGAGTGAAATAATGACACATTTTGGAAATATATATATATATATATATATATATATATATATATATATATATATATATATATATATTCCAGTAAAATTATGTTTAAGTATTGTAAGACAATAAAACAATTTTTTCTACAATTAAAATCTTATCCTAGCAACAATTATTTAAAACTTAGTTTATACAAAGCTTTAAGGAGATTCTAACTAATTGTAAAATGTTCAAGCGCCTGCAAATAAATTTTACTTTAGTTTGGACCTAAAATACTTATTTGGGCCTTAACGGTGTTAAAAAAATACAATTGTTTTGAATATTATGAACTATCTTAAGTTTTATTTTTTTGTGAAAGCCCTCTAGAATTTTATTCTAAGCATTAATCAATTAATTATTGTTAGTAGAGAACATTCATTAGTCATTAAACCGTATAATCTATGTATTATACAAAAAACCTCTGATTGGATGTAGTTAGCCAGGGAACTTTACTTCCTAAAGATTATAATCTTTTAAGATATGACAGTTTACCTACCTGCCTCCCTCGCGGTGCAGCAGTGAAACACCATCCAACACTTAACTTATATTCACTATTATATTTTGATATTTCACAAGTTTGAATATTTGTGATAACACTACTTACGCCATCACGTACAAAAGCACAAGTAAATTTACATTTTAGTTCCTTTAAACCAATTACAACCTTTGAAATGTGTGACTGCGGTAAGAGCTAGACAAACTTGCCTCGAACTTACTTTGCTAAAGGCATGATTACTATCGGTGATCACAAAGAAGAATTTGTGTTAGTGGGATACTTAGAAGTGTAAAGCCTAGTGAAAGAAACTAAACACATTACCAGATTAAAGATTTGTATTTTAAAAATAAAACTAATGTCTTGGCATTAAAAAAGTATATATTATTAAAGTTAAAAAAAAAACAATTCTATATTTAAAAAGAAGAACAAACATCAAAGTAGCATTTTAGCTTTGTAATAGAATAATAATAGTAATAGGCAAAGAACAAAGGTAATAAATTATTTAGATTGAAGTTAGGTTGGGCACAAACATAAATGTCCCGTGTGACTTGCTCTACAATAATGCTCCCTAAATATTAATAAATGTTATTCATGATTATAGTATTTACATCATATTAGTATTTACATGTCACAGGGTGCAATTTTCAATCTTTCTGTTTTCACACATGAGACTAGACTAATAACCAAAACTATATGAAGATATTGAAAATAATATTATAGTACTAAGTCAGGATATTGGCCACCAAAATTATTATATAAAATTAATTCATTTAATTACTATTAGAGAAAACAATCACTAATGTTTAGAAAAATATGGAGTAAACAAACTATTAAAAAAATGTGATTATTCATTTATCATGTGAACATATGAAATCATGTAATAATGTATAAATAAGAAATAAAAATTCAATGTGGGATTTTAATGGTTACCACGAAACGTTCAATAACACAATAACCACGAATAACTTTGATAAAATCAGCAACAATTAACTATGAAAAATCGTTATTATGAGTTTCAATTTCATAAGATATTAGAACGCATCTAAGGCCAAAGAGGCAACGTATTTGCTTTAGAACATTGTAAATAATGAAAGATAATTATAAAAGGGAAACAAACCCGCGGGAGATAAATGTGGAAGGATTTAAGGCAATATATTTCGTACTAAAGGGAGCCTCGTGTCATTAATTTTATAGTTGTGTAGGCTAAGTCAAGATTGTTTTTAGAGTAACACCACTATAGAAGATCGTAAGCAGTTGATTCACAATCATAGAAAATGTTATTGATTTACCGTTAGTAAGTAGTTGCATGAATCACAAATGTATAGAATAAACCTACTTGCTTGAGATTGCAATAGATACAAGAGTGACAGTGAGAAATCGTCAAGCAATAACCTGAATAGAAAAAACCTTAGAATCCTTCCAAAGTAAATTGGAAGTGATGTTTTATTGCAAAGGCCAAAGTATAGTGAATTATTGTAAATGCTGCGTTGCCAAGCAGAAATCCTTACAAAGGCTTTCGTGATTATTAGCCAGTATCTATCTACGGGTTTAATATCTTAACGAAAATTCGCTTATTAAATTATTTATTTCACTATTAAAGGTTTATCTTATTTTTTATTTTAATTAATTTAGTGATCATTCATTTCTTCATGTTTTCCGCAAACATCTTTTTCTAAAGGCTGAATTTACGTCATGGAAGTATGAAACTTATCAGAATCTGTTTCAAAATAATTTCATTAATTGTCAATAAAATACAATTTCATCGCGTGTAAGTAAATATTTCTATATGCCTACCGTATACAATATCGTATTCTTTCATTTTCAAATAAAAAGAAATATAAAATTAAAAACCTTGAACAAATTAAAGTCGTTGTAGATTGAACTAGTGTTGTTTAAAATCGTTTTATACGTATTTTACCGATGAGGTATCAACTTAGTTTTATTTTATTTAAACGTATTTAATTATCTTCCCAAGTAGAATAATATTATTGCCCATTTCTGATGGTGGTTTGAAAAACTTTAAAAGTAAACATATTGCTGTGTGTTTGGCTTTATCACCTATACCAAGTATACAAACATGCTTCTTGAACAATTGCAAATTGTTATTGTTTCCGTTGTACCAATATCTAGTTTCTTGGTGGTTTATGGGCTTACCTTTTCCTTCCACTGTTTCACTATTTGCTGTAGGTCCCTTTGCCATATATAGGCACTTCTTTGATGTGATTGGGTTATGGTATATTCGACCAAACTAATAATTGTCAAATATAATTATCATATTTTATAGGTAGATTTTCTAATTATAGATGAGATGTATTTGGGAAAACTAATGAACTAGTTGTATTGAAATATTGGCCATATGAAGTCTGTCATTGGTCAATCACAAGATGTGAGCAACGATTTGACTCATTGCATAGATTGTAAACGATTCTTGTTGTACCTATTTTGTTTTAAATACAGTCATTAGGATAACGTGTGTGTCTTATCATATCGAATAAAACGAGATATTTTACTACGCGCTCACTAACGATTGTTATTCGCGCTCATGTGTGTGTGTGTGTCTGTGTGTGTGTGAGAAAGAGAGAGAGAGTGTGACTGTTCCTCAATATTGTTTTTTTTAAATGCTGTAGTAAAAAAAACATTCAGGTTTATTTATTTATTTATTACTAAATCATTTCGTATGTAACAAGATTTAGTTATGTTATACATTCGTGCTGCTCTAGTGAATAAAAATTGATCTCATACATGTGTTGTATGCAACTCACGCGGAAGAGATTTGTTCATGTACAACTTTACTTTAACCTAAATCCTAAATCCTGCGTGTCATTTTCCTTGCGTCCATTTAAAGAAGATATAACAGAAAACATACTACAAGAGCAAGACATTATGTAGGATAATTTATTCTCAAAAATTGAGGTTCCCTAACGTCTCTAAAAGAACTTTTAGTGTTTGTAATATTTTTACTTTGAAAATAACTTCCTTTCTGTAACAATAACGTGGGTAGTTCTATGTGTTGCGCGTGCACGCGTCTACGTACAAGATTTACTGAGAAAATAAAAACTTAATCGAGTCTTAGTAGGAAAGTGTTTGTTCTCTGATTGTTTAAGTTTATATTTTAATTTATTTATGCCTATAACGTTCACTGAGATAAAACAACAAAAATTAATTTGCACAAGAAAATAAATATTATACAATAAAATACAGGTTATCGGCTGAGTAATATTCCCTTACTTGGTATGATGCAAGCTATGCTCTAAATGCCCTTTCTTTACATTGTTACAATTAAATTATAATTTAAATATTTTTCAAATAGACGTACAAATATATATATCTATATTTTTATTAAATTATGCTATTAAAATATTACCCTACATTGCTATACGTATTATTAATATTTATAAATTCTGGTATATATTTCATAAATCAGTATTTTGTAAATTTCATGATTTATTAAATAAAGTTATGTCTTTTATATTACTGGAAATCATATTCCATGTATATTCCTGATACAATAATACTATTTAGTAATAAACGTATTTTGTAAAGTTGTATTACTGCTAACCGAAGACCTAACTAAAATGTCTGTACAATAGGCTTTAAATATTATCCCTACCTCAAGGATTTCAGCATGTACAATGATATATGTTTACATGGATCACTCATCATTTTAGGTATTATACATACTGATATTAAGTTTCAGGATTTATTTAAATGAAAAATAAATAAAAACTAATAAATAAAAAAAATAAATTGTTTTTCAAATTTTAGTTGTCATATTTCGAACAATATAGAAAACTATACTAACAATATTTATTATAAATAAATATACTATTAGGTAAGTACGATTATTACATTATTTATCCTCTTTACTAAATAAACCGTATCTGTTTACTTTCAGGTGTATTTTAAATTAACTGGCCACGGTTACTTGATGTAACTGAGGCTAATATTCTACTATATGTCCATATAAACTCTTACGATGATTTTTGTGGTTTATTTACCCTTATTCAAATTGCGTGCAATTGCTTACATTTAGTATTTAAAATTAGTTTACTTGGGCCAGCGATTACTATCTCAGAGCACAAAGTTTTAAAATTTTCTTACTTCATGTATTTAGCATTGAAATATTTAACATTGTATTCTCTGCATAATCACGTAACATAACATAATCACGTAACATAACATAATCACGTAACATAACATAATCACGTAACATAACACAATCATGTAACATAACATAATCACGTAACATAACATAATCACGTAACATAACATAATCACGTAACATAACATAATGACGTAACATAACATAATCACGTAACATAACATAATCACGTAACATAACATAATCACGTAACATAACATAATCACGTAACATAACATAATCACGTAACATAACATAATCACGTAACATAACATAATCACGTAACATAACATAATCACGTAACATAACATAATCACGTAACATAACATAATCACGTAACATAACATAATCACTCTCCAACAATCGCGTATCTTCACTCACTTATCTTTCGAGTTTACGTGTTGTTCTACCTTGTCGTGAATCTGCAGCGTTCTGTGATAAATGAAAAATTGGGAGAATAAAACGATTTCGAAAATGATCGAAAAAATGTGAAAAACGTTGTCTTCAAAAAAGATTGTAAGTTGAATGTTGATATCATTGCCAAAATTAAATAGGGAGAACTTCCATTGTGAAACTATATTCCCATATTCATCAATTCCATATTCAATATAACTATATTAAATTAATTTGATTGTTTGTAATTTATTTTCTCTTTTATTCTACAATCTCTCAAAATATTTTAGAAAATAACTATAGTAAAACATCATGAGCCATTTAGAATATATATTTCTTTCCTTGAAAAACAATGTTCAATTTTTGTAAAAAGAAGAACATTGAAGTAGCGAACAATAGTTGTAATATTTTTTTAAATAAAAGGTGCATCCAACTATAAATAACACAAAAATAAGGTAAAATTAAAATAAAAGTAAGGCGACACAATAGCTAACGCACAAGCTAAATAGTTATGGGTAAAAAATGAGAATAATGAATTATAAAAAAAAACTGAGTAAATTAAACTATGAGATATATATAATAAATTTAGAATTAACAAATTATTTACTCAATAAAATGGAAAGACATATATATAAAATAATATTATCAAAATTAGAAAGCATAAAATAATTGAAATGAATGTTATGAATAAAAAATTAGACAATTTAAAAATACATAAGAATATAAATGTATTTGAAAGAGCTTATACATTTTACTTAATTTTGATACATTCAACTGATATGTATTTTAACAAAAATGAAGAAAAACTATTAGAAAACATTGATATAATTGTTATTAAGGAAAATATTATTAATATTATAGATAATATTGTGCTGGTCACAGAAATCGCTATAATTAAATTAAAAGAAAATGGACAAGATAAAGTGAGAGTTAGGGTAGCTAATAAAAAAAATACAAATCCTCAAGGCATATAAAATAAAAAATGATCAAAATAAAAATCAATATATATAACTATTCAATCTTTAAACATAGATTAGAAAATAATCGCTTAAGCACAATAAGAGCTGAGAAAAGCAATGCTTTAGTAATGATTAATAAACAAGAATATTTAAACAGAATTGAAAAATATATTGCTGGTAACTGGTAAATAGAACTAAAAAAGATCCCACTGATACACATCCAAATGAAATAAAATATTATTTAAAAAATCAAACCCATTATAAAATAAACAATGATGTTGTAAATAATAACCGGGAAATACCCTTATTAAACGGAATTATATAACTACACAAAGAAATTAAACCAATTAGACCTCTTAATAATATTGAAAGTGCACCCTCTTACAAAATATCAAAACTATAGCTTTAATGTTAAAAGAATAAACGAAATTTTGAAAAAATCAAATTAAAAAACCTTACTAACTATTTGACAAAATTCAAAATATAGAAAAACAATAAAATTAAATTAATATCATTGAATGTAAAGGATATGAATACAAATATATCTTTATATGGAACATATAATATAATAAAAGGTAATATAATACTATATACATAAGACAAAGGAAATTTTAAAATAGCTAATGTACCTAAAATAACAATTAATTAAAATTACTTCTATTACAACTATAAAATATAGACCTGTAGAGGGTTTAGTAGTGTGTTCACCTCTGCCATATATCATGTCCGATATATTTCTACAATATTTTGATAAAGAAATAATTAAAAATACTAAAACATATGACAAAATAGACTATGATACATATATGTAGATGATGGATTATATATTTCCCTCAATAATGATGTAAATCAAAGCCTAATAATTAACGAAATAAGAATCATACACAGTAAAATACAGTTTACACATGAAATAGAAAAACAATGCAATAGACTTTTTAGTATCACTTTTTATAAGAAAGAAATTAAAGTTTTAAATTTGCAATTTACACGAAGTCTACTCAGATAATGTAATAGCGACTAATTCAAATCTTACATATAACCAAAACATGTCAGGTTTATATATCTTAATAAAAAAAATGAATAAAATTCCTTTAAATCATATAAATAAATTAGAAGAGTTTAGTATAAAAAATAGCATCAAAAAATAGATATAAAAAAGAAACAATAATTACATTAAATAATAATATAATTAAAAATTAGAAATGATATTAACAAAAATAACTTTACAACAAATAATAAATAAACTATTATTGGTCCAAATTCATATTCACCGAGTAGGAAATTAAACCGATTATAAAATTATTTAAAGACGCTAATATTAAACTAAGTTTTTATTCAAACATTAAAATAAAAAAATTAATAAATACACATAATAAATTAAATAACTTCGATGTAAGCGGAAATTATAGTACATGCACAATGTATCAAAAATGCTATGTAGTAAAAACTAAAAAGAAATTAAAGGCAAGGTATTAAAACATGTAAATGCACATAAAATCCTAATATATATGATCTAATTTAGCGACTAACTGTATAGATAATAAGGGTATCCCAGAGATACATTTTATGAAACTAATAAAACATCTCAAACAATCTAGGAATAGTTTTAAAATATTTAATCAAATTAATAAAAATACAATTATTGAGGAGCAAACACAAGTAAAATAAAAGACCAATTTCTAGCTTATTCAATGGAATCTTATGAAAAATGGCTAAAATATGTACAGATTAGTGATGAATGATTGATCAAGCAAATGCGTTAAGAATAACTAATCACTTCAACATACAGTAGTACGATTATATAAACAGTCGAGATGCAGTCACAGAATTATAAAGTAATTTGCAGGTTTTGATAATGCTGATTGCTGATACTACCAATCAGCGAAAAGCTTCAATTTATGAAGAAAACTAAAATATAAATTCTGTTTTATGAAAGTGATATTTGGGCCCTAACCATGTATATATATATATATATATATATATATATATATATATATATATATATATGTAAATATATATATATATATATATATATATATATATATATATATTTATAATATACCTGAATTTTTAAATGGCAAACGTTTAAACATGATTTTTTATTAGTTGATTTTACACCTGTTTAGAGACAATTTTTTATTTTATTCCGTGCTTTTCTTTCTGAATAATGCTCTACTTAGTTTTTAATAACTAATTATTACCTATAAATCTGTAGTAATAAGATGATAGTAATCTTACTCTAATCTCCAACATTAATTTTACTTAAAGGATATGTATACTGTACATGTGCACATGTAGCGGAATATACTACGAAAAACTATTGAAATTTAATACTTAGTAGCAAAATTAAAGGTAGGAACATTGCAAAGAGTTTCTACATCATGATGATAATACTTCAAGTGTTAAAAATTATAAATAACAAATATTTATGCATGAAACCATTAGAGATCGGTAAAATATCATCTTTTTTCGTTAAAACCTCTTTCGAGGTGAACTTAAAATCCAGGAACTATTTAATTTATGGAAGGTAATTCTGAAAAAAAACAGTCCAACCTGTATATAAATTCAGAGGGCTTAGAAGCAATTTATTTTATATAAATGGGAACTTTATGTCATTAATTTTAGAAAATGACTTTAGAAATGGTCTATTAGGATTGGTATAGGCAATATAACCCCTTTACTCTTATTTACAAGTGGTTTACCACAACCATTTCTAAGTAAATTTTACTTGAACGTAAGAATTGATTAAAGGTGAAACAAGCAGTAAACAGATGAAATAAGAATAAAGGCAAATGATAATTGAACAAATTATTAAGGACAAACTATCTTAGAATAAAAAATCGAACTTGGTTTCTAGTAGTTAGGAAAAGACCAGCATAATTTATTACACGTGGGTATATTTGATTTAGGATAAATTAAATTCTATTTTTATCCTCCGTAAAAAAAATGATAAAGGCTATGAATAGGTATTACGAAAGGCTATTGAGTGCCATAACTTACAAGGCTTTTTGGTGTTCCTATAACACAAGAACACAAATTTAATATCAGCATTAAAACAACAATTTTAGTGTACAAATATAATTTATTTATTTCTTTATATGCAATATGAAACGTTCCTAAAAGCTTTAGAAATTGTTATGGCAGAGTTTTATATTCCAAATAAATTGTTAGTATAAAAGATATTCCCAATAAATCTAATAGATAAGGTGATTATGCGTCCAGTATAATGTGATAAATTCTGAAATAACTGAGAGAAAATTTATTTATGTTCCTAAAAATGTCTGAAACAGAAATGCTGAAACAAAAGTTAACTTTCTGTGAACGTTTCTCAGCTCCCTAGAGAGTGATAAATACATAGCAGATAAATACATTTTGCTGCTATCAGGACCACATATGCGTCTAACCTTTAGATTCATTTAATTTATCTTAGAATATTTCGTATGATTTATTACAAAGTAGGTTTATCAAGAAATATAAAGATGTATATATATATATATATATATATATATATATATATATACACACACAATATGTTTTGTTGTTTAATAATTTTAAACAACATAGGTTATTAAAATACAAGAATATTTATTAATTTATATTCAAAGCTTTTCGTTGGTAAACAGTACCAATATCATCAGGAATGAAAAATACAATTTTGGTACTGTTTACCAACGAAAAGCTTCGAATATAAATTATTAAATATTCTTGTATTTGAATAACCATACGCTTTTCGTTGGTAAACAGTACCAATATCATCAGGAATGAAAAATACAATTTTGGTACTGTTTACCAACGAAAAGCTTTGAATATAAATTATTAAATATTCTTGTATTTGAATAACCTATGTCGTTTTCAGATATATATATATATATATATATATATATATATATATATATATATCCAGTGAAAATTATATAAAATTCCAACAAATGTGTTATATTTTTTTATTTCAAAGTTCCTGTTGAGTAAATGAGTAACGTGTAGAGTTAACAATTTGTTGGTATATATTTACCAAGATTTATCATTAACTTTTATATAATTTAAAATAAAATATTGTGAAAGAGGTTAAAACTGTACGTTTTATTACATTCTCAATTACTTTAATATCCAGCTATAACGCACCTATTTGCATATCAATGGCGCTGCCTGTTAAATCGGTATTTGTACGTACAAGTGAATTAACTGTTTAACAAATAGTATATAGGTTTTATTGCATCTATTTTGTGGCAATGATATTTCATTATTGACAATAAATTGTATGAATTCATTTTCTCAATATATTGCTATGTAACAGATCTCGCGATTCATTTATTGCATATTATGTACTAGCCTGTAATATCTTAATGAATTAAAATATGTTATTATTATAACAACATCATCGACAACACCTCATTTTACTAAATCTGCGCCTAAAAAAGAAACTAATTAGTCCCAAAAAAATTCATTAATAAAGTAACACATACAAATCCAAAGATATTTTACAGACAATAGTAAATAAATTGGGAATATAGTTTTCTCATACTAACTTTAACCCGCTTTATTACTTACCGTGAAAAAATTACTAAATATTTAAATATACATATTTTAATAATTATTATTTAAGGTGTATAATATTGTAGATAGCGTTTATTTATTCATTCAGTAATATATTTATTTTAAAATTTAATACATTGTTGATTTGAAAGAACTATTGGTTATTAGATACAACAATGTTTTATGGTAAACCTTTACAGTCATATGATCACACTCACACTTCTGGTATTCAGTTATCACATATACGAACTTAAATGTATTTCTTGATTTGACAACTTTTACTGTAAAATTATATATATATATATATATATATATATATATATATATATATATATATATATAATAGATAAAAAAGTTGTATGGAGAAGAAGGAAATTTTTATTCAAGTAGAAAATCGTAAACGTTTAGACAAAACGTCCCACACGTGTTAAAAATAAATTCCAAAATTCATTTAATCAGTTTTACCCATTAAGGTATTCTACACTTGTGTTAAGTCTTATGCATATGATCATAGTGCAAGCGGATTATATTGCTTCTAGGTTTAAATATTTTATTTAAGTCTAAGAATACTGACAGTTTTTGTCATTCCTAATAAGTTCTTTTATTTCAACACTGCATTATAGAAAAAAACATTTTCAGTGTCAAATTCCACAACACCGTATTGCTTTTATTGTTTCAATATAAGACTTTTTTATTGTGAAATCTTTACAAACATGATTTATTTATCTTGGAAGAACACTCAGTTTTTAAATAAATAATATATTAGAATTGCACATACATCAAATTGAATTTAGATATGGTATTGTAGATTCGAATTTTGAAGTATGAGATTATCAATTATTATTTACAATAATTATTTTGCATGTTTGTTTTACAAGTTTCTCCAATTAGATAAATCGTTTGTACAATGTGTTTAAAATGCAGTCTTAATGTCATTACTACATCAGAGTAAACTTTGAATGTGGTATCCCAGTAAATATAAAGCCATTCAATGTACTAACAGCTCTTGATTAATGCTAATATATAATAATATTGGAGCTAATTACGTGCTCCGTAGCGGCCATGAAACGTTACACAAATATACTTAGTATGCAATTGCGTGAACATTTATTTTCTTTACATAGTAATCGTATTGTTTTGGCTGAAATAAATGTTAATTATTTAGTTTTATGACACCTAAATAAAACATATGGATTTATAGGCTACTTATAGTAGTTAAGAATGAAACATATTTCGGTTATTAAATTTTAATTTGATAATGTCATAAGAGGTATAAATGAGGCTTTTCATCACCTATAATCTTTTTAAAGTTTTTAATAATGTTTTACCACAACCTTAAAATAATATCAATAAAATATTAAGAAAAAAATCGAAATTGTTTAAAGAAATATTTAATTAAATCTTTCAATTCAATAAAACTCATTTCAATTGGTTTCATTTAATATTACATCATGAATTTTTATGAAAAAATTGTTACTATGAACTTTAATAAAATGCTAATGTCTAAATTTCATTAAAAATATTTTAAGCATATCTGTCATTCCCTGGGACGTTATACAAGGTGTTGAAGTAAAACATGATAAGGTCAATACTAACAACTTGATTAAGGCATAAGAGAACTGGTTATTCTCGCATTATATGTCATTTCACACCATTATCCTGGCAATAGGTTACTAATTATATTCTGTAAACATAAAACGAATTTGTCACAATAACTACTTTATGATTGTATTAAGTAATTGTGTGTAATTTCATAATGCAGAAGTTTTTACTGTCACTGCTTTTAAATGTTCTTACAGTCATGAGAGTGACAGAACACAGTCGGTCTGCAACAAAAGAATTGTTTCCACTATATCACGTGACTCTGCCCCGTTTTGTCACCTTAACAATGGCAGTTTTTGCGTGTTTGTTTTTATACCTTTTTGTCAATAAAAGCTTTTAATCAGATTATAACGAAAAACTGTAGTTGGGCGGAATCAATTTACTTTAAATTACATGACACTTTACATGGTTTTAAATAATTTTACAAACTAAATTCGTTTTTAGGGTATGATGTTTTCAAATATATTGAATATTAGCAGAGTACCCGACCTTTGTACGGGATTGACAAATATTTGTGTTGAATTTAATTTACTGAAATTTAATCTCAATAAATATATCAAACTGTAGTTTATAGCCCTACCGTTAAGGTAGTTTCCAAGGCCAGAGCGGTTCCCTGACGGAATTTCTAAATAAATAAAAGGCCTATATGAAAACTAGGAACCCTAAGAATGTCAATGTAAAGTTTCAGGTATCTATTTCCCGTTTCCACTTGTTCGATAGTGGGAAACATAATACCGGGCGACGCAGAAAGTCATCAGAGATACGACAAAATAATAAAAACTCTTGTTCAGGGAAATAAATGCAGAGTTTATCAAAAAAAGTTGTGTAAAATTTAATTGCGTAGAAATAAGAAGTACTACGTCACGTATTACCGGCGCGCCGTACTACGCATTCATATATTTAAATACCTATAAAGTCTCCAGTTACGATAGATTTGGTTGTAATTTTATACAATACTATATACCTATATTAAAATATATACCTGTAAAGTGTCCAGTCAGAATGTTTGGTTATAATTTTATACAATATCCAATTAAACGTCTACTTTCGCGGAGTAATACTTCGTTACATGATCTCTATTCTAGCCTTAAATGTGTACATTTGTTTAAACGTATAAAACTACAACCAAATCTATCCTGACTATATACTTCATAGGTATAGAAAATTAGCCTTCCGTGGCAATAACAAACAATAATAAGAAACACGAGAACGGGAAAAAATTACCAAATGTCAGCTCAATGGGTTCAGTAGTTTTTACGTGATTAAGTAATACAGACACATTAGATTTTTATATGAGAATATAGATTAGTTTACATTAAATATGTCAAAATATAAACTTACTGATTATAGTCTTGAAAACTAAGGGAAGGAAATACTTCTGCTTCAAGCATGCCATTTTTATACTAACCTAGAAAGAAGAATAACAATTAGTTACTATCAGCTGTTTAAATGTATTTAAAAGTGACTGTTACAGGTGTATATTAACTGATGAAGTCAGGTAATAAACAGAGTATAGAAAATTGAGTGTAAGGGGGTTTTCAAGGTTATTTGGGAGTTGCCCTGACGGAATTTGTGAACAAATGTGCCTGATTTTTACCAGGGACCCTAAGAATGTGTTTGTAAAATTTCAGCTCAATGGGTAAAGTAATTTGAACGTGATTGAGAAACACAGACACACACACACACACACACACACACACACACAGACACACACATACTGACACCATTAGATGTTTATATATTTGTATAGATTTTACTACACATTGCGTTTCTTTAAAAAGTTTTATTTGTTGGAAATTTGCAGAATTTTTTTAAATAAATAAATATTTATAAATTATATATCCTCAATTTGTTATATTGAAATAACTGATTATAGAACGTATTCAAATAACATCCCTAAGTTTCGCAGTTATTTTATAGGGAATGAGTATGACCAATGTACAAACATGCAACCGCATACATATATATTTTCTAAAAGTCAACATTTTACCGAGATTAATTGAGGTGAGCATTCCTATTGTGAATTCAAAACCTATAAAAAATTAAGCTCTGCTGTTTGGAATTGATGATAGACAGTTAAAGCGTTTAGCTGAAATATTTTTTTTTAGTTAAAAAATTATTATTTTTTTGTATGCTCGCTTGTTTTGGCGTTTAAATTGTTTTGACATCAGATCTAACGATGTTTAATTCAAATGTAAAACATCATTTATACGAGTAGGAAATGTAGTTGCTCTAGATATTTAACACTTTGCATTTGCAGTATGTGATAAATCTTTACCCTGTCGTTTATGAAATATGAGTGTTATATCTTGTTACGACATATTTTGTTATATAGATACTGTTGGAATAATTTAATCAGGTTATCAAGGTAATGTCAAATATTTTGCCTATAAAGTGTTTTAAAGACTTATAAACTAACAGCTTTTTATTGCTGCGCTTAAGATGATGAATTAAATAAGATAGGCTATATGGTAAATATAACTGTTAATTGAAAAATCTGTTGGCGCTAGTATTCTACTTTAATCACGTTGACTAAACAAGTGACTCAATTCACCTTTAACACGGAACATGGCGCCACGGATACATCATACACGTGACTTAAATGCAATGAGCGTAGGGCCACACGGGTTACCATAGTTGAAATACCGCAAACTGCTCTGAATATAATTGTCATTCGAAACGAGTCAACTTATATAAATAATAAATGTAACACTTGAATTTTAAGCATATTTAGCAATATCATTGCTCTTGTTATTATTATTAATATAAAATATTGCAAGTAGCTATTATACACCTATACTTGTTGTATTTATATAGATACTTAGTGTATAGTAAATAAATAATGTACGCTTAGCTACTCACAATGATGACTGTTAGTAGTGTAGGGCTGAAGCGTCTTCGTATTGTACACATGTTATGTCTTTACGTAGCAAACTCTAGACCACAACAGTTATCTCCTCTCTATAAACCTTGTTATGTTTTTAAGTAGCAAACTCTAGACCACAACAGTTATCCCCTCTCTATACACCTTGTTATGTTTTTACGTAGCAAACTCTAGACCACAACAGTTATCTCCTCTCTATACACCTTGTTATTACTTTACGTAGCAAACTCTAGACCACAACAGTTATCCCCTCTCTATACACCTTGTTATGTTTTTACGTAGCAAACTCTAGACCACAACAGTTATCTCCTCTCTATACACCTTGTTATGACTTTACGTAGCAAACTCTAGACCACAACAGTTATCTCCTCTCTATACACCTTGTTATGACTTTACGTAGCAAACTCTAGACCACAACAGTTATCCCCTCTCTATACACCTTGTTATGACTTTACGTAGCAAACTCTAGACCACAACAGTTATCTCCTCTCTATACACCTTGTTATGACTTTACGTAGCAAACTCTAGACCACAACAGTTATCCCTCTCTATACACCTTGTTATGACTTTACGTAGCAAACTCTAGACGACAACAGTTACCTCCTCTCTATACACCTTATTATGACTTTACGTAGCAAACTCTAGACCACAACAGTTATCCCCTCTCTATACACCTTGTTATGTTTTTACGTAGCAAACTCTAGACCACAACAGTTATCTCCTCTCTATACACCTTGTTATGACTTTACGTAGCAAACTCTAGACCACAACAGTTATCTCCTCTCTATACACCTTGTTATGTCTTTACGTAGCAAACTCTAGACCACAACAGTTATCTTCTCTCTATTCACCCTGTTATGACTTTACGTAGCAAACTCTAGACCACAACAGTTATCCCCTCTCTATACACCTTGTTATGTTTTTACGTAGCAAACTCTAGACCACAACAGTTATCCCCTCTCTATACACCTTGTTATGTTTTTACGTAGCAAACTCTAGACCACAACAGTTATCTCCTCTCTATAAACCTTGTTATGACTTTACGTAGCAAACTCTAGACCACAACAAGTATCTCCTCTCTATAAACCTTGTTGTGTCTTTACGTAGCAAACTCTAGACCACAACAGTTATCCCCTCTCTATACACCTTGTTATGTTTTTACGTAGCAAACTCTAGACCACAACAAATAACCCCTCTCTATACACCTTGTTATGTTTTTACGTAGCAAACTCTAGACCACAACAGTTATCCAATCTCTATACACCTTGATGTGTTTTTACGTAGCAAACTCTAGACCTCAACAGTTATCCCCTCTCTATACACCTTGTTATGTTTTTACGTAGCAAACTCTAGACCACAACAGTTATCCCCTCTCTATACACCTTGTTATGTTTTTACGTAGCAAACTCTAGACCACAACAGTTATCCCCTCTCTATACACCTTGTTATGTTTTTACGTAGCAAACTCTAGACCACAACAGTTATCCCCTCTCTATACACCTTGTTATGTTTTTACGTAGCAAACTCTAGACCACAACAGTTATCTCCTCTCTATACACCTTGTTATGTATTTACGTAGCAAACTCTAGACCACAACAATTATCTCCTCTCTATACACCTTGTTATGTTTTTACGTAGCAAACTCTAGACCACAACAGTTATCTCCTCTCTATAAACCTTGTTGTGTATTTACGTAGCAAACTCTAGACCACAACAGTCATCTCCTCTCTATACACCTTGTTATGTGTTTACGTAGCACACTCTAGACCACAACAGTTATCTCCTCTCTATACACCTTGTTATGTGTTTACGTAGCAAACTCTAGACCACAACAGTTATCTCCTCTCTATACACCTTGTTATGTGTTTACGTAGCAAACTCTAGACCACAACAGTTATCCCCTCTCTATACACCTTGTTATGTATTTACGTAGCAAACTCTAGACCACAACAGTTATCCCCTCTCTATACACCTTGTTATGTATTTACGTAGCAAACTCTAGACCACAACAGTTATCCCCTCTCTATACACCTTGTTATGTATTTACGTAGCAAACTCTAGACCACAACAGTTATCTCCTCTCTATAAACCTTGTTATGTTTTTAAGTAGCAAACTCTAGACCACAACAGTTATCCCCTCTCTATACACCTTGTTATGTTTTTACGTAGCAAACTCTAGACCACAACAGTTATCTCCTCTCTATACACCTTGTTATTACTTTACGTAGCAAACTCTAGACCACAACAGTTATCCCCTCTCTATACACCTTGTTATGTTTTTACGTAGCAAACTCTAGACCACAACAGTTATCTCCTCTCTATACACCTTGTTATGACTTTACGTAGCAAACTCTAGACCACAACAGTTATCTCCTCTCTATACACCTTGTTATGACTTTACGTAGCAAACTCTAGACCACAACAGTTATCCCCTCTCTATACACCTTGTTATGACTTTACGTAGCAAACTCTAGACCACAACAGTTATCTCCTCTCTATACACCTTGTTATGACTTTACGTAGCAAACTCTAGACCACAACAGTTATCCCTCTCTATACACCTTGTTATGACTTTACGTAGCAAACTCTAGACGACAACAGTTACCTCCTCTCTATACACCTTATTATGACTTTACGTAGCAAACTCTAGACCACAACAGTTATCCCCTCTCTATACACCTTGTTATGTTTTTACGTAGCAAACTCTAGACCACAACAGTTATCTCCTCTCTATACACCTTGTTATGACTTTACGTAGCAAACTCTAGACCACAACAGTTATCTCCTCTCTATACACCTTGTTATGTCTTTACGTAGCAAACTCTAGACCACAACAGTTATCTTCTCTCTATTCACCCTGTTATGACTTTACGTAGCAAACTCTAGACCACAACAGTTATCCCCTCTCTATACACCTTGTTATGTTTTTACGTAGCAAACTCTAGACCACAACAGTTATCCCCTCTCTATACACCTTGTTATGTTTTTACGTAGCAAACTCTAGACCACAACAGTTATCTCCTCTCTATAAACCTTGTTATGACTTTACGTAGCAAACTCTAGACCACAACAAGTATCTCCTCTCTATAAACCTTGTTGTGTCTTTACGTAGCAAACTCTAGACCACAACAGTTATCCCCTCTCTATACACCTTGTTATGTTTTTACGTAGCAAACTCTAGACCACAACAAATAACCCCTCTCTATACACCTTGTTATGTTTTTACGTAGCAAACTCTAGACCACAACAGTTATCCAATCTCTATACACCTTGATGTGTTTTTACGTAGCAAACTCTAGACCTCAACAGTTATCCCCTCTCTATACACCTTGTTATGTTTTTACGTAGCAAACTCTAGACCACAACAGTTATCCCCTCTCTATACACCTTGTTATGTTTTTACGTAGCAAACTCTAGACCACAACAGTTATCCCCTCTCTATACACCTTGTTATGTTTTTACGTAGCAAACTCTAGACCACAACAGTTATCCCCTCTCTATACACCTTGTTATGTTTTTACGTAGCAAACTCTAGACCACAACAGTTATCTCCTCTCTATACACCTTGTTATGTATTTACGTAGCAAACTCTAGACCACAACAATTATCTCCTCTCTATACACCTTGTTATGTTTTTACGTAGCAAACTCTAGACCACAACAGTTATCTCCTCTCTATAAACCTTGTTGTGTATTTACGTAGCAAACTCTAGACCACAACAGTCATCTCCTCTCTATACACCTTGTTATGTGTTTACGTAGCACACTCTAGACCACAACAGTTATCTCCTCTCTATACACCTTGTTATGTGTTTACGTAGCAAACTCTAGACCACAACAGTTATCTCCTCTCTATACACCTTGTTATGTGTTTACGTAGCAAACTCTAGACCACAACAGTTATCCCCTCTCTATACACCTTGTTATGTATTTACGTAGCAAACTCTAGACCACAACAGTTATCCCCTCTCTATACACCTTGTTATGTATTTACGTAGCAAACTCTAGACCACAACAGTTATCCCCTCTCTATACACCTTGTTATGTATTTACGTAGCAAACTCTAGACCACAACAGTTATCTCCTCTCTATACACCTTGTTATGTATTTACGTAGCAAACTCTAGACCACAACAGTTATCTCCTCTCTATAAACCTTGTTGTGTATTTACGTAGCAAACTCTAGACCACAACAGTTATCCCCTCTCTATACACCTTGTTGTGTATTTACGTAGCAAACTCTAGACCACAACAGTTATCTCTTCTCTATACACCTTGTTGTGTATTTACGTAGCAAACTCTAGACCACAACAGTTATCTCTTCTCTATACACCTTGTTATGTATTTACGTAGCAAACTCTAGACCACAACAGTTATCCCCTCTCTATACACCTTGTTATGTATTTACGTAGCAAACTCTAGACCACAACAGTTATCCCCTCTCTATACACCTTGTTATGTATTTACGTAGCAAACTCTAGACCACAACAGTTATCTCCTCTCTATACACCTTGTTATGTATTTACGTAGCAAACTCTAGACCACAACAGTTATCTCCTCTCTATAAACCTTGTTGTGTATTTACGTAGCAAACTCTAGACCACAACAGTTATCCCCTCTCTATACACCTTGTTGTGTATTTACGTAGCAAACTCTAGACCACAACAGTTATCTCTTCTCTATACACCTTGTTGTGTATTTACGTAGCAAACTCTAGACCACAACAGTTATCTCTTCTCTATACACCTTGTTGTGTATTTACGTAGCAAACTCTAGACCACAACAGTTATCTCTTCTCTATACACCTTGTTGTGTATTTACGTAGCAAACTCTAGACCACAACAGTTATCTCTTCTCTATACACCTTGTTATGTATTTACGTAGCAAACTCTAGACCACAACAGTTATCCCCTCTCTATACACCTTGTTGTGTATTTACGTAGCAAACTCTAGACCACAACAGTTATCTCTTCTCTATACACCTTGTTATGTATTTACGTAGCAAACTCTAGACCACAACAGTTATCTCCTCTCTATACACCTTGTTATGTATTTACGTAGCAAACTCTAGACCACAACAGTTATCTCCTCTCTATACACCTTGTTATGTATTTACGTAGCAAACTCTAGACCACAACAGTTATCTCCTCTCTATACACCTTGTTATGTCTTTACGTAGCAAACTCTAGCCCACAACAGTTATCCCCGCTCTATACACCTTGTTATGTCTTTACGTAGCAAACTCTAGCCCACAACAGTTATCTCCTCTCTATACACCTTGTTATGTATTTACGTAGCAAACTTTAGACCACAACAGTTATCTCCTCTCTATACACCTTGTTATGTCTTTACGTAGCAAACTCTAGACCACAACAGTTATCTCCTCTCTATACACCTTGTTGTGTATTTACGTAGCAAACTCTAGACCACAACAGTTATCTCTTCTCTATACACCTTGTTATGTATTTACGTAGCAAACTCTAGACCACAACAGTTATCTCCTCTCTATACACCTTGTTGTGTATTTACATATGTTTGTTTGACTAGGCTACCACTCATAACACCAAACGCTTTTCTTCAAGTATCGTGGCTATAACAGATTTTTGTAAAATCTAGTATCCAAATTAAGATATATTTCATCCTTGATCAGTAGGCTACACATACTTTATAGAAGAACCTTAAATTTTATATAATATTTGTAAGTAAGAATAATATTCAAACTTATAGTTTTATAATCTCAGAATGATAATTTACTTTTTAATAATATAACGGTTTTGTAAGAATTAAGTGTTACTTAAGCGCTGTATTAGTTTTTTCATCATGTCAGTACATATAAGCCTTACGTCCTATGACAATCGTTTATGCTATTTAATACATTAAAGTACGGGCACTAATGAAACTTACAATATTTTATTTTCAGAATAAAATAATACCTGGTAATAAGAAGAGTGTTCTATAAAAGTTTAGTGTCAGCCGTGTGCAGTGACCGACACAAGGAGCTGTTTTCGCATTCAGGGCTGGAGCATCACATTTGTATTATTCTAAGTCTGAAGATTTGTTACACGCCGAGAGCCTTGGGTCATTTTATAAAAGTCAAATTTTATTTGAAGCAGCATTTGTCAAAGTAAAACCAGAGAAATATTTCATCTTATTACGTCTTCACATTTACAAGACTCAATGACGTAAATTATTAAAGATTTATCTTCTCAAAATTGTAATTCCGCAGAAAATACAAAATAAGCCTAATTTGTCAATATATATTTCTGCATTATTATATTATTATAAAGTTGTTTACTTTCTAAATTTAAATAAAATTCAAATACATAATTCAGGTATAAATGATTATTTAAACAAAAAATTAGACCTCACAAAAAACAAGAAAAAATTCACTAGGCCAAATATTTTGACTTTTGTAAAGATAACATCAAAATCATAAAACTATTCGATCCTATCAAATGTGTAAACAGCCCCTTAGTAGGTAAAGTATTGATACGCTTCAGTTTAAGAAGTAAAACTGTTATTCCTGTAATAACATTGGTTTTTCCTGATTATATTGAACGGGTGACCTTAGATTTACCTATTTGATCTTCAGATCTAGGTAGGGTCATATAACAACAATGCTAATATAATCGGATTATTCTCCTTTAATTACGTCAACATTTGAAGAACATATTTAGCGCCATAAACATCTGATTGGAGTAGTTATAAACTTACTTGCAACTATACTGTATTGCGTAAAACAAAATACCAATGAAATTTATAAATTCAATAGTTTTGATTCGGGCAATCGGTTTGTGTTAATTAAATACAAAATTCCATTTTGATGAAGAATACAATATGGATACTTTAGAAGAAGATTTAATACTAAGAAACCTAGAGAAATTAAGAAATAGGGACGACAAAAGTAATTTTAGTTCTACAACTGGACAAGTACAAGGATCGGATAGCAAGTAATAATGCTTATATATATGTGTAATTTTAAATAATTACAAATACTTATGTTCTGAAAATAGAATGTAGTAGGCCTACCTATATAAAAACTTAGGTTTAACTTTAGATTTGTATTTCCGCGTTTAAAATATATTTTTGCTGTTTTTCTTAAAGCAACGTGATACAAAAATATAGTAAGTTACTTATTACGCGTATGCGGTACTCACTTTATTTCGTCTCATCCGGAAACCCTGACGTTCGTGTAAATACCTAAACTCCAGCCTTATAGCGTCATGTACTATTACTGTCAAAAAAGCCGTTTTATTAAGGAAATGTTAGAAGATTCATTTTACGTAAATTGTTATATAACAATGGATATAATTTCAAAGTTGCAGCTGGTAATACTGTTTTTACTCTTTAAAATAGGGCAAGTATATGTCAACAAAATCATACTCCTTTTTATAACCTAGAGAGAATGCTGTTCCTTAAAAACACAGTTTTAAGAAAAATACCAGACATATTCGCTGAAACGTCTTGCCAATTTTATGCACGTACAGTCATGTAGCCCGTAATGTACAGTTACCACAACTCATATTCGTAAAATATTTTTTTTTCAATACACTTTTTATCTAGGTGTTAATAATCTATAAAAGAAAGATATAAATATTACAAATATTTCCCTACCCATTAATAAAATCCTCTAAGGTAAAACGTAAATGTGTGAATATGATCTAACATTTTTCAAATAGTAGACTACTTTATTTTTTTGTAGTGCATTGGCTTGATTTTGGCTATTTTAGCCTACCCTTGTCGTGTTTGTCCAGGTTTTCGTATTAAAAAAAATTTTTTTTTTAAATTTTGAATAGATTATATACGTTTACGAAATATATTGATTTAAACAATTCATTTACAACAATACTTAGGAGAATGTGGCATTTAAAGCAAAATCATCAAATGCTCTCCTCAAAATTGTATTACTTCTCGATTACTTGCGTTTTACACCAGCCGGCAACAAATTATAAATATATGACATAGCTTGGAAGTTAAATAGCTTTTCCGAATGAACTCTCTCTCTGACGTAGGTAAAATTTAAACATATTTTCCACTTGCAATTTGCTTAGTTTCCGTCTCATTGACTTGGTCTTTTCTGATGGGTCTGTGTTGAATCTTTCCCTACATGTTTTTTTTTTTAAATTTCAGTTGGTTACCATCCGGGGAACGTTTTTTTTCAATTCATTATTAAATGTATTACAACGAAATTTAAATGAATCTTGGTAATATTTAGTTTAATATTTTGCTCAACATTATCTACTGTCAGTATAGTATAATCTTTTTTTTTATTTATATATCTATTATACATTCAATTAAACAAGTGTTTAATTTCGATACCACAAGTAAATTACTGTGTCACAAGTTCCTATATTATTAGAGTAGATAGTATAATTTAGAATAAATAAAATACGAATAAAATCAAATAAACAATAAACGTAAATACAAATTAGGACCCTTCCAGGGATACTTTGGTTAAAATAAAAACTACCTAAGAACGGCAAAATTATTTTCTGTCAAATGGAAGCTACTTACCTTGAGGATTAGTAGTATGGGCGAACATACAATATTGCATGTATAAATTATTTCTTTTTTAAAGATTTGTGTACAGAGTTTTGAATATATTTTTAGGTTTGTAGGTAATAATCAAACAATTATCAGAATTATAAATTTTCCTGTTCCCTCGTGTGATAATAGCATTCTTTTATTATAAATTTATGTTAGTTTAATACTTCTATTTCCTTCTATCTCTCGATCCAAATGGAAACCAGATATTTTGTTTCTTTATATTAGCTATTGTATGTTTCCAAAGTTATGTTTATCAAACTTATATTCTAAAACTTTTGTAGCACAAGTCTGTTTCGACGTTTACATTTATCAGGTACCCTTTTGGCTCGTTCCACAAACTTGGGGACACTTTTATCCAGCCTTGATACTAGCGGCTCTACACCTCTTTTACGCTGCTTTGCAATATTGGAAGGGGACCTCCCTGCTCTATTTATAGTTCTCAGAGCATTATTTAGGACAATCTCAAGCCTTCTTAGATGAGAGCTGCATACTATAGATATCGCTTCGCTGGCGTAATCCAGTACTACGAAGGTTGGGTTTGTAGGTGGAGGTGAGAACGTTTGGCGTAGCACCCCATTTTCTAAATTGTCAGTATGAGCTTATAACAGCCCCTTGTGGAAGGACTTGTTTTTTGTATATTGGAATATTATACAAAAAGTATACATTAAAAAATAGTTATCTTATTTTCTATCCTAAATATAGAAAACTTACTACACAAGTAAGTGTAATTCAATTATTATAGTTCAGAGTATTTAGAAAGGTAATATTAACTTCACAATAATAACTTTCATGTATTATTGACATAAAGTAAACTTACGTATTTTATTACGTTTTTAGAACTGGTTAAACTGATTCCTTAATTATTATTCCTACAGAACTACAGAATGGATTGGATTAAACATTTCACCATTGAAATAATTATCTTTGTTGACATTTAATTTTACTGGATAAATATATCGGCGAAGAGTTTAATCTATTTTTATTTGCAATTAAGGTTATATTAAATAGTGAAAAGTGTTTGATTAAATATTATATTACCTAATAAAATACGTAATAAATAGATTATCATTTATAATGCTTGAAGACGCACTTGATATTTGCAGATAGCTATTTATTATAATATAGATATGTGCACTTATATATTTAATTGTAAAAATACTTAACTAAGTGAATACGTAGTTGCTTACTTGCTGACGGATTTCAATACATTCGCGTTTTTACGAAGATAACCCTTTACTTCTTCGTAAAAGGAACGAATGTTTTGAAACGCGTCAGCAATAAGCAACTACGTATTCGCTTAGTTAAGTATTTTTAAAATTAGAATAATCAGTGAATTCAAGATGATTACATCCAGCAACTTATAGAATGCTATATCAAATTCGTTTAGTTTTACCAACAGACAAGTCAGATTGTTTTTCCATTGTAACTGTAATACAATTCATTTAAATTAAAAGCTACACTTTGATATGTTTTTACACACATTTTTGTAAAATTTTGTTTATTTTGATTGTACTAAACAATATTATTTGTCACAGATGTTATGTCGAATTCACACCATTTCGTTAAAAAATTGTTTTACGTGGTAACGAAATAGTGTGGTCAATTTATTTAAATACCATAATGAATAATTTTATTCAGAATCTTTATAAATTTTTTACTATTCCAAAACCGTTACTAGTATATTGTGTAGAAAATCAAACGTCCGTTTCCTATTTTCTAGACTAACTTTTAGTTATTTATTTTCTTATTGCCTTTCCTAAATAGAGGTTTTCTCTTTTATGAGTTCAGAGATTTCAATATAAAAGCGATACTTAGACTACATGTGTCTTAAAATTCCCGACCAACGTAATGATTTCAATACATAGATTGCCTCCCTCTATACGGCCGAATGTCCGTCTGACTTGAGCGTGGCCAATAATGGTAAAAGAGTGTGTCATATTCTTAAAAAGAATGATAGTTTTTACAGAACGATTCACAAGTTAAAATAAGATACAAAATTTAGCTAAATACACTTGTACATATGTTTGCCTATAGTAGAACATACTTTTATAACGGTACGGCTGTTTCGGGAGATGTGTCCCAACTTTGACAATGACACTCATCTTCCGAAACGGCCGTCCTCAACAATTATAAAAGTAAGTGTTACTATAGCAAATGTAACATATTTACAAGTGTATTTAGCTGAAAACTAGTAGCTATTGTGAGAATGGAATCATTTATTACGAAACTTTGGCCCTATCTAACACTTTTTCTAGCCCAAGGGTAGTATTTAGGGAATTTCTAATATGAATATTACCTTAATAAAGCATTCATTTTATTGTTGTGATAGATAACAAATTTTATTCTAATTGGTGACTGTTTCTAAAACACTTGGAAATTGATTTAATTTTTTCATAACAAAATACCTATAATACATCATTCCATCTGTTAGAACATTCATATGAGATAAAAAGCGATGTAAGATCTTATTTAAAGTAAGCATTGTGCTACTAATAGTATATGAGAAATATAAAATATGTTTTATGAAATTGTAAAGAACATATTTAACTAATTACTGTGAATTTAAAGAAAATATATTAATATTTAAAAGGTAAATTACCTTAATAAAAACCTTTCATAATATTTTGAATGCAAACAAAACAGACTGACCCCTTATAAATTGAAAACTGCTAAAATTACAAAACATATGTTTACACAATATACAATTACCAGGATAGCACAAACAAATTAAACAATTCATTACCTTCATGTATTATCAAATTTTCATTGTTTATCTCATTAACAAGATTAATTAATAGGACTTTTGCACTAAATTGTCTGTTTTTACTGACAGAAGAGTGAATTCCTCGTACAGTCAATGCAATACTCAAATTAATTAAAGTGGTTTTGTAAAATACAGGAAACATATTTTAAATCAGTTTATTTCATCTACGTTTTGTTAACTTTGATTGAGAATATAACTATTATAATTAAAATATTATGAATGTTTATTAAAATTATTTTATTTTTTTAGCCTTATTTGTGAAACTTTAAATTAATTTCCACTCGTGTGTAGTAACACTGTGTGAAGACTAATTGTTTAATGAAAAAAACAGTCCTATAATATTATTTATCTATTTTGCTGAAAACTAGTGCATTGAGGTTAGAGGTACTAATCTACTAGGTTTATTTCTAGTAAGATAGTACCCATCAGACACCATTTTAAGTGCTCCCGTTTAATTATCCGTCCCCTCCCGCTCTGCCTTTATGTATATTCATTTTTATTAATTGGATAAAACTTCCTCCCATCGCCTTAGCTGGCACCTTCCTCTACTGATGACAAAAACTCTCTGACCGTGAACGATTTCTACTAACTAAACATGCATTATATATAAAATACGTATTAGATAGAACATATAATTAAAACATAATTTATCGACGACGTTTGTTGCTAATTGGACTTACTTTTATAAGGAATCTAATTATGAGTAAAGCTGTATGAGTTAAAGGTAGTATATTCGTGCTTTATGGTGGTTGGATGTCTAGGATTTTGGTCAGGCGTGTTCTTTGTGGGTTACTCTACTTTAATAAAGAGTTTCAGATATTAGGATATAACTCTGTAGAGTTAGCCAATATAGTATTTTATGACCCTGAGGATGGTTACTTAATAACCAAAATGTGTAATAGGGTAGAATATAGATATATTTTGTTAGAAGTTTTGTAGTATTTTTATTATTGAAATAATGATATACGCGGTATTTATGTAAAATTGAGGGATTGTTGAGTTGTTGGTATAATTATTTGTTTCATTTTGTTTTTGTATGATTTGTCTTATTGCTTATGCATGCATTTTTGTCGAAATTAAAGAGTTGGACGTATTTGTGGTTCATTTGTTATTCTAGTTTATGTGCTAAAGCAATCTGGTAGTTTACAGTTTGTCACGTGAGGATGGTGTGTTTATGTATTTATGAGATATCGCATAGGGTAGGTGGTTTAGTATGGATTTGTTTCATACATTTTTTCACCTGTTTAAAAATCTGATAAAATTTCGTGACCTAAAATAAAAAGTGGAGAACATTTGGGAAATGTCAAGTTTTCAGAAAACTAAAAGAGTATTGAAGCAAAACAAACTTGAAATATTATCACTTCCGGAGAAGCTTCTGGGATAAGTATTAGTTAGTGGTCAATGTGTTGCGTTTAGTATGACAATAGAAAAGAATTATTAAATAAAAAATGAAGGCCAATAACGTTTACTGAACCTACCTAAACTTGGTACAATTACTGACTTGGAACATTGAGCAGAAAGTGGATCAGCGGCCTGCGGGTAGATGTCCAGCAGTGAAAATTAAATTACCACTAAAATACTGAAGTTTATAAACTAAGTTCCCTTTTGCACGTAGCCACTTTGCCACAGTTCAATTCACTAAGTTTGAATTGAGATCTCACGTCCCAAGGTTTCACTAAAAGTAATAAAATCACTGTTGATATCTGTAATCAGTTCATTTATTAAGACACGTTAAACTCAAGGACATTTGTTACTATGAATAACGTGCGGCTTATCTAGAAACGAAAACAAATCAAATTAAACTCTTACAGTCAGCCAGTAACAAAGTAGCTAAAATCAGTAAGAGTCTTACTAATTTGAATATGACTCACCTTAAAAAATATAGCTCTACTTTCAAACTAATTCGAGTCCTTAACAAGAAATGAATAATAAGATTTAAAAAAAAACCCTTATTTCGATTAAAACAGTTCAACAGTAGTTAGCACAAAGTGCAAATGGGCAAAAACAAAATGGGGTCTGGAAACGAATTGCATTATGGTATAAATCTAGAACGAAATATCAAGAAGTTTCTCGATACCAGTTGAGTAGGACAAAGTACGAAATAATGTTACCATCCTATATATATAATATACATTTGAAATCACAACTTTAAACCCTATATCTCTCTTTAATTTATCACTTAAACCTATTTTAAAATAATTATTTAATGTATATCCTATCTAATATTACGCGGAATTGTAATAATTATACTAGATTTAGCAATTTAAAATTAACTTTAAACTCTTAAGCGTATTCCTAATGTGCATTAGGTTTAAATCTTCAAGATAAATCCATTAAACATTTTCAGAGTATTTCATTCAAAACTTATTTTTCTAGTAAGCTTTACTATAATATTAGATTAAACCCTCCGCCTAATTATAGAAAATATTCATTATTATAAGGATAGTAAACTAGCTAAATACAAATAGAACACATCATAATTTATTTATAAATAAAAATTCAAAATGTATGCTAATTTACTTCAAATCAAAATCTATGGTTAGTATTTTTAATAAATTTGCATATAATAAAACAGCAGCATTTAATACGGCGTTAATAGATATTTTTTACAAACCATTTATGCATTGGGACGAAATTGTATTTGATAAAATAAAATACTTCAAGATATTCTCTATTCATTTCTTCTGTTTCTTTTTTCCAATTCGTACTTTGTGGACTAAAGTTAGTTATTTCCTATTATCAAGTACACTATTATTTACTGGTAAGTTAACTTTATTGATACGGGATTTCTAATTATATTATGGATAAGAAGCCGAAGCTGCATGATAGATAAGCTTCCATATTGCACGGAGATACATTAGCGCCAACACTACAAAATCTAACTAGGAAAGTTTGGCTTGAACCAGCAACAGATATTTGCCTCCACTATTTAGAGCTGAGTGCATCTTTGTTTTGGTCGCGAGCCTAACCATTACCTTAAAACTACTGCAAGAGCCTATATAATACGTTTACATTAATTTCTACTCTCTACTTGGTGTGGTGTCAATGTACTCCCTTAACAGTGACGTAGTTACTGATACTGGAGGTGTAGCTGGCACTGGGGGCTGTTGTTGGTAGTTGGACGCAAGCACTGCATGCATCTAGTGGGGGTTCTTAGATATAGGGAAGTCTTGAAGGTGAAACATCGTAGTTGCTGTAAAATTGTATGAGTAAATGCAAACCTTGTTCTTTTATTTATCTTGAGGTTTAAATTATGTATTGTCTGAGGACGCAGTGACACAAGAGTAAATTGTTTGTTGTGGGAGGAGCCTACCTGTCTATTATAGATCTGAGTAATCGCATTCGTCGTGTCTAACCCTCCGCTGATTATGTCTCGGAAAGCCAAGGATAGATTCTGCTCACTAAACGCGATAAAACGTGCTGGATAGAATATGAGTTAGTGCTTGCAAATGATACACAAATAGGTTCCACTTGTATTATCAATTTAAACGAATTGGCCCAAGACATCAAATGCAGATATAAATATACTTATGTATAAACAAAATGTAATTTAAATACTAGAATTATAGATTAAATTGTATTCAAACTCTTTCCTCATGATGGTAATAATGTTTACCGGCAAAAAGAATTAAGTGAGAATTACTAAATTATTCTTATATTTGAGTAAACTTAGTTGTGTTGATTTCTATACAGGAAAACATATTTAATTTCAAACTGAAAATCTAACTGTGTCAATAAAATCGAAGTCTACAAAGTATTGCATATTTTATTTTTAGCTAGCAAAAATGTACAGATTGAATGCATTTTTATGAAAAATAAAACACAAACTCATTACCACAATTACGACATAATAACAAGGCGTAGTTTAAAATAAGTCGATCACGTTTGGCTGAATAGTCGTGGTTACAGATTCCTTGCAATATCATAACACATAACTCTTTTGCTGGTTTTCATCGATTTGG
The DNA here is from genome assembly GCA_036971475.1 of Prosapia bicincta. Taxonomy (NCBI): domain Eukaryota; kingdom Metazoa; phylum Arthropoda; class Insecta; order Hemiptera; family Cercopidae; genus Prosapia; species Prosapia bicincta. The sequence goes on along the minus strand of JBAIZL010000003.1, from coordinate 131,752,623 downwards.
CAATATAAACTTAGTTTCCAAATGTGTACAACTATAGGAAAAATCAGGGTGATATATCAAAACCATCAGTTTTGTAAATAATATTCGAGCTGGCTTGTAAGTGAAAGTTATAATTAAATAATAAAAATATGGTACGACTCACAAATATACAATTTTTTATTTCAAACTCGTTTCTACGACTAACTTGTCGTCATCCTCAGTGAAAATACACAAATGTTTTTACTTTTGCTAAAACTTTATAGGTTATGTTTAATATATATATATATATATATATATATATATATATATATATATATATATTTTAGTTAATTTCATTTGTGTATTTTCACTGAGAATGACGACAAATTAGTCGTTGAAAAGCGTTTGAAATAAAAAATTGTATATTTGTGAGTTGTACCATATTTTTATTATTTAATTATTACTTCAGTTTTGTGTTTGAAACGCAATCAGCTAAAGTTATTCAATGAGATTTAAACATTTTATCACGATAAATTAAAAAAGTATAAAAGAGCCGAGAGCATGTATTTAAAAGTTTAGAAAGTCCTATTTCGAACGATACCCCTATTTCGTTGAAGCAACAAAATTCACTGCAACCATGTTAACACAATTTATAAATGTGTAATTTTATAAAGGCGGGTGGTCGTCTTAAGGTAATTGTGGAAGTAGTTATGTCATACCAAGCTACCCTACGTTCTTTTATAAGCTTGGGTTGACTATGGACATAGTATCAATACATTCACTGCAAAACTAAAATCTTTACGTATCTCCCATGGTAAAATAAATTTTCTAGAATCTTACTTTTATGTGTTTCGATATCATTATAAATTTGTTGAATTTGATTTTGAATTTCTTAACCCACTCCTGAACCTAAAAACGATGTTTAGGCAAGCGAATCGCTCGAACCTAGAAACAGACCCCGTTTGTATTGTTTTATTATTTTGAATTCCTTGAAATGATTTACCTTAATAAAGGATAAATATTGTGTAAAATATGTTTTCTTATCAGTTTGTAGATATTTGTTCAAAGAAAATAGTAGCCCTTGCAATCTACTATAATAATCTCTTCTACCATAATATACTACTGAAACAAGAATTCCTTGAAATGATTTATCTTAATAAAGCACAATTATTGTGTAAAATGTTTTCTTATCAGTTTGTAGATATTTGTTCAAAGAAATTAAGAGCCCTTGCAATCTACTTTAATAATCACTTCTACCATAATATACTACTGAAACAAGAATTTCTTGAAATGATTTACCTTAATAAAGCATAATTATTGTGTAAAATATGTTTTCTTATCAGTTTGTAGTTATTTGTTCAAAGAAATTAAGAGCCCTTGCAATCTACTATAATAATCACTTCTACCATAATATACTACTGAAACAAGAGTTCCTTGAAATGATTTTGTCTCAATAAAGCATAATTATTGTGTAAAATATGTTTTCTTATCAGTTTGTAGTTATTTGTTCAAAGAAATTAAGAGCCCTTGCAATCTACTATAATAATCACTTCTACCATAATATACTACTGAAACAAGAATTTCTTGAAATGATTTACCTTAATAAAGCATAATTATTGTGTAAAATATGTTTTCTTATCAGTTTGTAGTTATTTGTTCAAAGAAATTAAGAGCCCTTGCAATCTACTATAATAATCACTTCTACCATAATACACTACAGAAACAAGAATTCCTTGAAATGATTTTGTCTCAATAAAGCATAATTATTGTGTAAAATATGTTTTCTTATCAGTTTGTAGATATTTGTTCAAAGAAATTAAGAGCCCTTGCAATCTACTATAATAATCATTTCTACCATAATATACTACTGAAACAAGAGTTCCTTGAAATGATTTTGTCTCAATAAAGCATAATTATTGTGTAAAATATGTTTTCTTATCAGTTTGTAGTTATTTGTTCAAAGAAATTAAGAGCCCTTGCAATCTACTATAATAATCACTTCTACCATAATATACTACTGAAACAAGAATTTCTTGAAATGATTTACCTTAATAAAGCATAATTATTGTGTAAAATATGTTTTCTTATCAGTTTGTAGTTATTTGTTCAAAGAAATTAAGAGCCCTTGCAATCTACTATAATAATCACTTCTACCATAATACACTACAGAAACAAGAATTCCTTGAAATGATTTTGTCTCAATAAAGCATAATTATTGTGTAAAATATTATTTCTTATCTGTTTATAGATATTTTTTCAAAGAAATTAGGAGCCCTTGAAATCTACTATAATAATCACTTCTACCATAATATACTACTGAAACAAGAATTCCTTGAAATGATTTTTCTTAATAAAGCATAATTATTGTGTAAAATACGTTTTCTTATCAGTTTGTAGATATTTGTTCAAAGAAATTAGGAGCCCTTGCAATCTACTACAATAATCCACTCTACCATAATATACTACTGAAACAAGAATTCCTTGAAATGATTTACCTTAATACAGCATAATTATTGTGTAAAATATGTTTTCTTATCAGTTTGTAGATATTTGTTCAAAGAAATTAAGAGCCCTTGCAATCTACTACAATAATCCACTCTACCATAATATACTACTGAAACAAGAATTCCTTGAAATGATTTTTCTTAATAAAGCATAATTATTGTGTAAAATACGTTTTCTTATCAGTTTGTAGATATTTGTTCAAAGAAATTAGGAGCCCTTGCAATCTACTACAATAATCCACTCTACCATAATACACTACAGAAACAAGAATTCCTTGAAATGATTTTGTCTCAATAAAGCATAATTATTGTGTAAAATATTATTTCTTATCTGTTTATAGATATTTTTTCAAAGAAATTAGGAGCCCTTGAAATCTACTATAATAATCACTTCTACCATAATATACTACTGAAACAAGAATTCCTTGAAATGATTTTTCTTAATAAAGCATAATTATTGTGTAAAATACGTTTTCTTATCAGTTTGTAGATATTTGTTCAAAGAAATTAGGAGCCCTTGCAATCTACTACAATAATCCACTCTACCATAATATACTACTGAAACAAGAATTCCTTGAAATGATTTACCTTAATACAGCATAATTATTGTGTAAAATATGTTTTCTTATCAGTTTGTAGATATTTGTTCAAAGAAATTAAGAGCCCTTGCAATCTACTACAATAATCCACTCTACCATAATATACTACTGAAACAAGAATTCCTTGAAATGATTTTTCTTAATAAAGCATAATTATTGTGTAAAATACGTTTTCTTATCAGTTTGTAGATATTTGTTCAAAGAAATTAGGAGCCCTTGCAATCTACTACAATAATCCACTCTACCATAATATACTACTGAAACAAGAATTCCTTGAAATGATTTTTCTTAATAAAGCATAATTATTGTGTAAAATACGTTTTCTTATCAGTTTGTAGATATTTGTTCAAAGAAATTAGGAGCCCTTGCAATCTACTACAATAATCCACTCTACCATAATATACTACTGAAACAAGAATTCCTTGAAATGATTTTTCTTAATAAAGCATAATTATTGTGTAAAATACGTTTTCTTATCAGTTTGTAGATATTTGTTCAAAGAAATTAAGAGCCCTTGCAATCTACTACAATAATCCACTCTACCATAATATACTACTGAAACAAGAATTCCTTGAAATGATTTTTCTTAATAAAGCATAATTATTGTGTAAAATACGTTTTCTTATCAGTTTGTAGATATTTGTTCAAAGAAATTAGGAGCCCTTGCAATCTACTACAATAATCCACTCTACCATAATATACTACTGAAACAAGAATTCCTTGAAATGATTTTTCTTAATAAAGCATAATTATTGTGTAAAATACGTTTTCTTATCAGTTTGTAGATATTTGTTCAAAGAAATTAGGAGCCCTTGCAATCTACTACAATAATCCACTCTACCATAATATACTACTGAAACAAGAATTCCTTGAAATGATTTTTCTTAATAAAGCATAATTATTGTGTAAAATACGTTTTCTTATCAGTTTGTAGATATTTGTTCAAAGAAATTAGGAGCCCTTGCAATCTACTACAATAATCCACTCTACCATAATATACTACTGAAACAAGAATTCCTTGAAATGATTTTTCTTAATAAAGCATAATTATTGTGTAAAATACGTTTTCTTATCAGTTTGTAGATATTTGTTCAAAGAAATTAAGAGCCCTTGCAATCTACTACAATAATCCACTCTACCATAATATACTACTGAAACAAGAATTCCTTGAAATGATTTTTCTTAATAAAGCATAATTATTGTGTAAAATACGTTTTCTTATCAGTTTGTAGATATTTGTTCAAAGAAATTAGGAGCCCTTGCAATCTACTACAATAATCCACTCTACCATAATATACTACTGAAACAAGAATTCCTTGAAATGATTTTTCTTAATAAAGCATAATTATTGTGTAAAATACGTTTTCTTATCAGTTTGTAGATATTTGTTCAAAGAAATTAGGAGCCCTTGCAATCTACTACAATAATCCACTCTACCATAATATACTACTGAAACAAGAATTCCTTGAAATGATTTTTCTTAATAAAGCATAATTATTGTGTAAAATACGTTTTCTTATCAGTTTGTAGATATTTGTTCAAAGAAATTAGGAGCCCTTGCAATCTACTACAATAATCCACTCTACCATAATATACTACTGAAACAAGAATTCCTTGAAATGATTTACCTTAATACAGCATAATTATTGTGTAAAATATGTTTTCTTATCAGTTTGTAGATATTTGTTCAAAGAAATTAGGAGCCCCTGCATTCTACTATATTAATCATTTTTACCGTAATGTACTACTGAAATAAAAATGCCTTGAAATGATTTATCGTTAATTAAAGCATAATTATTGTGTAAAATATTTGTTCATATCAGTTTAAAATTATTTGTTCAAAGAAATTAAGAGCCCTTGCAATCTTCTATATTGATCTTTTTTACCATATTATACTACTGCTGAAATAAGAATTCCTTGAAATAATTTATGACCTAATAAAGTACAATTATTGTGTGATAAAATGTTTCTTATCAGTTTAAAAATATTTGTTCAAAGAAATTATGAGCCACGGCATGTTACTGTATTTCTCTTTTAAACTCATATTAACTACAGGTAAATGAAATGAAAATATATATAAATAAAAACATTTGAACAGATATTGCAACCATTTTACAGTGATCAGTTTATTTTAGACAATTAATAATAATAATTTTATTAATAATTAAATACATGTAAAAGTCATTTGAAAATCTCTTGAAAATTATAGTAATCTATAGCGAATCTGGATAACAGCCCCATACATAAATACGTTGATGTAGCACCTGATACACCTCAAGCATAACTACATTTCCCATAGCAAAATAATGCTTACTCTTCTGTAAATGGTAAAGAAATACCATTTGCTTAAGCCAGAGATGCACAAAAGCTGATACAAAAATAATAAAATTGTTATTGAATAAAAGTTGATAACAATTGACGTAAAACTTGTATATGGCTCATTCATATACAAAATGAATAAGAGAATTAAGTAATGTATTTCTAATTATTTGTTTTAGATTTAAGTAGTTTTAATAAATATATTTAGTAGAAAATATAAGACTTTAACTAATATCAAACTCTCGTTTTTTTTAAAATTTAAAAGGTATTTCAATGAAATATAAGTATAAGCGTTTAGTCTATAATTGTCTAATTTGCAAACTTTTATAATCTCGTAATAACATTGATTAGATAACGGAATAACATTGATTAGATAACGGAATGACATTGATTAGATGACGGAATGACATTGATTAGATAACGGAATGCCATTGATTAGATAACGGAATGACATTGATTAGATAACGGATTGACATTGATTAGATGACAGAATGACATTGATTAGATAACGGAATGACATTGATTAGATAACGGAATAACATTTATTAGACAAAGGAATGACATTGATTAGATGACGGAATGACATTGATTAGATAACGGAATGACATTGATTAGATAACGGAATGACATTGATTAGATAACGGAATGACATTGATTAGATAACGGAATAACATTGATTAGATAACGGAATGACATTGATTAGATAACGGAATGACATTGATTAGATAACGGAATGACAATAAAGATATATTTCATTTTTGTGACAATTTCCTTTGCCGCCTCTTTTAAATTATTTGAGTAGATGTGTAACAAAAAATATATTATATACTTTGTAACTCTGACTGAACGATTAAAGTACTCAAGATGGTAGTAAATGAAAAAACTTCTAGACCTTCTATTACCTAGGCTTTTAGTAATACGTGTTGTCATATGTTTTTTTTTTAATCCCTAGTGTTTGAAACCTTACAAAAGGACCTGTAATCCCCCTGCAAACATTACAAAACACTATGTACGTGAGATTACTATTGTTCTGTGAAGGCACAAAGAGCTGGATTAGTGTTGCATCATCGCAAAGTTGGGGGTTGTCATCTAACAAGTATCATGTGTTGGGGGGGGGGGTGCCTAGTAAATAATGTATACAAGCCCGCATGCTTCATAATAATATGGAATAAAACGTTGTATTTTGAATTTCTAATGAAAGGTTTAGGTGTTTTAATTTGGAAAGTTACACGTATATTATTATTTAGGCATATAACATGAAGTTGGTATATTCAATAGTCTGAGGCATTTCTCTCAGAAACCACTAAAGGAACAATGTTGAATCGCTTCACAGTTGTGAAGTTTAGTATATCACATATAATATCGTTGAAACGTAAATGTAAATTGAAATGGCTTTTCAAAATTTAAAATCATTAGTTCTCCTAATTGAACTTATGTCATTGTACTTTTCAAGAAATATTGAAACAAATATAATACGAGACAGTTATTTGATAGTAAGGGGTATTTGATACAAGCTACAAATCTATTTTTCGAGCCTCTAAAATTTAAGCCTGTAGATCAAATTCTTGTTAGGATGATTGTACCTTAATTCAAGAAATTAACATGACGTTAAATGGGACTTCAGACTCGCCTAAATACGATTGTTAACTTTTACGGCCTGGTAACTATATAATACTTCACGAAATGTTTAATTGTTTAAGTTTAACTTGACAAAACAGGTTTAGTAATAATGGCTATTATATTACATACATTATTCAATGAAGTCTTTTTATTAAGAATCCCAAAATAACATGAAAGTCAAGTTTACAGTGGCAATAACAAGTTACATATATCTACCTAATTTGGAATAAATGTACCAAAAACCTTGCACCGTACTCTATTATTCCTAAACAATGTACTACAACTGAATATAGCAAGTTTACTTATAGCAGTTCTTTCACACATTAATAAATTTAATGCTTGCTATTTATTGTGAGGTATGTGTCTGGAGCTATTCCTGCACAACAGGAGCGGAAGACATTAAAGCTAAGCACACCTTGTTTTCATGCCAAAGCTAATAGTTTAACCAATGTCTTTGTAATATAAAGTAGCAAGTTTATTTGTATGTTCAGGTTAGACACACCTACTTTAGTGCATTACTTTAAATTTATACAAACTTCTAAGTAACAAAACAAAGATGGCTGACTTTAACGAATGTCATGATAATTATACAATTTAAAACATGTATCTTTAAAGGTATACATTTACTTTATCTGATACACCTATACAAAATAACGCGAGCTGTGCATGACAAGCAATCGATTGTTGGTATCATGGATACAAAAAAAAAGTTTGTTTATAAATAATGGGTATTTCTCTTTATCAGTTGTTTTAGTTTGAAACAATAAAAAAATAAAATTGCATGAGTTTATACTATTTGCAATAACTGAGCTATACCAGTGTTTTAGGAGAAATTAAAGGCACTAACGATTTAGCCTCAAGGTTATAATTTATTTTTTAGGCATTTTATGTTAATACTTAGACATGAAAGTAATATATCTGTTTAATTATTATTAATAATAATGGCATAGAGCCTCATTGCTATATATTTCTAATAACCGATTGAGTGATTGTCTGTTAATTTTAAGTATGCCTAGTAAATCATTTCCTACATTTAAATTTTATTTTGTTTTGTTAATTTTTTTAATCGGAATTTTAAAAATGATACAACGATTTATGAACTAATTATAGATATAATTAAAATATTACATAATAAAAATAATTAAAACAAAATGACAAATAAATGATTACCGAAAGTATTAAAAATAACATTTAGGAGATAAGCTAGTACATTAAGTTCGTTTTAAGTATATTTAAACTACAACATTTATTTTTGGTTTCTAATAAATGTAGTTGAAATTTACTTCAGAAAGCCTGAAAATAAAAACATCCTGAAAGGTTAAAGCATATATTTTGAAAACCTATAATTTATAGCTTCTATAAAATATTTCTTGACCTAAAGATGATACAATTAGTGAAATCATACCATTTCTGTAGAACTAAATCCATAGGCCAATATGACACTGCTTACTAGAAGCTTTGGATATCACAAATTTAAGGATACAAAAATGTAATACCCTTACGCTGTTAAAATAAATCCACGAGAAATTGCATGGACATATGTTACAATAACTTTCTGTTTCTGATATTATTGTTTAAATTCAAAAAATTAAAACAATTGTTTTAAAGAGATGAAATTGATTATTTAATAGTACGTTATTTCTACAACGAATTTGTCATAATTAAGTTTAAAGTCATAATTAAATTTATTATTTAAAGAAATACCCCTGAATATGTTACTGCCAATATAGTAGTTACAGGGTCATTATCGATCTTTTTCTTCAGGCCATAAGTTTCATAAGGACATGCGAAGGACAAATAATTATTTTTTTAAATACGTCGTCATACTGCATAACCTATCTTGACTCGTTGACAGCATCGTATTTTATTTTACGCAATTGTATATATTGCTTAAATGTTTTGTAGTTCGTAGCTTACTGTCGTAGGTTTAATTTTCATTCTGTTACATAATTCTATCAACTTAAAACACTGAAGACGATTTTGAATTTTACAGTAAATCTATTGTCTTACATTAACACTTACTCTTTACGTTACAGTAAACGTACTGTTAAGATATCAACTCTGGATTTTTTTTAAATTTTACTATTTCGTTCCTTTATATATACAGAAAATTACGACTTATAAAAAGTCACAAACCACTAAAAAGGTAAAATGATTTCTGATAATTTTACTGAAAAGAAATATATTTCCACGCATGATTTTATTTCTTGACTTATCAAAGAAACAGAAAATTCCCAAACTCGTTTGTATTTGATTCAAAACCTTAATTAGCATACATTGTTCACTCATATTGCACTGAATATTTAAAATATTTAACATGAAGTTTAAATGAAAAATTCGTCTATTTTATTCGTTGGCCAATTTTGATGTTTTGAGAAAAAACAATTGAATATGTTTAAAAAAACAAAGCAGTGTGAACCTAAACGGTTTTAATCTATATGAAATAACCAATTCATTATTGCTAGGAATTTTAATTTTTGTTTATTAAATAAATGAAAATAAAGAAGAAATATTCAAAACATACGGACCAATGTAAATGTAGTTAAAATAATCGAGAAGGAAAAGTGTATAAAAAGCAAATATATCTATACGGTTCATGTATTAAGCTTATTTTATTTTACAAACTATCTGTGTTTAGAATATTTTTGAAATATTAGACATTTTAAATAACGAATACACAGCCGTTTAAATACCTGCATAATATAGTATTAATATACAAATGTGATATTGTTCATGGTTCATGAATCTATTAAAAAACTAAAAATATTAAAGGCTGTAAATTATCTTTAAAGTGTCTAATTTTAAAAAAAATTTAATGTTTCATGTGATTAATAAAGTTCCATTAGCTGCAATCGAAAGTTAAATCCAGTCTCACACATCTCTTGTATTCGTGACTGTACATAGAGTGCGTTATACTGTAAAGTTTTCTCTAGAATAATAACTCAATTATCTAGACTCAATTATCTCAACTATCAATTATACTCTATTTGATTCCTTTGTTGTTAAACATTGTTGTTCCATTGTTGTTAATCATTCAGAGAAAACTACTAGATTTGCAGTGAACTAGCAAGTATTTTGCAGGGAATTCTAGAACCATACATTAAATATAGGTCTAATGATTTTTAATCATTCTAAATTCAACATGTAATTTTATTAGGTGGTTACTCAATTAGAAGAACAATGTAATTTTATTAGGTGACACTCTATGAACAATAATGTTGCAAAATTCAGAAACTAATTCTTTCATGAATATAATAGACTAATAACACTGCCTTTTTATTTTAGCAAAGTTTAGGAAAATATAAAAAAAATATCCTAACCATGGCCCAAGCTCTATAAACTATCATAAACAGTGAGCCGTGCTCGCTCATCAAGGAACCCACTTTGAGAATTATTGCCATAGTTATTCCTGCGCATGACAACACCAGGTCGGATTAAGGTTCAAATCTTAGTCCTTACACAAACTATTCATTCAGTCGATAACACACGGAAAAGAGAGTATAATATAAAATATACATCACTACCTAAGAGTTCAATATTTGCCCCTTTGTGTTTCAAATTTTTTATAATATTCATTTTGATATTATTGCAGAAAATTATATTAGTGTTAGAGATAATAAATATATTGTGGTATTATATTAATTTGTGTTTCCATTATACTCCATTTGTATTTTTTATATAAATATACATAAAGATTATATAATAATAATAATAATTAATAAAATATCTTCAAATTATTGCTTTTTTATATTTTAATAATAATAATTATAACTTTATAAATTAAAATTAAGGTAGAATAATAGCATAGGTAAGTAATGGTGAAAAATTAGCTCACAACATAAATTTAGCGTGGTTGTAACTGCAGAAAATAATAACTTTATCGTAGAAATGCACATTAAAAAACCCATTTGTATTACATTTTATCCGTTATTATTAAATTATAACTACGACATTGGCCACATTAAACACACCAAATTCATCACATTATAGGGGGTATGTTTTGCTAATGTAAAACTTTATGTATTTTTATGCAAGTAATAGATATTTGGCTCTGTCATTCTTCAACGAACTACTGAGGTGATGTGGTTTTACAGGGTCGCGTTGGTCTCTTTGAATAGTAATTATGCTGGCCAAGTTATCGAAAACATATTCAAGGGCCAATGTATAACTGATGATTCTTATACACAAAAAATGTATATTGTCAATTAGAGTTATTGAATTATTTTCACTTCTATGAATAATGTAATAACTGAGCCAATTTACTAATTCAAGAAATGATAGAGTCATCTTGATTAAGTCATGTTTCATAAGATGTAGGATGTAAATAAGTCATGTACAATATGTAAAATACAGTAATAGCAAGTAGACAAATATTTTCTTCCCACTACTAAACACCTGAGGGTAAATACACTGCATTCTGATAGTAATAATAAAATACTTACATAATTCTCGTTACCATATTGGAATAGACTCGGATATACAAGTCTTATTGGTTTTAAAACTGTTTACTTTCAAATTCGAAAGCGTATTTCTTGACGTTATTGCTAATATAAGAGTAAAAATGCCCGGGAGTTCTAATTTAGATCTGATTAATCTATGATTTCAAAACGAGAAGTCCCACTCTAAGGATTGTTGCGACAAGTTGCCAGACATCGTCTGAAACAAGATTCCATCTCAAAGGAATTATGCGGATTTTTTCATGAATTCAATTACATGCTAAAATTATAAAAATCTTAGTTTAAGCTGTAATTGAAAGTTTTTATTATAGACTACATTATTTATCATTTGTGATTCTTCAGAATACATGATAATCAAACATGTCAACATAAATTTTGTAATTATAAAAAATATGTAATATAAATTTATTTAAAAATTTACAAAGAGGAAATAAACAAATAATCCAATCCAAAAAGTAAGTAAAAAACTGTTGGTTTTGCGGGTTAGGCCTACATACACCAGACTTTCACCAAACACGATCGACACAAATGGTTACTCTGCGAAAGGGGCAAAAACTACTTTTAATTAAAACAAATCTTATCTGTACCAAATATAATCAAAACACAATCATCCTCCCAAACTAGATATGAAGATACATTTCTATGTCTTGCCAAAACAAATGAAAAAACTGAAGATTGTTTGAAAAAATGTGTAAGAGATATATTTTCATGAGCAGTTTTGTGTGCTGAACATAAGTTCTAAAAACTAAAAACACTGCAATGATTAAATAAAAGTGAGTTACTTTAATGATCCAATCACGCATTGCTCTTTTGTTTATCTAATGTTTTACCATTGCTCATGCAGTTGATGCGTTCCGTTTATCAGACTTTTTCTAGAACATAAATATTTTCCTCTCAAAGTCATCTCTATGCTGTTCCACTCATAAGCCTATTTTACTTTCATAATGTTTTTAATGATAATATTGTTCAGTTTTAAAATACATATTGATTTGAGTTCAATATGAAAAAAAACATCTGTTATAAAAAACATCAAACAGTTGCTATTAATTTTATATTATCCTACTTTTTAACAGTACAATTAACAATAATTTACAATGTTAAAACTAATTATCTTCTAACTTATCTGATCAAATAAAATCCTCTCAAAACTGTTTAATTTGACTAAATGAGGGTGTAACTGTATTTAAGGCTTTGTCTACCACGGGTGATCCTTTAGCGAGCATACGGACGTCGGACTCTTGTCATCGATTATCGCCGGGCTTCATGAAACTAAGGTTTTTTTGGATTGAATCTTCAGCTTGCTTGATCCTTGTTAATCTGTTATCGTTTCCATGGTTTAAATACTTCTAAATAATACTTGTATGTATCTTTTGTGATCAAAGACTTGTAAATAGTTGCTGTATTGATTTTTATACAATTTGTTCATTAATTAATTTGTCTGCAACTTTATCTTTATAAATATTGAATTTTTCATGTATATTTAATTTTAATTCTTTGTTTGCTTTTTTATTTAATTTCATGTTTTCTATTTTAAAATATTTATATTTCTTTTTATTAAAACCATTTTATTAAATAAAACCTACAATGTGGAGAATGTAAATTCCACAAATAGAATTTACTAACAGAGAAACATTCACCCTCCATCCCCTTGCGTAGGTTTGGCAACAATTAATTATTTTTCTGTCTTAATGCTCTCTCGACACATTCATCACCGTAATAAATAGTTAATGTCGTTGTAGGAGGCTTTTTCAATTATTATCCTATAAAACTCTTGTTTAATTTGAAATCAGTACTACAATGAAGAATAGATAAAAAATCTTACAATAATGTTTATTGCGCAACAAAAACTACCGGGTATACTTTAAAATTTGTTTTTATAAAAATTAAAATGAACTCTTTGGTAGCTTAGAGAGTTCAGGCAAAGAATATAACGGCCGAAGGATTGTGGGAACAATACTCACCAACTATAATAAACCATTAATAACAAATAATTTAACACAATATAGTTAATAATAGAGAAGCTATCAAACACTAATAGAACACTATCTTCAAATAAACGATGTTAATTTTATTAAAGAATGAAATAATTTTTATTAAACATTGAAACTTCTGGGAGTCATCAAATCAAAGTTCCTTTGATTCGGAAGTCAACCAAATCATTGTATCCGAATTATTCATTGAATATGAATGTTCAGTCAATTTTTATTCGGCTTTATCTTTCATTTTGCTGAATGTTTTGCTCCAGATTTATCAATTCATTTTTCCTTCAATTTAAAAAACAACACCTACTAATTGATAAAACCCGTTTAACAATGAGGCATATATTACAGCTGTAAAGTCTGAGGTATACATTAGGCACAACAAAGTAGAGAGTGTTTGCATAATTGTGTGTGTGTGTGTCTCTCTCTCTCTCTCTCTCTCTCTCTCTCTCTCTCTCTCTTTCTGTGTGTGTGTGTGTGTCTCTCTCTCTCTCTCTCTCTCTCTCTCTCTCTCTCTCTCTCTCTCTCTCTCTCTCTCTCTCTTCCTGTGTGTGTGTGTGTGTGTGTTTGTGTGTGTATGTTTGTTTGTGTGTGCGTGCGTTATGTTTTATTTGAACTGAAAAACAGTTATTGAATATAATATATTTTGTTCATACATTTTACAAATAAATAAGCAATTGTAAAATACATTTTACATGCAGAAGGTATTTTAAATATTTCTGTCAATTTACAAACGGAATATTCAAACAAGTCCTCCGAACACAGACTTACGAGACCCATTCTAGAGAGCTGGCTTCCAACATTTCCCCTTCCCCAGTTTGAGTAATGGAAATTTAAATTGCATTTCGTATCACACCATGACGTTGTAGAGCACAGAAATATTTTTTTAGTAATGAAAGTAATTTTGGCATTTGCTTCTCTATTTGATTTTAGTAAATGAAAAGTGTAAAACATTTTCTGTAAAATTGTATTATATTACAAAATCACCTGAAATTTAAAAACAAAAACCTCAAGTGTATATTTTAAAATTATTATTTGGTTTTCAAGTTATAGCAGGGTCTTATTAAAAACAACAAACTACATTTATATTAGTTTCTTACTGTCTAAAATCTGATTTACAATGAGTTAAAGTAAAGTTTAGTGTGATTCAATAGCAATACCTTAGTGATGGGTAAAATTCGTTTCAATAGTTTAATTATGGACTCTTGTGGATTTTTCTTCTTTAAATGCAAATAAGGTTCGATCGATACAACAATTACTTTTACATTTACAACCTCTATGGCGTTTTATTTGCATATAATTATCTTTAATAGTGGAGAAATTGTACAAGTATTTATTAACAACTAATTTAGCATTTAATATAAATTTATAAATAATAACTAGGTAATCTACAGCTTTCTGTTTAGAATAAAACTATAAACTAACAAATATTTTTTCTCATATGTGTTTGAGAAATCTCCAGGTGTTCTTGAAGTTGTTAGAGGAGGTTGATTCACCGCACTTAACTCACGTATCTACCACTTAATACACAGCACAATCTATTTAGTGTTAGGGATCGTAGGACCAGGAAACTAGCCTAATCCTTTCTTTTACATAGACTTTTAGTAATACGTGTGGTAATATGTATTTTTAATTCCCTTGTGTTTGAAACTTCAGAAAGGTCTTGTAATTCTGCTGCAAACAATACAAAACACAATGTACGTAGCACTCGTATTGTTATAGGGATGACACAAAGGGCTAGATTAACTAAACATCATCCCTAAGTAGGGGTTGTGAACGAATAAGTATTGTGTGTTGGTGGGTTTGGCTGTTTACAAGCCCGCATGCGTCATAATAATATGGAATAAAACGTTGTACTTTTTTTATAATGAAAATTTCCCGTATTTCAATTTTAAACATTACATACTTGTTATTATATAAGACATTTTACCTTAAATTGAGATTCTTGAGAGTTGGGTAAACTTATATCTGAAATCACTATAGCTACAATGTCGAAACGTTTTACAGTTGTGTGGTACAGTGACCTAAGTTATGTAGTACAGTTGTGTGGTACAGTGACCTAAGTTATGTGGTACAGTAACCTAAGTTATGTGGTACAGTTGTGTGGTACAGTGACCTAAGTTATGTAGTACAGTTGTGTGGTACAGTGACCTAAGTTATGTGGTACAGTAACCTAAGTTATGTGGTACAGTTGTGTGGTACAGTGACCTAAGTTATGTAGTACAGTTGTGTGGTACAGTGACCTAAGTTATGTGGTACAGTGACCTAAGTTATGTGGTACAGTAACCTAAGTTATGTGGTACAGTTGTGTGGTACAGTGACCTAAGTTATGTGGTACAGTTGTGTGGTACAGTGACCTAAGTTATGTGGTACAGTAACCTAAGTTATGTGGTACAGTTGTGTGGTACAGTGACCTAAGTTATGTAGTACAGTTGTGTGGTACAGTGACCTAAGTTATGTGGTACAGTAACCTAAGTTATGTGGTACAGTTGTGTGGTACAGTGACCTAAGTTATGTAGTACAGTTGTGTGGTACAGTGACCTAAGTTATGTGGTACAGTAACCTAAGTTATGTGGTACAGTTGTGTGGTACAGTGACCTAAGTTATGTAGTACAGTTTTGTGGTACAGCGACCTAAGTTATGTGGTACAGTAACCTAAGTTATGTGGTACAGTTGTGTGGTACAGTGACCTAAGTTATGTATATCACATACACTGTCATTTAAATGTCCTTTCCAAAATTAAAAAAATATTTTTTCATTTTAACTTATGTTTTTTCTAGTTTTCAAAAAATATTTAAAAGAATATAATAAGTAACAATTATTAGATACTAAGTCTTATAGGTAAAAGCAACAGGTCTATTTTAGAAGGCCCTAAAATTTAATCATAACATCTTAAAAGCATTTTAAGATAATGGTACCTCAAAATTGTGAAATACCAGACAAATACCTAGCATGACAATAAGTGGGACGTCAGATTCTCCTTAATACGATTTATAAATTATACGAATTAGAAAAATAAAAATACAGCACGAAATGCTAATGTTGTCTAGGTTTAACTTCATAAACTTGTTTAATTATATTCGCTATCATTAGAACAAACATTAGTCAATAAAGTATCCTATTCTACGATTACTCAAATAATATGAAGGTCAAGCTCAACGTGACAATCATAAGTTACATAAATCCATTCACATAAAACTACTTAATTTGGAATCAATCTACCAAAAACCTTGCATTGTAAACTATATTGTTGCTAAACAATATACTACAACTAAATATAGCAAGCTAAATATAACAGTTCTTCCACGTATTAATAAAAGCTTTTTATTTATTGAGGGGGTTGTTTCTGAAGCTAGCTTACACAGCAGGAGCGAAGGACATTAAAGCTAGGCACACCTTGTTTTCACGTCACAGGTAACACTTTAACCAATCTTTTTGTAAAATAAAGTAGCAGGTTTATTTGTATGTTCAGGGCACACACCTACTTTACTACGTTACTGGAAGTTTATTCAAACTACTAAGTATCAAAATAAAAATGTCTGTCTTAAACGTATGTCATAAAAATAAAAGACACCGACGCCTTTCTTATAAGGTAATAATTCTCACTCGCATTTTTACTTAATAATTAGTCATAAATTCAATTTATCTGCTTCTGAAGAAATATCTGTTATATTCGAAATAAATATAATGAATCGGACCCTTATTACTATATTTTTCTAATATAAAGACGAGACTGACGGTTATTCAAAAATAGACGTAGTAAATCTTATGCTATATTTAAATTTTATTTTGTAACAAATAAGATATTAGTTTCGGGGATTTTGAAAGATTTAAATTTTTTATGAAGTAATAATTGATATGAAAAAAATAATACCTAATAGGAGAATAATAGTTAAATGAAAGATATTGAAAAAATGAAAAATTAGGTATAAAAAAGCATTAGCCTGAATTTGGGAGGTAAACGTGTAGATTAAAATCGCTTCATATATATATAAACTACAACATATATGTTTGCTTTCTAATAGACTTTATTGAAATAAAATTGAGAAAAAACTTCAATTAAAATTATCATGAGAGTTTGAAGCATATATTTTGAGAACTTATAGTTTATATCATCAAAATCTAAATGAAAAACACGCCTTCATGACTTAATCAAAATATAAGTACTGTATTCATAACATATTTCTTTGGTTTTAAAACTAGAAAATATGACTGTCATTGCTTAGAAGGAGCTCTAAATAGCCCACTTTTAGGGCACCAAAATTGATTATCCTTACGTAAAATTTTATAAACCTATATATATATATATATATATATATTAGATTATCGATGTGTTTCTGAAATTATTGTTTAAATCTAAAGTATAAAAAAGGTTGATTTAAGGAATAAAAAAGGATTATTTAGTTGCAAGTTGTTTCTACAACTAATTTGTCGTCTTTTCAAGTCATTATTATGTTTATTATTTAAAGAGAGATTAATGACAATGTCGCTGCCAATATAATACTCACATGGTGATTGTCGATATTCTTCTTTAGGCCGTAAGTTTTATAAAGACTTAAGAAAGACAACAAAATCAATTTAGATAAGTCGTCATATTGAATAACCACTCTGGACTCGTTGACACAACATCATTTTACACAATTTATTATATTTAAATGTGTTATGGTTTGTAGATTACTGTCTTACGAATATTTTTCATTGTGTTACGTAATTCTTTCATCACTGTCAACGTAAAGTACTAAGGTTGATTTACAGTTTTACATTTACGGTTTACGTTTTAGTAAACACATTGTTATGTTATTAACTCTAAACTATGTTACATTTCATATTTCGTCCCTTTCTAAGGTACACAAAGTCACGACTACTAAGAAAATCTGAAGATTACCAATAGAAAAGTTAATTGTTTTCTTATAATTTTATTAAGAAAGATTATACGTCATTGCAGTTTTTTATTTCTTGACTTATCAAAGAAAAGGTAAATGCATCAATTTGTTTGAATTTGATTCAAAGCCTCTTTTGGCCTACGTTGTTAACTCATATTTCACTATTCATCTAAAATACTTACAATGAAGCTTGAATGAAACATCGTATTTTTTATTCTTTCGACAACACAATATGTTAAAGGAAAACGTAGTGTTAACCTATTCTGTTTTAAGTTATATGAACTAACCCAATTCATTATTACTATTAATTGTATTTTTTTAAAAATAATTTTTATTATTGAAAAGTAATTAAAACATACAGACCAATGTAAATATAGTTAAAATAATCGATAATGAAACATGTATAAAGAGTTAACAAATCTATTTAAACTGTTCATGTATTATACAAACTATTTTACTTAAAAGCCTATTATACTTTACAAAATATCTATGTTTCGAACTTATTTTCGAAATATCACTCTCTATACAAAACAAAAACAATAAGAATGTATTTGCTGTTTTCATAAGAAACTGCAGACAACCTTGTTCTTACTCACATTTGAAAATAATATTAAACTACCTCAAAAGAAAAGATAGTAAATATTTAAGTATTGTGTTTTAATATGTTTCAAATGCCTCGTTTTAAATTAGGTTGTTTTGTGTATGAAGGCTGTATAACAGTGAAATGTCACATATTTAACATAAACTCACAACAAAACCACTCAGCCTTATTGAAGAAGCCGAATTGCCTCGACATTATCTTATCTTATATCTGTTTAGGATAGTGCATGTGTGAAACTTGCACACAACACTCTCAGTATACAGTTAGCACTGGCCTGTAGAGCCCACTCCATACAATAACTGACCATTAAGGCACATTGTTTCGTAATGAATGGGCTATGTAAGTTTATCTTGGTAAACGATCTTCTTATATGAATATTAAGTGCCATTAGCCCCTTAACTGTGATACCAAAGTGAAAGTCCAGTCTCACACAGCTCTTCTACTCGTGACTGTAACTGTAGAACGGAATTTATCTCATTTTATAACAGCGAACACCATACACCTATGTGAGCCGTACATATTGCCAACCTATGTACATAGAGTGCGTTATATGGTACCGGCTTCCCCCAGCACTTTTTCAAATGCATGTTATATAATAGAAAACTACATTCTCTAGGCTATTATAACTCTATCAGTTATACTTGATTTTGGACCCCAAAACAATAAACAAACAAATGTTGAATGGACATTTGAATGCTCAAGTACGTGGCATAAGTATCAGAGAAATGTATCAAACTTTAGAGACATAGAGTCAGATAATGTTCACTGTTGAAATGTAAAAACCTAATCGTTTCTATAAACAATTTTCCTAATAACAACTGGAATATAATCGTTTTAAATTATATACGGAAATGCTAAATTTGTCTCACATAACCCTTCCAACGTTTGGTAAACATTTAATAGATATTTAGACAAGCGTATTCTAACACGGTGGACTAAGGAAATATCTGCATAGAATGGGTATCTACAAAGATGAACCAGTGTGCAGATTATGCGGGCAAGAACTGGAGACTACCACACACATTATTTATAGATGTGAAGCACTGGCCGAGAGGCGCTTCAACCTCTTTGGAGATAGTACAGCTCTGGTGGATGCTGAAGGTAAAACACTAGTCAGGAAACACCTAAGCCTGGTAAGAGGGAAGGGGCTCTTTGACTAGATCGGGGAGGTAAGTACAATATACCTTAAGGTAGCAGTGCTTCGGGAAGTTTAAACCCGCTCCCAAGTTAATAAAAAAGCGTATTCTGCGAATAATTAAAATTAAAACACTGATTGTTATGACCATAGTGAACAGATACGTGATATAAATCCATAACATGAAGTAGAATTTATAAAAATCTTTTTTATAACCTATATTTATAACTTCAACCAATATCAAGATAAACGTTTTAGTATCATGAGTGGTAGTGTAACGAAATGTTTTGAAGATAATCAATCTATAGTCGTGTTCTAAAGGGTTATTATCTCTCATTCAGGGAAAACTACTATATATGCAGTAAACAGACAACTATTTTGATTTTGCAGGGAAAATTCTAGGACTATACATTAGACGTCCTAATAATGTACGTCTAATTATAAATAATCAAACTCTACAACATGTAATATTAATAGGCGGTTACTGAATATAATCTCAATAATGATATAAAGGTAATATTTTTCTTGGTGAAATTCTAAAGCCCTCTATGGACAATTAATATTACGATATTCCGAAATAAATTCTTTCATGGATATAATAGACTAATAAATCTACATTTTTAGTTTTAGCAATGTTAAAGAAAATAGAAAATAACCTTGAAAAATTTATACTACATAGTTTTAAGATGTTATTATAATAGCTTTTGCAAAGTACTGGCAACGAACCGGCTCCAAGTAAACTTAGGTTTATTGTACGTATTTATAGCTCGTACCATTTCCTGTAACATACTGACTGAAGATATGAAAAATATATTTTTAATTTGCATTCAGCTAGGAAAACTAAGAAATAATTTTCAAGTAGTAAAATAACTATTTACTTGTAACTATATCGCTGTAATATGGATATACCTCGAACCATGGCTCCAGCTGTTTAAACTATTACACAAGCGATCCCATCAAGGAACCCTTTTAGAGAATCATTTTCATCGTTTTTCCTGCGCGTCACAATACCAGGGTGGATTTATGTTCATATCTTAGATCTTATATAAACTTATCCTTCAGTCGTTTGCACATGGAAAAGGGAGTATGCATATAAAGTATAAATGACTGCCTAAAATTTCATTACTTGCCACTTCTGGTCACATATTTTTATATAATATTAATTTTTATATTGCTACAGGGAACTATATTAGTTTGAGAGATAAAGATTATTTTTTATTATTATATTAATTTATATTCGAAATATACTCTATTTCCTAATTTCTAACTATTTATATGCATGGGCATAATTAACATATATTAAAATAATTACATACAATATCGTTGTTATGGATTATTACTTGATATATTTTATTAATTTTATTTGCAATTTTATAATTTAAAATAAAAACAAAATATTAGCAATGATAATAGGTAATCGTAAGAACTTAATTCATAACCAACATTGTGTGTACTTATACCTTACTTAATTACTAGCCAACGACCACCCTTGACTGTTGGGTCATTTGGTGGCGCGCTGACCAGTACAATCGAGAAAGACTTCCTTCATTGTCCTCTTTGTCTCCTGGACGTAGCCCAAGGAAGTGCATGTGAGGAGATGATCTACATGCATGGTTCCGTTTCCGCATAACACACAATCCGGCGATTGGAGGACATGAATCCTGTGGAGGTGTGCCGCAAGGTAGTCGTGGCCAGTAGCCAGGCGGAACATTGCTACGCCTGTGCGGCGGGAACGGCTACGGTTTATTGGTCCTTCGGTGATGAATGTAGCCCAGCTTCTGTTGTGAGAGGCCCTGATTAAGTTTTCTCTCGTACTGCAATTTAAAGCTGAGTTTATCTGTATTTTCACTGATTGAAAAGAGGTTGAGGTATGTGGCTATGGTAAAGCGGCTCCCGGTTTGGCGAGAGTGTCGGATTTCTCATTTCCTTCTATATTGACATGACTTGGCACCCACTGAATGTTGAATTTGCCAATCCTTTTCCTGAAGGGAGTCTAGTTGTTTTCTACAGGACAGTGTTCGGTGGCACTCCACTTGTCTGTTGCTAGTGACACCCTGTATTGCGGCCATGGAGTCCACAAGAAATACAGCCTTATCGGTTCCTTTGATTTTTGAAAGTTCAATGGATGCTGCCAAGATAGCTTCAACTACCCCATCATAATTGCTTTGGTTACTGCCAACGGCCACAGCCCCTTCGAATAGTCGGCTGTGGAACCCAGCTCCTGTTCCACCGCTTGCTGACGATCCATCTGTGTAGATGTGTAGCCAGTCATTTGGAGGGGAAGTTGGAATTAATAGTTTCCAGGGCTGCTGCCTTCAGTTATGAGGAATTTGATTGACTTTTTGAGGCATTGTGGTTTTGTATCTTTAGATTAGCTGATGGTAGGTTATTAAAGGTTAAATGTTGAACCGGTTGAGCTGATACTCCTGACTGGATGTTGTATTTGTTTAGGAGATCGTTGTACGTTGATAGTGAGGTTTTTTGGAATTTTAGCCTTTCGTTCGCGTGCCTGTAATTTGTCCAGCTATAACTATATGTCAACTTGTAACGCTGCCAAAAATTGAGTGTTTTTTTTGTTTCTTCTGGGTTCGATTTGGGTTTGGGCCTCGATTGCAGGAACAGGGGTAGATTTTGGGGCCCCTGTTATAACTCGAAGGGCAATGTTCTGGGTGATCTCTAATTTGCGTGAATTTGCACTTGATGCTGTAATAGTTGCCTCAGTTCCATATTCGAGGATAGGCCTGACATAACGTTTATAAGCAGCAACAAGGATATCTTGGTTTCCACCCCAAGTAGTGGCCGTAAGTCATTTTAATATTTTTGATCCCTTTATAGCTCTTTCATGCTGTTTCCAAGTTAGTTTTCTGTCTATTGAGACTCCCAAGTATTTAGAGATGTTGTGTACTTTAAGTACGTTATCTTTGTATTAAGATTAAATGTTGGCACTTGGTGGACCGAGAGAAGAGCTGGAATGTAGTCTTCGAATGATTGACTGCCATTGCATTTTCTTTTGCCCATTGTTCAAGTTTTGATAGGGCGGCGTTAAGAGTATTTTCCAGAGACTTGATGTTGCTGCTTGTAGCCCACATAATTGTCATCGGCATACAGCAGGGCTTCCACCCCCGGCACACTCTTTACAGCTTCAAGGATGTCCTTGATCATCAGGTTAAAAAGACTACAACTTAGGAACTTACAACTTAGTAGTTATACCTACTGAAAATAATTACTTTATCGTCGAAATGCGCATTAGAAAACCCATTTAGAAAACCAACAAAAATTAAATCATCACTTTATGCGTTGCTATGTATTGGTAAGCTTAACCAATATGTATTTCTATGCAAGCGATAGATATTATTCTCTGTTATGCGACAACGAACTACTGAGGTGATGTGCTTTTACAGCGTAACGTCGGTCTCCTTGAATAGTAATTGTATTGGCGAGGGTAACGAAATCATATTCATGAGAGAAACAATGCAAAACCGATGAATATTTATTAAGATTCAGAAATTCCAGATTCAAAAATATATTTTCATCGGACTGTATTAACTCAGCGTTTTTTTTTTTTATTTTAACTTGAAAACACAATTTTCTCTTGTCTATTAGTTTAACTTAAACAGTTTCTAAACGAAATGAACATTAAATTATGAATAGATTTTAAATAGCTTTTGGATGAACGGTATTATTTCCTTTTATGTTCAAATTGAAAACGTACATTCTCCTCAATAATATAGCTATTTCTGTTAGCCTTTATATATTTCTATTGTTATACATGGATCAAAATGTACAAACGTTTTAAGTTAGAACGCCACTGACTTCATAGGACTTCCATTTAATCATGACTATAACTAATACGAATTCCAATAACATACCACTTAATATGGCCTCTCCTATAAACCATTTTAAGTTTGAAGATAAACCTTTATAAAATAAAATGTCTATAACAAACCCTGTACTGTCATGGTAGATAATCAAAGTAATAATTAAATGTATTTCTGACTGAATCCAATACTGAGATAATTATCCCTGGCTTTTGGAGTTATTTTTATGGAGTGAGTTGGGTTAATTGCATTAGAAATATTTCTTTTCTTATTTTAATCACTAACCCCATATAAACTATATTTGTACTTAAATAAATTATTTTTCACGTAATAAACGTTTATATTATCAACTCTAATCAGCGGAGAAATAGGCGTGTTGAATCATCTAAAGACCACTCAAAATCCCAATCATCGCATTCTCCACGTTCTCACGAGGGGCTCCACGTTGGGGTACCTATTTCTTGGGGGCACCTCCACGTTCAGGGTCTGTAAGGAAAATGGCGAAGAGCTAGATCTTGCCTAGGTTCCTGGTAAATTGGAACGGTTAACCCTAGCTGGCTTAAATAAGCATACTAAATTCTAAATGGGATAGTTAAATTTATTTTAGCATCGTACATTCTGGAAAGCATCCTATATTTTTCAGGGGTTCCGGATGTAACCAATTAGGGGAACGAATCACATAAACTATAAACACTAACAACACCCTAACTTAAATTAACACCTAAACTAACCATAATATTATTGTTGTCTCTGTAGGAGCTTAATTAGGTTCACTCTTTGCAGTCAACCATGGAAGTAACCGTCTCATACGGTCCCTCTGTGTATGCTAAAATATGTTCCAATCTTAGAAGAGGAATATCTCTGACACTGCTTCGAATGTCAACAATGCCCACCTGTATTGTGAGTCTAAAGCACTGTCGACGTGACGGTTGGAGTCCACAGATGTTTCAGAAAAAATCAACGCCATTAGATTGGGAGCCGCAGACCACAGCGATGTAGCCTGGGATATTTGTTAATGTGTACGCAGTACAAACAGAAGATGCTGATTTATAAGCTATACTTCTGATATTTTCAGTTACTTCGAACCAAAACCTTACAAGTGAATGTATTTAAAACTCCGATATAAATAAATCAAGCAAGATTCACATCAAGATATAAGATGTATCGCGCATTTCATTTCAACCTTACTAACTCATATATTCCTAAATGTATAGCACTGTTGCGTGAATTATACCACTATTAAGATAAACCTCAAATGTATAGAATTAAAACTCTCAGCTACAAAGTTACTATAAATATTTCGATATTGTAGGTTGGTATTGTTTCTATTATAAATAGTATCGTGTTATGACTTATTGTATACTGATTGTTACGAAGTTGAGAGAAAATATTGAGTGAATATTAGTTTTCTCTAAATACATAAATTATCCAATAAATAATAATTAATTGCGAGTAACTAATTTATACTTTTATTTAGTTACGAATAAAATCTTAAGTACATATGAGTTTTTAAATAGAAGATATTCTATTTACTCAATAGTATTTACTCAAGTTATTTCTATCACTCAATACATTTGAAATGTTTTTTTTATTCATTTATTAGTTTAATTAGGATACAGAATATGTTATTTAGTGGTTATTAAAACGTACAAACACACTTTAAATTTGAGTAAATTAAAAGCCAAACTGTATTCATACTATTAAATCAGTTTTCTAATATACGGGAAGGTGTGAACAATATATTATAATTAGTTTTAAACAAAACTAACTTACATCATTCCCAAAGACTGTTTTTTTTTTTAAATAGTCATTCAAACTTTACCATCATAATTTATAATTATTTTCCAAAAATTAATCCCTAAATGGCTTTTCATTTAGGTTTTGTTTTTGTATTATAACTTTTAACTATAAAATCATATTGCAGCATACAATTTTATTTTGTAGATTGTTATTTTTAAAAAAGTCTTGATGTATCGTTTTATTAATAATTTTACCTTAATATTTGTAGCAATTGAGAACGTTTTGTTTAAAAATAGGTGTTTCATTATTTATAGCATTGTTGATAGTTTACAGCATTTGATTCCTTTGAGTGAATTTAGTTTCTACTTTCATTATTTCGGCTGTATTACTAAACACTAGGGGAATGTAAGTTGATATTTTTAAATTCGCTTTGACTAATTTATACGCTTTGACTTTATTATACACAAAATATATTAAATTTCTATTTCTGATTTACCTGGTTTATGTAATTTTTCCCATAGGTATACTCTTTATAATTATAATAGTTATTACTTAATCTAGAATCTTTTTATATTTATTATGAATAGAGTTTTCTAATGAGCCCTAAATGTAGCGTCTAAGTAATACATCTTTTTTAATTCCTATATTATTATTATTATATTTTACTCATTTATTATAAGAAATTACGATTTAATTGTCCATGTCAAATACTATATTTATAATTATAGGGGATTATTTGATTAAAAACATCTTGTACAACTTCTCAAAGAGCCAGCCATAACGTAATCAATTTCCCAAAGCCATATATTATTCGAGTGACTAACTTAAATTCAAGAATCATCGATTTTATGTTAGGTTTTTAAAATGTGATACAAACATTTCAATAATAATGAAAAATCTAGACGTATTCTATTCATATCGGTCTTAAAGTGTTCTTTTGCCCAAAAAACCCGATACAAAGAAACGGATCAGAGCTA
>JBAIZL010000003.1:131623533-131721033 GCA_036971475.1 Prosapia bicincta | reverse complement strand
TTTTCGTGTTATCGTTTGCTTCCGGGATTACGGTTGGCAGTGAAAGTTTTTATTCGTTTTTAAGACGCGTTAAAAATATATTGGTTCTCCTATAAGTGGACAAATAATTTACAAAACCGAATGAAATATGACTATAAACGTTTGTTTTTTCTATACTGTAAAACTTATTTGTCATTGTTTTTAAAATATCTATATAGCCAAGTTCGGTTTCTTTACACTTAGTAAGATTTGACTTGTGTAGGTTTTTCGTATTGGAAAAATATGTTTTAAAATTAAACAAAACTGTTCACAAACTAACAATTATGAATTTTCAATTTATTCTGCTTTTAAATGACTTAATTCATCATCATCTGTGAAACTACTGATGCCTTGCAACTGGGGTTGATTATGACATAAAACGTTGAATCGTGAATGAAAATAAAGAATTTATAACCGAAGGTTTGTTTACAATTATAAACTAATTATTTACACTCACACGTCATCTCAAATATTTCTAGTATGTCTTGAAATACATATATGTATACATCTAAATATCCAACAGATATCTAAAAAATAGAAAAAAATTGAAATTTATTTATAGCTTTACATTTTTAAATTTCACAATATTCAAGCAATAATTATGATTGATGTGATGCCTGTATATTCTTTGATAATAACTAAGGAATAAATGATTCTTTTCCATAATGGTAATTATTTTAATTATTATTATAAATAAACTAATTACTAAAACCCACAAGTTATCTCAAATATTTCTAGTATATTTTGAAATACATATATTTATACATATATTTATACATATCCATTTCGAACTGATATCTATAAAATAGAAAAATTTAGAATTTTTGTTACAGCTTTACATTTTTAAATTTCACAATATCTAAGCAATAATTATGATTGATGTGATGCCTGTATATTCTTTGACAATAACTAAGGAATAAATGATTCTTTTCCATAAGTAATTATTTAAATTATTATTATAAATAAACTAATTACTAAAACCCACAAGTTATCTCAAATATTTCTAGTATATTTTGAAATACATATATTTATACATATCCATTTCGAACTGATATCTATAAAATAGAAAAATTTAGAATTTTTGTTACAGCTTTACATTTTTAAAATTCACAATATCTAAGCAATAATTATGATTTATGTGATGCCTGTATATTCTTTGACAATGACTAAGAAATTAATGGTTCTTTTCTATAAAGGAAATTATTTTTCTGAAGATAGCAAATTGTTAGGTGAAACCGAAATATATCCTCTACTATTTTTGCCGCGAGATAGAAGTCGTTAGACAACAAATAGGATTTTTTGCTGTAGTTTGAACTTTTGTTTAAAAATAACTATATATTTCAGTCATATTTTTACAAAAATGGTAACACAACCTCAGAAAAACCTCATGGAAAATATATTAGCTAACTAATGCAAATTGTCTTTTAAAATAAACTACAGAAATGGCTTAGTGAGATATATCCATCCTTAACTATAAGAAGTTACCGGTTTCAAGAGATCATTTACTTATAATTGACATGACTGGTGAAATATAGGGGAATATACAAAATACTAGAAGATCTATAAAATAAGACGGGGAAAAGAATATATAACTCTTAGCAAGTGTAGTAAAATTCTATCGGAAATTACGTGGTATAGGTATGCGTAGTATTAGGAAAAAACCTGATATTAATAAGAGGTAATTGTTAGTAAATAATACTTTTAAAAAAAAATGTAAAAGAGACAAAAATATTATTTTAAAGTAATAAAAAATTAACAATTTTTCAAGAAAGATTAAAAGTTTTATTTGTTGGTAACAAACAATTATTAAATATTTATAAACATAAATATAAAGAGATAGTTTCATTCTTGTATTTAAATAGAAATATTCAACAATTACTTTTGTATGGGTATTAATAATACAGTGTGTCTACTTTGTGTATAACAGTAATAAGATTGTAGATTGTATTTTATAAATAAGTACGTATTTCAACAGAACTACAATTGTTAGAGTTGCAATAGAAGCCAACTACCGATACTAAAAGAGCCTTTTATTGTATTCACTTCCCTATCTGCAAATCCACAATTTAATTTCCCAGTCGGTTTGTTACAATTGGAAACTTTATTTCCCGTACCTCATTGTAACAAACTGGGGTGAGTGTTGAATTGGCAAATTAGAGAAACAATATCAAAGTATTCTGACTATGGTTGACTGTACAACAAATAACCGTATATTATAACAAAAGTATTACACATTGCTGATATAGTAAATAAGGCAGTGATCGAAACGGTAACTGTGTTATACGATCAATCAGTTTTGGATAAACTTTAATCTAGTAGTACAATCCTACTTATAGCTTGGGGAGTTTGGTTAATTCTCTTGATAAAAGGTTTAATTTAGAAAATTAAAATATTTATATATTTTGAACCTAGCACAAGAAGCCATAAACAACAAAAAGAGATAATTACATTATAGATATCTTTCTAATCCCGTCCTAAATAAAATATTTCACATTTAAATAATATATAATAATATATAAATATAAATATTTAAATAATATAAACAAATATTAATACTCAATTCGTACTAAAGTCATATTTTTTTTTTATTTACCTTTTATTAAATAAATACAATACCTAATAAAAATAAAGTAACATATCCAATGAGTTAAAACAGCTATTCTACTACATAATCTATAACATAAAATCACCTGTTTTATATAATCATAGGTTATCATTGGTTTTAGGCTGCAGAGGAATATACAGAATCGGAACAAACAACAACCACTAAAGTAGCCATCATGAAAATAAAATGCTCGGACCAACATCATAAACAAGCGGGAGATGTAAACACACTCAAACTTATCACCGAACAATATTACTGACAACCAAAGGTTCAAACAGTTTGACGACCACCTTAAGCAAACCAAAAATCAATTATTATCAGTAGAATTAGAAGGGACCTGTCAACATATTAGGTTTTTCCGAACAAAATTTATTGTATGTACGAGGGTTATCAGATGAATTAATAATTAGAAAATTGGCATAACATTTTGACCCAAATGTTGCTAGAGCTTTAATAATTAGAGCTATAAAAAGTAAAGGTGTTTTTGTAAACCTAGTTATAGAATTTCTCTATCTAAAAGGAACACTTTCCGTTAACGTCACACAATAGTCCAGGCCAATGTAGTAAAAGACACAGAATTAGACACGGTATGAAATTAATCGTTTTGTGTAGGAACCAAACTAGCCAAGCGTACTTAATGAACAACCATCAGCGCCATTTTATCGTAGAAACGAAAATACACCATACGAGAGAGGAAAACACAGACATAACTCAAGGACATTGATCTAGGAAGGACCATGCATCCCTTATGTTGATCATATGTTGTAAATAACCAGACCCATATAATACTTTTTTAATATAAAAAAAAATAATAATATTTGTGATACGAAAAAAAACTAATCAAATAATATGCATAAAAACACTTAAATTTAATAAACTGCCGAAAGGGGATATTGAATTTTGGAAATTATACATTTATTTTTTAGTTAAACAAGTAAAATGCAATGTAAAATTTCAAACCTAATTTTAAAGAAAGATTAATAATATCTATAATGTAACTTTGTATTTATGTAATAATTGATAAGTGAAATGAATTTAGGTTATAAGAGATATAGTATTTAATTATAGTACGAATAAAATGTATTAGTAAACTTAAGATTTGGTGTAAGTATTTAAAACAAATTGTTCTTTGATAGCATATTATATAAACATTGTAAAATTTGATTTACATATTGCACGACAGATTGACCAATTGAAAAACTACAGGACTAGAACTATGCGTGAGGCTGTCGAAATATAGAAACACGGAAGTCTTAATAAAAGCGATAATAGTTTGATTTTGCCCGCAGTGTGGAAGTGATTCATTGCTTGATTTTATCGGCAGAAATGTGAACAAAAGGAAAGCAATGTGAGGAATTGTTTGGCTCAGGTGTGTGAGTGTGGGTTGACGTCAATGGACGGGTCTTCTTTCCTTTATATATAGCAGCAGAGTTGTCTGCGCTCTTCATTCCCTCTACAGTTGTTGGGTTCACCACATCAATGCTAGATGAGTCTCTAGCGAAACGTCAAAACTGCGATTTTATGCACTGCAGAACGGATGTACTCAAGATAATAACTATTCGTAATATTTTTCCATCCGTGTAGGAATACTTATCAGCATATACATAATATATATAAACGTATGGGGCTAGAGAAAACATTGAGTTGATATCCTAAAAGAACAATAGCCAGAAGAAATATTAAACAAAAACGACAAGAATAGTTACTAAAAATACTTAAAAAAGTACCTAACTATTGTTCTATTTCAAGTGTAGTTATAATGGGGCTGTGGGAACCTTTAACAAAAGAAGGGTCCAAGTATATTAAGGTAGGAGTTTTCAAGGACCACAATTCCTGGGTTATAATAACAATGTACCGTTAGAGAAAGCTCTTTGTAAATGGGCGTGGGGATAACTAAAATAACTAAAATACGTAAAGGGGTAGAGATGATGCGAGGTAGGAAAAAGGAATTGATCGGTAGAGGAGTTTTGGAGGAACTTCAGAAGAGGGTAGATGTATGGGGGGACCAAGTGTCAGCAATGTTAATAAGGGGTAAATTTTGTTAAATGCAATTAAGGGCACTGTAAGTTTTGGTGTAAAATTTAAAAGTGCGACGTAAAGGATTTAGTAAAAAATTAGGAAATTAAGTTAGTTATGTGAAAAGTGCAGAGAAACAACTTCCAACGATCACAATTTCAGGCACTCAACAAACAATAAGTACTCCTTCTTACAATAAAATCAGCCAACAAAGCTTTATAGACTTTGTAAATTTAGAACAATTTTAAATTCATTAGTATAAAATAATAATCTATTTTTTTCACCACTTTAAAATTTATAAAAGATCCATTATAACGCCCCAAAAGGAAGATCAATTAACACTGTAATTATTAAACATTATTGTAATAAACCTAAAGCCTCAAGAGTCCGCCTCTTTAGTAACTGTAATATTAGTTGAGCAATAAATTTTGTCACTAATTAGTATTAAAATAATTTGGTTTAATATGTAATAATTAAATATCAGGATGAAATGCAAGTGATGTTAAATTTGCTATTTGCGACAGAAAGAGAACGAAAGAGAGGGAAAGAGAGAACTAATAGTAATAATTGAAAAAAAGGCAAGAAAAACTAACAATGTTGAATAATTTAACATGAATAGGTTTTTTATATATAAAATTGTTGGTAGTTAATGCTATTTAGGATTATTGACTTGTTTACAAAAAATATAAGGGTAGGTATTTACAGATCATGTAGTGTGGCGAAATTCAAGCAAATGGTTTACTGATCCAAACTGTGATAATTATTTATGTCTCACTCCCCGAGCAGGAGATCTGCTACTGCATCAATTATAATGTTTACATAATGTTAAACTAAGTGATTTTTTTATTACAACAGTATTGATATTAGAAACTGTAGAGTAATTTAAGGTCTATTATTTTTATGAGAGTTTGAGAATCTGGATCTGAAAATTATGGATTTTAGTTTATAAAAGTAATAAATTTAAGTATTCTCATAAATTAAGTAGGATAGTAATTTACACTATGCGCAATATTCATTTAAACTTTAATATATATATATATATATATATATATATATATATATTTCAGGAATATCATAATAAAAAAATTATCGTCATTATATCGTATAAAAATAAACAAAACTAAGTTGTACGAAGGCGTTCTATCAATAAAATGAAATAACATTAGTATTGAAAACTAGGCAACATGAATCTCTTAAGTACTAAGCTTGAGACCTATTGGTGTTTTCTAATTAAATATAACCTTTTGAACTTATTGTTTCCTAATAACCACTTTATCAAACTATAATCAGGAGTATATAGAATAATTCAAAAAAAGAAAAAAATATAACAGCCGGTGAACTCAACAAATTTCCTTGCAGAAATGATGTAAATATGTACCACTGGACCTGCAAGTAGGTGAATTACTGTACTTGCAAAGTCGTTGTGAATTAATACCAACACCGAACCTTCAGCTCAAATACGTGAATATTTGTCGAGCACAAATTTAATTTGATAAATTGTAAATAAAAAATTTCATATATGGTAGTTGTAAATACATTTTTTCAATTCTACAAGTGGAAGCCGATAAACAATAAACTGATTCCGAAACTGCACCGAAATTAAGCAGTTATCGAAATATTATGAACAATTCAACCATTTTCATTGAATAATCGTATGATTACAAATTATGTATATAACATTGCTTGTTATATGTTTACCTCTAACCAACTGGAATTGGTTGTGTATTTCTGTTTACAGTAGGACACCCAAACGGAATGTGATTTGTCGATACAAGCACTCAGCTATGCTAACCGTAGTCCAAATATTATAAGCCCGTCCACAGTTAGATACAAAGTACGACATCATGATTTTACAAACTATTGACAGGAAGTTCACTAATGGTTTGCAGATGCAATTAGCGACTCTCAATATTCAGTTTGCGAGACGTAACACCATATAATGTGGTAAAAAAATAGTTGTAAATTTTAATTGGAGAAATTTTAAATTACAATATTACACCTAATTAAATACTATATTTGAAGTAATAGATAAATAAATTTAATGAATAAATGATGATAACGGTTTTTGAAGGATACAAATGTCACATTCGGTGAGTTGAAATTATAAACTCTAGGTACACTAAGCGACAATTCTAAATACTAAGAGTGAACTATTGTAGTAGAGGGACTTTACTTCACTATCTTGGTTCTCTAACAAAATAAATTTGCACTTTATTACCTGTTTTAAAACACGTTTTGGTCTACTGATTCTTCTAAAGAGATGTGTTAATTGGAAATTTAGGTTTACAACGTCAATATAGCACACGATCTTTGCCAGTTGGATAAGGATGTTGAAAGGAAATCATTATTCTTATTTATTTCATTATAACAATCTAGAAATATGTTGACAGTACTCGATTGGTTATGGCGAAAATATACATGTATTTTATAGATCATTAAATATTATAAATATTGTATTAGAATAACTACCATTGCAAATAAACTGCCATCATAATTTGAATTCTATACTCCATGGAATATCGAACTCTCTTAGAGAACCGACCCTAGAGACCCGCCCGTAACCCCTGACTAGATCAACTACTACTAGAGGTCCGGATTTACCGAAAATGGCTCGTGCCTGGTCAAGAAAATGGTGTTCAGAAAGACGTGGTAGCTACATCAATCGTAAATAAAGGTTTTAATATATATCTATACACTAGTGGGCATCTTTCCAAGGAACTGTATTATTTCAGACATGGACGTTTATCACTCTATGAAATTTTTTTTTACTATGTAAGAGTCAAGTATAAATAATGACTTTCTCTTTTGAAAAATACTCATCTCTGATTTCTAGCACTTCCAGCAGACCTATGATATGGCGTGAAAAAGATAAATTTCTAACACATGACAATGAAAATATTGGAAAGAACCCAAATACCACAAAAAATAATAAAAAATTACAAATAAAACAAGTTACTTAAGATTAATCCCCTATGTACATTTCGATGACCATGTCATCATCATCAGAGGGTCTCATCACAAAATTATAATTTATTAGATTTGTAGATTATAATTTTGTAATAAAACCCTCTGAGGATGATGACATGGTCATCGAAATGTAGAAAAGGGTTTAATCTTAAGTAACTTGTTTTATTTGTTATTTTTGATTATTTTTTGTGGTATTGGAGTTCTTTTCAATATTTTCATTGTAATATATTGTACCACTGTGCTCTTGATATTGTGTTCTAATACATAATAAAAGTACTTTAATATTTTGATAATAAGATATACTGTGGAGTAAACTTTAGTTCTTCATTTTGTTTTGTCTTTAATGACTTACGTACTAGACAACTCCCCTCCTCTTGCCAGCTGAGCCTTAGATGTGCTTTCTTGAGAGTGGGCTGAAGAAGATGTACTTGTTGAAAGTAATTCTGAACCAGATTCTGAGCTGTGCAGTGCTGAAGATGTTCGGCAAATATGACTTCATGGCCACGTAACAAGGTGTCCAAGCACTTTTGTATGCTGATCATCTATACCATGGACCATCAACGGTACGATCGTTTCTCTACAGAATTGTATTTATGATGTCCTGAAACTTTAGTGTCCTGACATAACGCCAGTACAGCAAACCCCTCCAGAATAACCTTAATATTTTTTCACTCTCCTCCGGATCCCAAATGAAGGTTTAACATATGAAAACTCAACCTTGTATAGCAGTGGTGACTAACGTATGTCAGGAATATACCAGAAAAACTACGTGACATTTAAACATATCTTGAAACACAATAGAAAGTCTTCAAAGATCCGAAATGTTCCCCGTGCTATGTCAAGATATTATCTCTGCCATAACCAATATAATAATATGTTCACTCCTATAGTTTAAACTCGCATACGGTACGAATAGGCCTCTTTGTATGACTAATAAATAGTTTCTTTTCAGAACCGCAACAATGAGCATGATTTATTATGACCTTTATCCATTGTTATAAAACTACCTTCTCTAATTAGCATCTTTACTTAAACCTAGACATTATTTACACGGCATTATTATTATTTTGTTTTCTATTTAAAACTTTTAAGGAGATAAACATATTAGTAAATGACTCTTAAATCCCATATATATATATATATATATATATATATATATATATATATATATATATATATATATATATATATATTATATATATTAAATATGGTGATATATTTTCTTGTAATATAGTTAATAAAATAAAATATTTCAAAAACAAGAATACTTTTAATGAATATATTTATTCAAAGCTTTTTGCCGATAAAATAGTACCAGCATCTTCAGAAAAATAATTATCTAATCTAATCTAAGGTTAGATAATTATTTTCCTGAAGATGGTGGTACTATTTTATCGGCGAAAAGCTTTGAATAAATATATTCATTAAAAGAATTCTTTTTTTTGAAATATTTTATTATATATATATATATATATATATATATATATATATATATATATATATATATATATATATTAAGATCAAATAATATACACAAATACAGGAATATTTAATTTATTGAACAATAAACTCAAAGCTTTTCGTTGGTTTACATTACGAACATCTTCAGGAGTTACAATAGTAAGAATGATAAAAGAACTGTCTAACAAACATGAATCTACTAGATAAAGCAATACACAGTTGCCAAATCTATTACAATATTGCCAAACCTATTCCACTGCTGCCACAACATTATATACATTGAACAAAGTATGGTATTTAGAACGTATTTGAATTTGTTCATCTATTAATTTGTTATTAATATTATGCTTGTAAATTTCAAATGCTTCACATACGTTCATTTTTAACCCTTTATTTACTTCTTTTATAATTTTCATATTATTTATATTAGGAAACATATGATTATTATTAATACAATGGGTTGCGAAATTAGATTTATATATATTTGGCTTTAAAAAAACATTAAAATGTTCTTTATACCTTTCTTTTAATTTTTTCTAACAAATTATTGTTCAATAAATTAAATATTCCTGTATTTGTGTATATTATTTGATCTTAAAAATATTCTAACAGGAAAACACATTTGATATTATATATATCAAATATATTATATATATATATATATATATATATATATATATATAGATGCGTATCCCTTTAGAGATGGAGAAATATGATGAGTAGGTAATATCAAGATATTACTATTTAACAAATATATGTGTTCAATATTTAAGAATTTTATAATAACGAAAAAATACATTATAATTATTTTAATATCTGGCAAATGTCTGAAGGTAGTACAGCTTTTCTAACACAAGAACAACGTTAAATAAAATCGATTAGAAGTAGGGATAGTAATGTTATATTTAATTAAATAATATTGCTTTATTAACTACTAAATTAATTTTGCGTTAGTGTTTTATAAAACCACAATTATATAAATAATTAGATAATTTTCCTTCTAATTGCTGTTCTCCATGATAACAATAATTTGTAAACAGCTAAACACCCGTGTACAAGTGTTGTAGATTCCCACAGTAGCTAGGATCTCGGTTAAGCTAATGTTTTGTTTAATTAATACAGAATAATGTGTGTTCTTATGCCTTAGTATGAGAGGGTGATAATTAAAAGATAACTCTAGTCCCTTGTGACGTCATTTTGGTCTACAGAACGTTTGCAGAATCTCTAATGAAAGAGATATTTATTTTCTAAATAACGCGGAAGGCTACAGCGTAGCAGCAAAATGATTATGTACTGAATTAGTCTGGTAATTGTAAACATTGAAAAAGCATTGTTTTAAACATTGGCATGATAATAGATATGACTGTACAGATATGCAATCATTTAAATATAGACCTAGTGACAACAAGAAATCTAATTATTTATGAAAATAAGAAAAATTACGATAGCTGATACCTTTTCTTAAATTTATATAACCAGTTTCATATGTTCATCAGCATAAAAGTCGATACACTGAAGCTCATAATCAAAGAGGAAATTGTCCGATAATGAAACTCTTAATTCTCTAACGTATTCCATAAAACCAAATCATATATAACAATGTAAAAATGATCAGTCTATGTTAATCTTCCGGTACTAGGTAATCTAGACAGGCATTAAGCTTTTTTTTGTTAACTGGTTGTCGTTTAAACACAGAATTCTAATTCAATAAACTCTCACTTTTGTAGGTTTAAAAAAACACTGTTCCAACAAATGATTTTTAAAATCTCATTCATTGACTATAGGAACTAGGTTTATTTTTCAAGTTAATTTAGAAAAAACAATCTTTATTTTTTTGGATTATTTTCACTTTCTAGAAAAGTAATGTGTACGTTTATTTTTAAATAAATAAAACCTCTAAACCACAAATAACATTTTATTTAAACCTTATGTACATTTCGATTGCCCAGCAATCATCTTCAGAGGTATTTAAAAAATACAACTCTAAGTTTCTGAAGATGATTGCTGGGCAATCGAAATGTACATAAGGTTTAAATAAAATGTTATTTGTGGTTTAGAGGTTTTATTTATTTAAAAATAAACATTACGCCACAGTTGCTTCATACAGTTAATGTGTACGTTGATAACAGGCTCGTAACTTAACTAGAGTTATTGTCGTTACATATAAAATACCATCTGTAGGTATAAATTTTTAAATGATAACTGTAGGTTTTATTTTCTGTTCACTATACACCCTAAAGTTTGTTTGAAGAAGAAGGGATAAATGGAAATAAGTGTTTAAGTTAGTAGCTTGATACAATGTTACATACATACAAAGCACTAAACAAGGTGAATAGTACATTCGTTGGTACAATAAAGTTTCAAACTAAGTGCGCCAACCTAACAAACACTTTCTTATAGATAGCTTATTGCTCCTGATGATTGCGATGAAAGTCATATAATAAAACCTTTTTACAATATCCCTAAACTAATTACATAAAACTGAAAAGGTATAAATTGTTTATTTTAGTCATCACTATAACCAGTAAACCCAAAACCGAAATACGAGTATTATATTAAAATAATATGTACTTAAATAAGTGTAAAACCCTACTAAAATTTTGATTTGAGATGGGTTAAGTAACTCACTTTAGGTATCGGATCGGTATCGTTAACCACTGAAAGGAGTTGTTAATCCTTTCACACTATCTATTAACTGCCCACAACTTTTGTTTTACTACCATCTTTCAACTATTATTGAGAGATAAAAATATTTTGTAACAAATATTGTTCCTTAGGGAATTAAAATTAAAGTTAAAACGGACATAGATTTCTTTTAAAGTGAAAATAAACACTTTTTTAAATTTATTACAGTAGGCTCTTGTTGTAAGGATCCAACAGGTGAGTTGTTGCATAAGGAGTTAAAAGTTCCGATATTCGTAGCTCACGTGTTTAGTGGTGGATTGACTGGTGAACAGATCTCCCAAATGGTCATCAATGGATTTTCAATCCCAACTCATCATCATCAGAGAATATAACTACACTCAGTTACCAAATAAATCCAAAGGCTAAACCCTATAAAATCGAAATGTTTAACAATGAAATCTAGGAATTTAAAATGTTACTCTTTTAAGTAGAGCAGATGTAAAAAGCTTCCAAATAAAGTAGAGGATAGCCTCATGCTACAAATTGTGTTTTGTAGTTTATATTTCTTAGATGTTTGTTGTGATTTAAGAAGAAAATTGCTTGCACTGTAATTAAAGAGTAAATTCTGATAAAAGCTATAAATTGTTCCAAACAATCTTTCATCATCTAATTACTGCGATACACCAGGCTTCTCTTAGTCCATCATAAAACCAACTCTCTACTTTATATTAGGCTTTTTACGTAAATTAAAAGTATCCTAACATATATTTTTACTAGATATAAAAATAAAATGAGGTATTTTTGGAACAATGAACTAAGGAGGGTCTGGGAGTCGTAAATCAAATGTTCATGAATCAAAATGCCGTAGAAACTTCATATAGGTAATTTTAATTTTCAAAATACTAAAACGATTCATAATATTTGTAAAGGATAGTTTGTATTATTGTTTTAGTTTTGCATGGCATTTTTAAAAAGCAGTGTCGAAATTATATATTTTTTCCAACACAGATATTGTACATTATTTTGTTTGGTTTCAGAAAGGAAGAATCCTATAGAGACCTATATTATAAATAACAAAAATATTTAAAAACAAATAAGTAAAACCAGGTTCCTAATATAATCATCTTGCATGACATAAGGAATATTTCTAGACATTTAAATGTCCTCTTCTGACTTGTCTTATATTATTAGGTTAGTAAAAGCAGAAGAGGATACTAAAATCTACAAGTTAAAGTATCCTTAAAAATGTGGTGCATTTTTAAATAAAATATAGCCTCCCTAGATTTAAACTATTGAATCCAGTTGCATAGTTTGGAAAAATATACAAAAAATTAAAAGCCCCAAAATATTATATCTTTATCTTTTGACAGCTCAATAATTGTTTTAAAATTTGTTGTGCTTTTGTGCTGAAATAGAATCCCTCATTAACTAAATATGGTTAATTATGAATAGGTTTCAATTTAAATTGATTTATTTCTAAACGAAAATAAATGTACTTGAGTTTTGTTTATAATATATATGTATACATTGTTTTCATACATAAGAGGTAGAGACAGCAGTACTTAGTTTTAAAGAAATGTATCTTTTTCTCAATTAAAAGTTTGTTAGTATTAAAACAGATCATGATATTTTAACTATCATAGGATTTATTTAATTAAATATTACAGAGGAATTGATGGATGAAATAGTCTAACAGAAGTTAAGAAACGCTAGTCTCAAGTCTATTCTAATTATTGTGTATAAGTTAGTCTACCGTTTATTTCCAAACCTGTCCTCTAAACCACAATTTATATCTCGTCCATCAAAGATATTACCCTAACCCCGGGATATGTGTGGTGTTCATAGCTACTAGCAATCAAGAGCTATAATTAATTTACTAATTAGTAATCCTAAACATTTATCTAGATTTATCAGCTTAGCTCTCCGCTTGGTAGAATAAACACTATTAAATCTCACCTTTTACAATAATTACAAAGATGTGTAAGCTATTTGATGGATATATTTATTATATTTTTAAGATATTTTTACAATCATGTACAGAGTTTCTAAAGGAATTTACAATTGCAATTTTCAATTCAAATAACTAAAAGCCTTTATGCAGAAATAAAAGCTTTTTTAAAAATCTTGTGTACATTTCATTTTAAAAGCAATCTTCTTCACAGGAAAGCTACTGTGATGTAAATGTTTTATTAGTGGTTAAAAGGTTTT
Source organism: Prosapia bicincta (assembly GCA_036971475.1). Classification (NCBI taxonomy): domain Eukaryota; kingdom Metazoa; phylum Arthropoda; class Insecta; order Hemiptera; family Cercopidae; genus Prosapia; species Prosapia bicincta. Next base: position 131,707,133 of record JBAIZL010000003.1, on the reverse strand, counting down.
ATTTTTTAAACTTTAATTCACGCAGAGTTGAGTCAGGTTGTTGTAATTGGATCATTGAAACTTCCATCAACTATACTCAAGTGGTATAATTAACATTGCGCCCTTATTTAATCACAAGTTGGAATTGATCTGTTTTAATTACGATCCTAGTTTAGTAAAATTTATAACAGCAATCAAGAACAATTTACTTGAAATTCATTGTAAAAATCATTCTATTTAGAGAAATTTTAAAAGCAAAACGTATTAAGGTAGTGACTATAAGACTTGCAATAGGGAGAATGTAGGACTGCATTTTTATCTATGAGAAATACTTTATAATATCATAAAGGCACTGATGTTCCTTGATTACTTGCAACCGGAGTAAAAGAAGGACTGATTATGTAAATTTCTTTGCGTGTGTTGCTATATGGGTTACGTTGCTGGTAAAAATCATCTGAATGTTTTCTCTGTGTTTACCTACCTAGATAACTTGGACTATTATTTCTATGGAGCATATACAACAAGTAATATAATAATTATAAGAGAGTGCAATGATCAAAAACAGATTAGGCATGTCTTTATAATGTTGATATAATTATTAGAAAACATTTTATTAGGCTTTATTTATAAGTTCCTATGAATATCCATTTGAATATAATAATTAAAAATAAAAACACTTTAAGGAACCTATTTGAAATAATTGTCACTAGCTAATTAATTCAACGCATAATCTTCCACAGTGTTGCCACATTATTTAGAACATTAATATCCTTTAGGAATTCTATAAACGTGAGGATGGAAACGGCGTTACGACTCTCATACCTTATCTTTTAATTAACATCCTCTCGTGCTAAGCTAGAAGACTACAACTCGTAATAATTCAACAAAACATTAGGTTTTCCAAGCTTCAATGCTACTAAGGGAAACTATGAAATCCGCGCACGGATGTTTAGCAGAATAGAAATGTCGCTGTAGTTGCAAAGAATGACATCGTGACGGCATAGAATACATAATAATATATTTGCGATTTGAAAGACTTTAGGCAAATAAATTCATAGAGAAACATTGTTTAATTATTATTTCCTATTAGTACAAATCGTTAGGGCTACTACAAAAGCTTTTTTATTGTTTGCTCTTCTTTATCTTTGTTTGTAATTAAAAGAGGTATGCAATCATCATCATCCTTAAGATTTAGAACTTCAGTAGTATAAGATAAACATAACGTTTAATTCATAAATACATAATAATGAGAAGAATGCTAAATAACATAAAGAGTAGTGTATAATAATTATTGTCCTGGAATTGTCAATCAGGTTCCTTCAAACTACAAGACGATGTGCCTATTAGATTATTAGAAACATCAAAGGAGAGGACTATGAATAAGCGAGTGTAGCGTAAGGACATTAAACCAGTGTATAGTGTATAGAGAACGACCGTTACATCTCATGTGAATCGTATCTAAAGTTTTACGCCTCGGTGAGGTTGTAGCCATACAAAGGCGTTTACAATTTAGTACATGTAGCTAATAATTTCTCAGTTCTAAATAGCAACATTAAAAATATAGGTATTTGATAAAAACATGCGGTAAATTGATAAAAGCGTTCCAAAACTTTATTAAAAAATATTCTACTAAAACATTTAATAGCCTATTTACTCCTACGACGTACTAAAGGAGTACTGTTTGTATATCTGCCAATACAATTTTTAATATCTTCACTTAATCTTAAACATTTCTGTCCTCTACTCCATGGAAACCGGTCGTATCGGTCCGATTATAGTGGATTCTACCTGCTTTAGATGGCTCTAGTACTTCTAGAAGGCCCTCAGGCTAATAGAATGATCGACTATTATTTCTAGAAGGCTACAGGCTAATAGAATGATCGACTATTTTTTCTAGAAGGCTACAGGCTAATAGAAGGATCGACTATTATTTCTAGAAGGCTACAGGCTAACTGAAGGTCTGGCTATTACTTCTAGAACTCTCCAGGCTAATAAAAGGATCGAGTATTTTTTCTAGAAGGCTACAGGTTATTAGAATGATTGACTATTATTTCTAGAAGGCTACAGGCTAATAGAAGGTATGGCTATTACTTCTAGAAGGATCCCGGTTTATAGAAGGTCTAGCTATTAAGTATGCTAAAGCGTGAGAGTTTTTGTAAATTGTCAAACCGCGTGCCATAAATCACGGGTGGGTCCTTGTCTGTTACATTGCTTCTGTGTTGTAGGTTAGCAAATTACCAAAAATATATTTATTCAGCTTGTAAATCTAATAAATATTTTTCCTTAACTAGTGATCAAACTAGCTTTTCTATTATTCTTTTCCACAAGTTCCACACTCTTAAACTTTTGTCGTGTTGTTAACATGATATACTTGTATTAAATTTGTTTGGTTTGTGATTTAAATAAAGATATTACCAATGTTTAAAGGTAGACTAATCTATTACAAAAATAGCTTCTGAAGACAATACACTAAGGAAGTGGAAACACTCAATAATGCTAATATAATTTCCGTAAAACTATGGAAATAATTTATAATTATTTTAAAAATACATATCTCCTACTTACAAAATGTGTGATAGGTACGATGTATATCAGAAAAAACGTTTTAAAGGATTACATTGTTTTACAAGAAATAGAGATGTAACAGCTTCATATAATTTTTACTATTTTCAAAACATTTCTGGTTTTTTTCAAATCTTTATTAAATGTATTGCCTTAACGAAAAACATCGAGTATGTTGCTGTCATTACACAAACAAAAATAACTCTTATATAACCAAACGGATAAAGACTTTGTGTGTAAATTATATCATAAAAAGTATAAATTATAACATCATTTGATTGGTTTAGATTACTCAAATGATAATTAATAAAATATAAATGTTTAGAGAAAAACGTATTTAAACATTATTTTGTTGAAACGTTCTTCGTCTTTTGATTGCATGTTGTTAAATACATCATAATTTCTCTTTAGTAGCAAATGTTATTGATGGTAATGAAATTAAGAATTTACCAATAACATTACATCCATAGATAACTGTATTAAATACGCACAAAATATATTAGAAAATATTCTCCTACTTTCCATTCTTATATTTCCTTTTTGATACTTTAATCTCTTATTTCATTTTGGGTTCATGGAACTTATTTATGTTGGTATGGCACCACGAAACGTAGGGCCTACTTTAACCAGAGCAAGGGCAAGGAATAATTTTCTTATGAAATATTGAAAGATCTAGATTTTACGTGTCAAGTTAATATTTAAATCTAACCAATACAACAAAAAGAGAATTTAAATATGCTGTGTATAAATAAAATGTGATTTACCTACTAAATGAAGGTATAATAAGTCATAGTGTTCTGTCTTTGGTAAAATTCATCGTTAATCACAATAGTTCTACTAGAAATTGTACTCTACGCAAGGAATTTACTAAGTTTTTAATGATAATATAGAATACCACAGCTGTGTAACACTTTACAAGGAGGGAAACATTAACTATGAAAACCTAAACGACTTTAAGCTACGTAAAATTAGTTTTATGTAACAAACATTAATATTAATAATGCGAAACTGCTTTGCGGAGTGGTTTACTTTAAAGTGATCGAACATAATTTTGTAAATCGTGTAATAGAAAATGCTTTTCAACATAGTTCTGCTTGAATAAAGGGTAAAATTCACATTTTATTGTATATTACAGTTTATGTCACACATCACATATGTTATTTATAGGTTATTACTATGTTTGGTATTTCTCCTTCTAGCACTTATATTGGTTAAACCGATCAATGGATAGAGGGGTGGGAGTTGTGCCTATTGCGACTAGATAGAGGCTTAGAATCTAGTTCTTCAGTCAATTTGTATCCTTCTGGTGATCCTAATTGTGTTACCGAAAGTCAGATAAGGCTGAGTAAATAATTGAAATAAGGGTATATAGTTATTGCATAGTAATATTTACGCTACGATGCTCTTATTACATTGTTTTTTTGTAAAACTGTGCGTCGGTTGGATATAATTTAAAGTTGTAATTTTATTCACTGATAATAACAATTTTATTGTTTAAATGTTTATTTTATTTTATTATTTATTAATTTTCTTCATTTAATTTAGTTTATGTAATTTAACGTACATTTTATTTCTCATTTTAATTCTTGCATCTACCTTTTTACCGGACCAGAAAGTGACGTCATGCATCATGAATATTGAGAGTCACTAATTGCATCTGCAAACCATTAGGGAACTTCCGGTCAACAGTTTGCGGCGATTCCCTGCACTAAAATGCAGGACTTTGTATCTACCGTAGACAGGTTTATATTATTTGCACTACGATGTTAGCACAGCTGAGGGATTATAGCGACAAATCACATTCAGTTTGACTGTCTAACTGTAAACATAAACATACAAACGCTTGCAGTTAGTCAGGCCATCTAGGGAGAGGTAAACATATACGTAACTAAGCAATGATTTATGCACAGACAGAAACTATGCGACTATCTAAATAAAATTAATTAAAGATTTAAAGTTTCATTACTATTTCAGTATCTGTGTTTTCAGCGCGTTTATACAATACAAGTTCATAGTAATGCGATTATCAGTGCCTAATTTGATAATTGAAAATTATTATACTAAACGTGTTCAAGATAAAGGATACCTATGTATTACTGGCTGAAATTAAAATAAAATGTAATACAAGTATTTTGAAAAAAAACTGCTTTGTTAATGTGTTCACATATTGGCGCGGGAGTTTCAGAGTGACTTATAAAATATATAAGTATAATTTGCACACGCAGTTTGTTGAATATATTTATACTCCATTTTACGTTCTTGGAAACTCATACTAGGGGGAATTACCTTTAAAATATACAAATAGCTAACGGATCTACTATATAGCGAAAAAACATGCACGCTAACCTGTTCTCAGGACTCCTATTTTTTTGAGTTTGGTTTCATTAGTTGAAATATAACCTGAAGGTTTTTGTCAAAATACTATAACAATGAATTTCTTTTCATGTGGAGGGTAAGTATTTCCGAAATAATTTATTACTAATCATTTAAAACCATACACTAATAAACTTGTTATTTGAAAGGGTAGGTATTTTATACAAATATGATGGGTGTGCCAGGCATAGTTTAACTTGTAGACACCAGGTGGCTTTGTAATCGTGCAATCCATGGTTCATAAAAAGCAGAAGACGAAATTATCAAATTATAGAACCGTTTATTTGTTTTATCACATATTTATACCACATAAAATAGTTATACGGCATAATTTCCCACAATGTTTTACGACAAGTTATGAAGAATGTATGCAGACATGATTGATGTTTACATGGCTAGAGTGGCATGGATACATCTATGCGTTTCCCCCAAGGGAATCTAAACGGAAAGGCGTCAGAATTGCCTGCATTGAAACTTACGTCTTCTATGAATAATGAAGTATTTCGCAATTTTATATTTGATCGCAAAAACCCTTTAGTAATTTTTATTGTTGGACATGTAGAAATTAAAGTTATTCCTAAGGTAAGTGTATATGACGATTTACATGATTTATTACATATTTTCTGCTTTTTAAGGTAAAAAAACAGTAATAAAGTGTGAGTTATATATTGGTAGATCTTTTTTGAAAGATAAATAACTTATCTTTGTTTAAAATATATACAATTTAAAGTACCATTCAATTTATAGGGCTTGAAATTTATAAATTAATTCTTTATTGAAAATTTTAAATTAAATTTAGAAACTATACGTAAGTTTAATGTTTGTTCCTTGACGTTTCCATAGATTATAATCATTTTTTTCAATTTTAGCAGTTTTTTAATCTTAAAGTGTTTCATATATTATCGTTAAATACGTAAAATTGATCAGTAATGGGACCATACATTATATCCCTACTACTTTCTTAATAGCTATGTACTTTACACACCTATTGAATATATTGATATATTGATATATATATATATATATATATATATATATATATATATATATATATATATATATATATATATATATTCATTATTAGTGTATGATTATATTTATTAAAAAATAAAAGTTTGTCCTCTTAGGTTTTATAAATATGCATACAGAACCTTCCCAATAATAGTTTTTGAAGTGATAAAGTCAGTAACCGTTGCATGGGTAAGGTAACCGTTGCGTGGGTAAGGTAACCGTTGCGTGGGTAAGGTAACCATTACGTGGTTAAGGTAACCGTTGCGTGGCTAAGCTAACCGTGACATGGATAAGATAACCGTTGCATGGGTTAGGAAACCTAGCGTGGGCAAGGTAAACGTTGCATGGGTAAGGTAACCGTTGCGTGGGTAAGGTAGCCATGAGTGGGTAATGTAGCCGTTGCGTGGGTAAGGTAACCTTGCGTGGGTAAGGTAACCTTGCGTGGGTAAGGTAACCGTTGCGTGGGCAAATTAAGCGTTCCAAATCAAATGTAAACAAAGTAGTTACCTCAGTAGTTCTCTTTAGCCTTTTTCCCAATATTAACCTGTTGCAATATATGATAAATATTAAGTTAGATGTTCCAATTTTAGAGCATATTTTTGCTTTTTACTCCGGCTCATAAGTAAACATTTCACAAGCAAATTTAAACCGGAAAAAAATTAGAAGTGTATCACAAAAGTCTATTTGTATTTCAGAAAACTACAGGCGCAACTAAAGCTCATTATAATATAAAACAAAAGTTGCGAATACTTCAGATTTTATTAATCGGAGCAGTGAAGACCTTTTCAAATTCAACAGTTGTTTTGCGGGCTTCTGAAATTATTATTTTATCAATGCAGGATACCAGTTGAAATTATATAAACCTAGATTGCGGCAAGGCCTTTTCTATTAGAACAACTAATACTTGAAATGATAGTTGTAATGACTGTTCAAGGCGGTGTTTCACTGCTATCAATGGTCTAAATAAATAATAATTTGATTTTAACGTTAGGTTTTAAATCGCTATTATCATCTATTATTTTTTAATGTTTTCGGTGCTGAATATGTAATACAACGACACTATTAAACTTTATATGTTCATATACAATTGCCTAGGTTTAAAATTTTCTAGATACACTTGTTTTGTTTTTATCTGTATTAAGTAAGACTGAATCTCATCGAATTCAGTTATTACGGTTCACAATATTGAATACCAGGGATTATTATTTGCAGTGGTGGATTAAAATAATCTTATTTCGGAGTGGAAACTCGCTGAGAAGCATTCTTCCAACATCTAAATATTGGTAGACAATTTTTTCGTTTAATAATTTGTTGGCAAATTATATCAATTTGAAGTTTTATTAAAATTTTAAAGGAGTTATTTTCTAGTAGTAAACTATGACTCATATCTCAATGTATATTGTTTATTTTGTTCAAATAACTGTGAGTTTTGTATGTTTGTAATTAAATTTAAAAAGTTTTTTTTTTAATTATAATTGGAACATTCTTCATTATTAAAAAAATCAAACCATCACACAACAATAGGGACCAACTTTGCAGGGGGAAATATTAAGTTGAAATCGGTAGAATTTCTATGTCGAGTTTGAAAAGAGTGAGTTTATCAGTTCTAACTATAACAACCATAGATCATTCATTGTCATTGTCTGGATAGGTAGTAATAATAAAATATCAAAATTCAGATACTCGTCTAACACAACCGGTGTTTGTTATTCTTTAAAGTTCAACTCAAACCTCAAATATCGTCGAGACAAATGTAGCATGAAGACTTGTGGGATATGAGTTGTACCTCATGAGTAAAATGTTCGACCCTATCTTTTGCCTTGCACTTGGTGCGCCAAGTGTATCATAAAATAGATAATATCAATCTTTGTTGGTAAAACTATTTGTCACATATCGTTTGCGTCAAATATACCACAGATGGGATTTTGTCATTAATGGCTGTAAAAAATATTATTTGTCCGCAGTTTTTACGATTAGTATACCATAGGAAGGAAGTTGTACTTTATTCATGTTAAAATGATTATTCACATTACAGTTGGTTCGCCAAATATATAGGCTTTAAGTTAATTTGAACGCAAATATCAAGTAATAATTAACATGTAAATTTACAATTGAAAATATAACAAAATATAATGTTATAATGGTATTGCAATTGGAACGATTTTGGCGGCAAATCCAACACAAACATTTTGTGTGTATCTTTAACTTAAATAAATTTAAGATTGAATAATGATTCATTACATAATGTTTCGCATAATCAGTATATTTTCAGTAAAAGGGAAAAAGGCAGAACTGAAGGATAGGTTAGAACAATGTTGTGTATAACGCTATATCTTAGGATGTTTAATATGAGGTAGAGACATTAAGGTTGGCATCTTTTTGAATTAGTATAAAGAAAAATGATTTTGTTTAATTTAGTTTGATAATTACTTGCTATGAATATTTTTTCCTGTTGTTTGCTTTACTGATATTACTTATTTAATACTGTTTAGTGTTTTTATATGTAACTTTTAATTTCATTGCTCTGGTTGTGGATTTTATATATTGATGCTGCTTTGAATGTTTATATGTTTTTCTCTTTATCTCTTATTGGTTTGTTTATTTATATTACTTTTCTTCTCTATCTCTTTAGTATGTGAATGTTGTTAATAAATGTATTAGTTAAATATGAGTTACTTGAAAAATTTGTTTATATTAGTTTCAAAAGTTTAAATAAGTTCCCGAAGGGTTGTCGTAGAAAAATTGAAAAATTGCTTTGACCAATAGATTTATAACGTTATTTTCCTTATCAATGATCTCCAGTTGTTGCTCTGTTGTTCCGTGATAATTAGGATTTTTACCTGTACTACTATTATGGATGTAAATTCAAAAATTGAATTTACTCACATCTTTCGGTTTATCAAGTAATAATGAACACACTCACAAAGATTGGTTAAAGATTTATCCTATTCGTTATGTAAAAAAACACTGTCATTATACAAGTTTTATTTTTACCCATAAAACAATGTATTTAGAATAATTATATATGGAAAATTTTCCACATCGACGGAATTCTCTAATCTCTTATTATTATGCTACTTTGATTATGTAATCAATATTGAATAAATATTTAAAATTTTCATAATAATATAATTTTAAATATACAAAATTAAACTTACGAATTAATTTTTTGAAATAAGTGATATCTTATTTATATTTGTTTTTATAAAAACATATTTAGGCCAACTTCTTCATTTCAATATAATTAAAGTATATTTTATAAATAATAACACAGGAACCATAAGGCTGTGGTAATATCTAATGCGTAACAAATATTTCAAAACAAATTTGTGATGTTCAATTCTGGTCGCGAGCATAACAATATTTTACTATATTGTATTACGTATACATTGACCATTTACGTGTAGTCAATATTTCAATTAAGCACCACTTCGTATCAATATATTCAGTCGATATATCGACCGATGGCAAAATTACGTCATCCCTAAACTTTGCTTTTACATTAATCCTAGTAAGGAACTATGTTCACACCAAGAGTGGGAAAATGTCAATAAGTTTAGCGACAAGGCTTCATTATCTAGAGCTAAATGTTCTAGACATTCCTCTACTAAGGATCTTAAGTCTATAAAGGTGGTAAATTATTAATAATTTATATGATAATCACGTTTATCGTTGCTGCTTTACTGCTGACAAGACTTTAGATAGCCAAACATTATTGTTTTATATCTGACTTTCCCAAGTGCTATGGTAGAATTAAAGACCTCAATTATCGAGTAAGTCAGAGCGTACCTCTTCGTCAGATATTATCAAGGAAATTACGACAAAAAAACATGCGTTTATTATTTAAGGAAAATGTTTGCATTAACACTTCATTTAAATATCTAAAGACTTCATAAATGTATTTTCTTAATCTGTCTTGATTCGTTACGTCTTACCGTACTCTATATAGGGCTATTACGATACAAATTACTGATAAATAATGCTGTTTAAAATTAAAACCTTTGGAATAAACTTAGGATCAAAACCTAATAAAAATGTAAAATTTATAATAAATAATTAGATTTTTCGATCTTATGAATACTATTTGAATTTAATTTGTGGAATTTATATTTGAAGTAATTTATAATAAGTTATTTTGCCGCAAATTATAATACTAGTTTTATACCTTATCATTTTCCTTTCACATTTTGTATATAATATTAAAACATGAAGTTAATAAGATTAGGTTCCAAAAGTACAACTATATGTAATGCTATGAACCTAAAATTCATAAAACATAGTAAAACAATACAAATGAAATAGACGACAACAATTGTTTACAGAAATAAAGCTTCTTATTATAACATTATTATGTGATTGATTCTAAAATACACTTTTAGAAGAAAAACAATGCCTATCCAAAGGGTTAAGTAATTACAAATACTGTTATATTTCAGACATTTATTTAAGAATTTATTCTGGATTTCTTAAGCAAACATTTCCATAACATTTAACAAATGTAAACCAATGTATACTTTCTAAGCCGCCTTTTCCATGTAACGTTTAGGACCTCAGGTAATTTATATCTTTATAATGGATTTCTACTCTTGTTTACGTAACATTTCAAAATAGTTTCCTAAAGATGAATAATATATCCAGCTGGTAGAGCGCTTTGGGAACAGTTTTGAAAAATTGAGCTGAAATCTCTTTGTCGGGTTTTATAATTAATTATATAACATGATTAACGCATTTATAGAACTATCTGTGCGTAGTTGTCGGAGAGATTTCTTCTTGACACTCCAACGGTTACTCATCTTAAAGCAACGTTAAAAACATATTCAGTTCTTAAAAATGAAGTAAAGACAAATTTCATAATCAGATTTGATAAAGAATTGTTTTATGATTTGAAACTTTTAATAATTTTTTTTCTCCAGTTTGTAAGAACAATTTGCCATTAATATTTTTATTACAAAGTTAAAAATAAAATGTTACAAAACCGAGTGTGTATAAATAATTTGTCTAAAAGCCTAACGAGAATAACGGGCGGTAAATGCTTGGGAAAGAACCAGGTATAGAGTTTAACTGCGTAACGTTGACCAAAGTAGTTTAAAGTTACAATGAGAATTCCTCTTAATGTTCTATTACTTAATATTATTAGGCATTCATCAAGATATTTACAAATCTGTATTATCAAGTCCTGAGTCTTCCGAAATATAATTTCTTGTACGATATCAAGCAATTATTTCTAACTGCTTTTGTCCCATTTGCTTTTTAATAATAACGACTGGTGAAATCGTAATAAGCTGAAAATAGTGTGCAATATTATAGTTTTAAATATTTATCAATATATAGATCATGGGAAATAATAGCTAAATATGCTAAGCTGTTACTTTCTAAGTGTAGGTAGTAAGGCTCATAGCAACGAGTTATCAAGTCTAGCGAGGGTAGTATAACTTCCCCTGTAAGGTGTCAACTTGTTTAATAATGTTATGGGAAATTTAGATCTGGTGTAGTGATGAATGTTTTGTGCCAAAGCTCTTTGTCTCGCCGTGAGGCTACCATCACCTACTAAATAATGTAAATTCATATAAATTTATATGAAATATTTGCTAATATCTTTGATATTTTTCCATCTTTTAGTAAAAAAAATCCACGAAAGAAAAAAACTTAAAAGCATATGCCGATTACTCAAAAGCTATATGTTTAAAATATGATTCTAATTCTTCTCTTTGTGGTTTTACTATAATAGTGTTTTTGAGATAATTCGGATTTTTCCCACTAGTTCTTGCTGTTTCATATTGCTAACAAACACTTGAAAAGATTTAGATTTATTACTAAGGACTAAAGGAAAAATCAAAGTTACGCCATAATGCTTTATCAACAAAATTATTTTAACCTTGAGGTCTGTGGTTGAACTGTTACTTTGAAAACGCCGACTCAACCTATTAGCAAAATATGAAAACATTGCTTTTAAGCTCATCATTAATTTTTATTAGCAACAAATGTGTAGTATCATTTACAAAATTTTGTCGTAATCCTAATTTTCACTAGGCAGTTCATCTTTACACACGAATATATCATATTAAAAAAAAGTATGTAGTATAAAACGTTTGCCGCAAAAACTAATTTTCCATCAGGATAAGTAATCATAATTATGAACACACAATTGTGTATATCGTTTCATTGCTCGACCAATTTTTTGGCAGGTTCTGATATAAAAAAACGAAAACTTTTATTATTTCTTATTTGAGTTATTTTTTAAAAAAGATAACTTACTTAAACACTACTGTGGGTTGGCCTAGTGGATGTCGATGATGTGACTACGTAATCAACATTTTTTACAGATGTATAGGTAAATTTTGCTTTGAAACGCCTTTCCCTTCTAACTACATTTTACTCACTAATGTAAGGCGCATAAAAATTCCTGTGTCAGTTACATGATTTTGTGATTTCTCCATTATGTAGGATAACGTTAATGCTATCCCGACTACGCCCACTATATAATATAATGTTGTTTATTGACGTTTCTTGTGGAATAAAAATAAAAACAGCCCTTTTTTTCTTGGCAAAACATAGTGCAGTATCAAAGCTTTCTATTACAATCTTTCAAATCACAAAGTATGTTAGATTCTTGTGCCCGAACGAGAGAATATCAGGAACTTTTACTACTTGACCATTAATAACCCAAACGAGTTAAATCTTTTCAAACAAATTACAGATACATACTCACAACTCTTGAGTACCTATCCAAAATCAAGTTACATCCCAACAATACACATTATTCCGAACTACCGACTTCTTTCCATTATGTTTTATTAGTTTCTCAAGTCTGTACCTGTATCTGTCAACTACAATCTTTCAATATGGTTCACTTCCGGCGTCACAGTGCCTCACTAGATCGGAATTCTTTTCTATAGAATATTTTCAATTAAATACTATTTGACTAGTGACGTAATAGCAATAGCGTGTATAACCTTAGAGGACTTGCGTTGAGTAATTATTCTCCCAGTGAGTCTCCAACAAAGATTATAAAAAAGGGCCAAACACTAACATTCTTCTACCCCCTACATACCTGAAGTAGTCCATTCCTAACTTCAATTCCTACTTAAGTCAACAAAGAAAAATTTTATTTCAGTTACGTTTTATTAATTAATTACAATTAGGCTATATAAAGTAACAAAACATATATATATATATATATATATATATATATATATATATATATATATATATATATATATATATGCGTTAAAACAGCTGCTCCACCACATGTAACCAGCTATTTTAGGAAACCTTATGAACCCCTTATTTCAGGCAAATGTGATGAAGCATCTATATTGCATACCTAGCCCCTTATGTAAGTTTTTCCCAATATAAATCTAAAATTATTTGATTATTAATAGGGAATAATATTAATAATAATTTATATATTAGGAAATTAATATTTCAAAAAGCCGTATTAACATCAAGTGTTATCCACTACCAGGTTTAAAACATGAATTTGAAGTTGAGTGGATGAATAAAAAGTATTTTATTAACAAATGAAAATTAGTACGATATATATATATATATATATATATATATAATGAAATAAAATGATTTTCATAAACAAAAATATATGAGTGTTACTTCACTTTATTGTTGATTGAAGCTTTTCGCTAATTTACATTATTAGCATTTTCAAAATTTATAAATCACTGTCAGTTATGTGACAAGACTCTAGTCATCGTATATTCTTGTTTATGAAAATTATTTTATTTCATTATATATATTCAACAAGTAAAAATAATTCATCTAAGGATTACAATATTTATATATATATATATATATATATATATATATATATATATATATATATATATATATGTAGAGTACGAATTTAAAGATGGAATTGATAAATCATGTTTACTTGGTACTTTGTACTTGACAAAAAATTATGTTTTATCTGTCCATTTTTTACAAAAAAACAACAATAATCGTTTTGGAAGCAAACAAGTAATGCACAAACTCATTTCTAAGTCGTATTCCATATATGGAGACTCCTTAAAATATTTTTGCAATTCGAGTCGATGAATTTGCTTCTAAAAAATGCTTTAAAAAGATAATTTCACTCTGAACAAACCTAAAAAACTACATATTTGTCATAAGTGATGTGACATTCTTTATTATTTTTCATTTTACAAGTTAGAGTGGGAATATCATAAAAATGCAATATCGTTTTTATACCTCACACTTACACACTTGAAACTACTTCATTATTCCTATTGTTTATACTTCAAAGAAAGTTATTAATTTATTTGTGTAGATATTACTTAACGATAAACTTGTTACCAAAAGCCTTTATTGCTTTCCCGTCGCATTTGTTTGTTTACTTTATAGAGGCACTTAATGAATACAAGTGCACAAATGAAAGTTAATTCCAACTTCTTAATCCGTTAGTTTGTTACTCCGTACTACATACTGAAGTAGATGGTTCGCTCTGTATCTATTTTTGTCCCTGCATCACGTAGTTTGATAGGTCTTGTTTACTTATAACGGGTTAAAGCTATTGTTGCAACAGGTTGGAAAGTTTTTACTTCACGTTACAATACTTGTCCCTGTAAGTGAAGTTATTTCCATTTTACAACGCTTTTATAAGTTTTTTTAAATTGTATTTTGCAACATTTTTATAACATAAATTTTTCATTATTTCTGTGTTTTCAAGATTGTTATGAGTGAATTTTATTTTGTTTTGTATTTTGTGAGGATTTATTAACTCAGGTTCGTTTTAATTTATAAAATCTAATACTCTATTTTAAATTATCTACGTTCATAGTTGGACATAGCGATAAGAGACGACACAAATTTTGTAAATCGCTTGTTACAAAAAACGGAAAATAAGTATATGGAGGATATTCATGTGAAGAAAGTGATAATGTTGAGGTAAATGTGCATTACTGCGAGATTGAACGAGGTGCCTACAGTGATGTCGATCAGGCTAGTGGGTCAAGTCGTTGACCAATATTTGGATATCGGAATTAAAATTTCAGGTAACTCTTTCAATATAAATCACGTGAGTGATATTTTGGAGGGAAATTACGCTAAAACTGTCTCTTAAACTGAACTTGGATGAGTACATGTCTTACGAAGATGATTTATAGTAAACGCGTTATTTGGTTCTATGGCAAATCTAAAATTGAGAAAAAGGGTAAACTGATTGTTCCACCGACAAAATGGTATCGCAAACCTATTCTCAAAATGTAACAATCCCTTCCTGTAACTTTATAACACATTTTCCAGAGGTACAGGAAAAGGCAAAAAATTTAAATACACTTCTGAAAGCCTGGGATCAGTTGCTTAATAATGAATTGATTCACTACATAATGTCTTGCACAAATAAATATATACAGACAAAAAAAGGATAATTTTTTCAAGGGAGAGAGATGTAAATTAAAAATTTTTTGAAGAAATTAAAGCTTTGATTGTATTTTGTATATGTATGGAGCAAGTCCTTGCACAAAAATTCTAAAGATATATGGGCAACAGACGGTACTGTTTTGCCAATGGTAAAGTGTATAATGTCAAGACACAGATTATATTCTCTCTTGCAAGTATCATGTTTAGATGTATATTGAGTTTGTAAACTATTCTCTCATGTTTATTAAATATTTTTTGTTCGTGTAACAAAGTATAGCTTTATATTTGTAATATTACAAAAAACATTTTTAACTACCGGTGTGATTTTGGCTCGAAGATTTAGAAAATCTACAAAATGCTTTGCTAATTGCGGGAAAAGTGTTTGTGGAAAAGGTGTTTGGAGTATAAAAAAAAACATATTGTATGTGTTTGTTCATACCGTTTATAATATAACAAAATATGTTTAAATTTTTTTTTTTTTATAACACTAACTATTTTACTGATATTGGCCTTGAAACTAGTTGGGGTGAAAAATTACCCCCGAGTGAACTCTGCCGTTACTGGTGATAGGGCGAGTCCTCTATTGATAATATTAGTATAATATAATTATTTTGATAATTTAATTAGTTTGTTAAGACATTGTCATATGTTATTGTAAATATACCTAAATCATACACGTTCAAAGATCAAGATATTACGATTTAGATTTTTACTAAAACTAGTTTTGGTTATCATTGTCAATCTATGATTCTAACTAATACCAAATATTTAAAATAAACAAACAAATATTTTAAAAAAACATAGGATATATATATTAAAAAAAAAATGGTAATAAAACGTCACATTAATAATATAATAATATAGATGTAACAAAAATTATACAACTTAATACAACAAAAAAATGTAAAATATATAAAAACATTAAATATAATTATGAAATAATTACGATAATATAAAATAAATACACAAAAAACATAAAATGAACAATAAAACAGCAAGGAAATAATAACAATAATTAAAAACATAACAATAAGTAACAATTTAACAATAACTAAATACTAATAACACAATAAAATAAGAATAAAATTAAATGAATAAACATCTATCCACAAAACTTACACATAAAGAATCATATGTCTAAATATAAAAACAGTGTTTTATTTTTTATTAATATATTCATTAATGATTTTTTTAAAGCTCAAGAGAGCGATGGCACGGTCAATGACCGAGGCATCTTCCTTTAACACCACCTTAAAACTGGCTTCTACATTAAAAAATGCAAGAATATTGGTTAAACCAACACTCCGCCAATAAATGCTTTCTTGTGAATATATTTCTACATACTTGTCATATTGGTAAATTTACACGATGCATTAAATATCCATGATGAGCAAACGAGTGTCCAACGCGAATGCGTGTAACTACTATTTCCTCAATACGCTTTTAACGAATAGAAGACCTCCATGAAAGACGGTATTATTAAAATCCCTCAGCCTATTTAGAGTCACGTTGTGTCATCCGTTAATCCCACGCAGCAAGCAATATATGTTTCGCAAAACACACATAATCAGATGCCTTATCTCATTGAGTAACGGACAATTTACTTGTAGCATTATTTGCCGCTTTTCCGCTATTGTGTTTCCGAGTATACCGCAGTGACCCGAACCCAACAGAATAATACCCCTATACTCCTCACCTGAAACCTGCGTACAATACACAAAATGTCCACAAATAAAGGGACAGAGAAAACATCCTGAAGAGAGTGAAGAGCCCTTTTGGAAACAGATCACAAAAGATACTGGGAAGGTCGAGATTGAATGATAGTTACCGCTTTAAAAATTAGTTCTGTTGTGATAAGATTGCAAGCTGAGGGCAATCCGTACGTCTAGGTACATCCCGAAACATAAAACCCAAACTCAACGTCATTGTAAAGTTTAGACCCATCAGTGAAAATAATTTGCAACTCAAGGTTATCCAATATTCGTAACGTTCGCATGCCGAATGCAGCGATGGAAGTTAACACTCAAATTAATATTGTTAGAGAAAATTAATAAACACTAATTTGAATCTTTAGGGTTGCTTCGAAGACCAGAGATGTAAGAAACTTGTAATATTTCAGGTCACGTTGAAAGAGAATTATCCCCAGCTTTGACAAGAAGACTAGGTATAGGACTAGATCTAAAAACACCGGTTGCAAGTCTAAGTACAGAGCGGTTGACTGAATCGAGAGTTTTCTGAACTGTAGGACGTGCAGATAAGTACGCTAAATAACCAATTTCTAGGCGGGATCTAACGACCGCGTGATAAAACCGTAGCATACTAGTTCTGTCTGCACCACAACTAAGGACTCATAGCATATCCAATATCTTGCTGCACTTCATCCTCAAACCCCGAACGTGTGGGATGGAAATTCAATTTGTAGAAATATTCTTATGGTTACAAGGAAAATTAAAACTATTTAAATGTAAATAAAATAGAAGTGCTAATTTTATTTCAGTTAATAGCAAAAATTGTTGACAGGATAACAAATTATAAATTGTAATTTCAATATTTATAGATGTAGTTAATAAATTTATACAACACATGATAAGGATCTATTCAGTAGATTTTTAAAGGTTTACATCATTATTATCACCTCTAAACAATAATTTATGTTTTATAATGTAAACTAATTGAATTGTTTTGTAGGCTACATTATTCGAAACCCGGATAAAATATATACAAATAATTGGATAATTATTTATCATTTTTGGTGATCACCATGTTGAGCCTCTAAATTTTTTTAATATGTTTTTTACATAACTAATACAAGTTTACTTTAATTTGTGTTTGTTTCACGTTTCCTCTGAGTTAGAAGTTAGAGCTATACTTGTTCAATGCTTTTGGGGATTTTTAAAATGCATTTACAATGCTAATGAGAAACTAAAAATTAGACTACATTAAAACTATTATAGATATTGTTGTTTATTTTGTAAGTAGAAATAATTGACACTTATAATTTGTTAAGCTTAAGGTACAGTCCTGAAAAAGAGGAAAGTCAATGCGAAATAGCTGCAGAAAACAAGAAGTGCGCTCAAACTAGATACCAGAAAAGTATTTATAAACATTTTTTTAATTTTTAAAATACGTACATAGCCTTTACAAAGCGTTTATTTTCCATAAAATCTAGGATGAACCAAAATTAGTATTTAGGAGAAAATATTCCTTTGTAAGACTAACCGTCAGCTGAGGAGTTTCACTTTTATTGTTTTTATTCTATAAATGTGAATAGAAATAAACTTTAATTGATACAACAAAGTTTTATGAATAGTAATTAAAATTTTGAATTTTACAATATAGGAAAACAATGCTAGGTGAATAATTGCTTAAAATTGTTTATAGCTTTAAAATTTCATCTGTAACAAATTATAAACTAGGTTAACTTTAACAAACAAACCCTTTTAGGTTATGGTGTTTGTATATATAACTGCAACTGCACGTAATTAGCAGAGTAGTTTATAAGGGCAACTCTAGACTTGCCAGCACAGAGCTCAGGTTGAAAAATCAATTTTGTTTTGGATGTTTAATCTCTCCTAGACAACTGGTAACCCCGTTTGAATCATAATATTATGTATAATCTGATTGTCTTCATAAATGTTTTAAGGTTATTTTTTCATTATCATGAACCATTTTGTCTACCGCCTTTATTAGCGTGAAAGAGAGACGAAAAGGCCAACTAATTTAGATGCTAAATTATATACAAAGTAATTGTGTAGAAATATTGTTATACTTACAAATAAAACATAATTATAAATAGTTAAATGAAATATAAGTGCAAAATCTATTTCAATTATTACCAAAACTGGATAAAAGGAAAACAAATTATAAATGTTTATTTCAATTTAGTTGATAAGGTTACGACAAATCATAAGCACCCACTATATTCACCTCGGTAAAATTTATTTAAAATATATTTAGATGTTAAATAAAGGTTTTTTTATAAAATCACATTATCCAATGATTTTTTTAATGTTCGATTCAACATTTCCATAGTACTCAACTTCTGGTTTCTCATTAAATTATCCCTTAGGCGTAAATAACGCAAAAGTTACTGAGAACTCCAAACTCAAAGGGGAATTCTGTTTGAGTTCATAAAAGGTCATATACAGAAATTCCGTCCCTAATACTTATCAAAGTAGTATATGCATTTTATTTATCCTAAAGCAGTTTTATGTATTTTACAATTTGTAAGTAATTTTCATAACTTATACTCAACAATGACAATATATTGTTAATTAAGCAAGTATATATTCAAAAGCTATTCCTTTGTTGTATAGTATTGTCCTAATATTAATTCCGTGAATTCCCCCTTACGCTTCACTATCATGACTCTAAGATCTCCCTCCCTTCTTAAGCTTCAAGATCATGGCTCTAAGATCTCCCTCCCTTCTTAAGCTTCACTATCATGACTCTAAGATCTCCCTCCCTTCTTAAGCTTCAAGATCATGGCTCTAAGATCTCCCTCCCTTCTTAAGCTTCACGATCATGACTCTAAGATCTCCCTCCCTTCTTAAGCTTCAAGATCATGGCTCTAAGATCTCGTTCCCTTCTTAAGCTTCACTATCATGACTCTAAGATCTCCCTCCCTTCTTAAGCTTCAAGATCATGGCTCTAAGATCTCCCTCCCTTCTTAAGCATCACGATCATGACTCTAAGATCTCCCTCCTTCTTAAGCTTCAAGATCATGGCTCTAAGATCTCCCTCCCTTCTTAAGCTTCACTATCATGACTCTAAGATCTCCCTCCCTTCTTAAGCTTCAAGATCATGGCTCTAAGATATCCCTCCCTTCTTAAGCATCACGATCATGACTCTAAGATCTCCCTCCTTCTTAAGCTTCAAGATCATGGCTCTAAGATCTCCCTCCCTTCTTAAGCTTCAAGATCATGGCTCTAAGATCTCCCTCCCTTCTTAAGCTTCACTATCATGACTCTAAGATCTCCCTCCCTTCTTAAGCTTCAAGATCATGGCTCTAAGATCTCCCTCCCTTCTTAAGCTTCACGATCATAACTCTAAGATCTCCCTCCCTTCTTAAGCTTTACGATCATGATTCTAAGGTCTGCCTTCCTTCTTAAGCTTCACTATCATGACTCTAAGATCTCCCTCCCTTCTTAAGCTTCACGATCATGACTCTAAGATCTCCCTCCCTTCTTAAGCTTCACTATCATTACTCTAAGATCTCCCTCCCTTCTTAAGCTTCAAGATCATGGCTCTAAGATCTCTCTCCCTTCTTAAGCTTCAAGATCATGGCTCTAAGATCTCCATCCCTTCTTAAGCTTCAAGATCATGGCTCTAAGATCTCCCTCCCTTCTTAAGCATCACGATTATGACTCTAAGATCTCCCTCCCTTCTTAAGCTTCACTATCATTACTCTAAGATCTCCCTCCCTTCTTAAGCTTCAAGATTATGGCTCTAAGATCTCTCTCCCTTCTTAAGCTTCAAGATCATGGCTCTAAGATCTCCATCCCTTCTTAAGCTTCAAGATCATGGCTCTAAGATCTCCCTCCCGTCTTAAGCTTCACTATCATGACTCTAAGATCTCCCTCCCTTTTTAAGCTTCAAGATCATGGCTCTAAGATCTCCCTCCCTTCTTAAGCTTCAAGATCATGGCTCTAAGATCTCCCTCCCTTCTTAAGCTTCACGATCATGACTCTAAGATCTCCCTCCCTTCTTAAGCTTCACTATCATAACTCTAAGATCTCCCTTCCTTCTTAAGCTTCAAGATCATGGCTCTAAGATCTCCCTCCCTTCTTAACCTTCACTATCATGACTCTAAGATCTCCCTCCCTTCTTAAGCTTCAAGATCATGGCTCTAAGATCTCCCTCCCTTCTTAAGCATCACGATCATGACTCTAAGATCTCCCTCCTTCTTAAGCTTCAAGATCATGGCTCTAAGATCTCCCTCCCTTATTAAGCTTCAAGATCATGGCTCTAAGATCTTCCTCCCTTCCTAAGCTTCACTATCATGACTCTAAGATCTCCCTCCCTTCTTAAGTTTCAAGATCATGGCTCTAAGATCTCCCTCCCTTCTTAAGCTTTACGATCATGACTCTAAGATCTCCCTTCCTTCTTAAGCTTCACGATCATGACTCTAAGATCTCCCTCCCTTCTTAAGCTTCACGATCATGACTCTAAGATCTCCCTCCCTTCTTAAGCTTCAAGATCATGGCTCTAAGATCTCCCTCCCTTCTTAAGCTTCACGATCATGACTCTAAGATCTCCCTCCCTTCTTAAGCTTCACGATCATGACTCTAAGATCTCCCTCCCTTCTTAAGCTTCACGATCATGACTCTAAGATCTCCCTCCCTTCTTAGGCTTTACGATCATGACTCTAAGGTCTCCCTTCCTTCTTAAGCTTCACGATCATGACTCTAAGATCTCCCTCCCTTCTTAAGCTTCACGATCATGACTCTAAGATCTCCCTCCCTTCTTAAGCTTCACGATCATGTATCTAAGATCTTTACTTGCGTGTGCAACTGTAAACGGTTTTTCTCAAACCTGACGGGTATAGTCAGTACTTTTAAAATGATAATATAATATTTCCATCCCGTCATTTTTGTTTAAAACTTCACTCAAAACCATTTCTAAAAAACTGTTTATAGTTGTTCTTCATGAACAATCCATTACGCTGAAGCTAGTTGTATGATTATAGATTTCTAAATTTACAGAGCTATTTTTTGAAAAAAATAATTTTGTGTACTTTTATTATAACTTTAAATTGGTTTATTACACCTTCTTTGGTCAAACACATCATATTCGTTGTTTTTTAGATATAAATAATATTATTATAAACAAATACATCTTTGTCGATACTCGTATTAGGAAATACTATAAAATTGTAATTTGACAACTTATTCACCAAAGGATGATATTTAGAATACCTTAGGCTACTTATGTAGTATGTGTTAAATGCTTAATATCATCGACGTGCTCCTGCGCATGTAGTGACTGTGACTCTGTGCAGTAACTGTGACAAGTATCATTGTTGTCCCTTTGTGGTTTAGAGGTTTTATTTATTTAAAAAAATAAAATAAAATCTTCTTTAACCTGTTACTTATTATTTTTCAAAACCACCATATCCTACTTTTCTTTATAAGAAATTATTAAAACCGCCTCACATATTGTTATTCATGTTTGCATACAGGCTCTATCCTAGTAGATAGGCTGTACCATAAAACATTATTAAGTAAATTGCATAGCCTATGTATAGTACAAAGTTGGCGTTTTTTAATTTAGTGGGGATTTTTTTATTTATATTACGAGATACAATATTGAGATGTATGGCGCATGTGAAAATATTTCCATAGTAAGGAAATAATTTATGTTTGATTTGTATTTGGACTTATATCATTCCTAATTCATAAATATATTTCCGATATAAATAAATAAAAGATATACAGAAAATAGAAGAGTAGGTTTTATGTTATGGATCGATAAGATGAACTCTCAATGTAGATGTAAGTATAAGAATAATTGCGCGAGAGTTGGCTTCTATAAGAATAAACTCAAATAAAAAAATCAATAAGTGACGAAGTAGTTATTAAGTGAGAAAAAATAAAATTCGGTAAACGATACAGTAAACTAATTTTGAAAGTGATTTAAAGCTTTTCTAAGAATCCAAGATATACGTAAAATCTCAGAAAGAACGACAAAATGGAAACTGGAAAAAACTAGGACAGTTTTACACGTCGTAGAACGACAATATTTCGTATTTATTTCCCTTTATATTTTTCGAAGACCGCAATTTTACATCAATATATCAGTTTTAACGGGGAAGTCTGGCTAAAAATTACTTTTAATACTATGTTCACAGTTTGATTGTTATTGTATTTATCTCCCATTGAATGAGATATGCAACTTTTGAAATATACCTTTATTTGTCCTATAGTTACTGTATCAAAACCAGCATTCAACTAAATTGCCACTGCAACACTTGCCCTAGTTTGTTGCGATTGGATACGGGCGATAAAAGAGCCCATTGTAACAAATCGACTGGGAAATTAAATAAGCGATTTGCAGGTAAGGAGGGAATACAATAAACGGTGCTAAAAGTATAGGGTAGTTACTTTATGTTATTTACGTGTCTAACTTGAATCCTTTTACACATTTATATTCTTTGCTCCAAGTTATTTTGGTTCCCTCATTAAAAGCTTAGGACCTACTATTTACAGTATCCTTTAGAGCAGGGGTTCTCAACCTTTTAGGCTCTGAGCCCCCCTTCACACTTTGGTGTGAGGTCACGCCTCCCTTCACGGATTAAGTTAATTTAGACTTACATATGATAAATTTACTTACAATATGTTTAAGTAATAACCAGAAAAATGTTCGCTACTTTTGTAGTGCTAGTGTGAGGGCTGGCACTGTTTCTCGTTAACTATTTTTTGTATGTTTGGATGAAATTTTGACAAAGAACACCGCAGGTCACTTTCCACATCTAGTCTGGCTCGATATTTAGATTTTATATTAGCCAGGGCTGAAAATCCTGTCTCGCATAGATAAGTTGATGAAAATTGTACAAGCAACTTGACTGCCTCCATTGTCACTTCTGGGTAAACAGGAAGAGATAGTAGCCCGAAATCTTCGAGATCCATGTTTGGGAAATCCAATTTAGCTTTGGAATCACATTGCAAGTCAATTGTTTGTTCTTGAATGTGATCAGGAGGTATATCAATGTTGATTTGAAAGGGGTCTCTTGTTAACTTGAATTCCCAGTTTTCCGAGCTTATATCTGGGAAATAGGCTCCGATTTTGTTCTTCAGAGACAACAAATGCTCAGATATTAGGTCCTTCATTTCATTTACTAGGTCTTTTGGAAGACTTTGGGTATCATCGACGAGATTTTGGAAAGGAAGAAAAGTTCGTTGAGTAATGAAATAGAGCTCTATAGCTCTATTAAGCTATAAAAAAATTTCAATGATTGTGTGTTTGTGTCCAACATCAAATTCAATTTTTTTAAAAATTTGTTGACGCCTCCCCTGGAATTCTTCTACGCCCCCCAAGGGGGGCGCGCCCCCCCAGGTTGAGAACCGCTGCTTTAGAGGACAGCATGTGATATTATAAACCTGATTATTTAGGTTGTTAGCCTTTCGTGAACGGAAATATATTACTTATTTTCAACATTACTATATTGATTATTTGATTCCTTCTTTACGTCATCTATTATTTTTACACTTTTGGATAATACAAAGGATAGGCTTTAGGAATAGCCTCACGATATAAAATCCCCAGCTGTTGACTGCATCAATCACAAAGGTACAGTAATCAAAAGCATTGAAAATAAGAGAGAAGAATAAGAGAATGAGCTATGCTAATGCCTATCCGCGCTTAAAACTCTGTGTTAAAACCGTTGACAAAGTGTTTTAGAAATGTAATAGGTGGCATTTTTGCATCCTTGTTTCTTTCACAGTTTGCTATAATTAATAACTTTAGCCCCTAGTATTTTATTAAACTACATTTAAATATTATATCACGTACATGAATATCTTCCAAAATCTACTACTTTCAGGAGAGCGGTAAAAAAACGAAATTAATATTGGTAGAAACGGATATCAAAATTGACATTGTAAAGTTATAGGAGAAACACTTTGTTCGAAACATGGTTAACATAATACTAACCGCGAGACTTTTATATTACCAATTGTTAGGCTATAA
This sequence comes from Prosapia bicincta, assembly GCA_036971475.1. NCBI lineage: Eukaryota > Metazoa > Arthropoda > Insecta > Hemiptera > Cercopidae > Prosapia > Prosapia bicincta. Next base: position 131,682,146 of record JBAIZL010000003.1, on the reverse strand, counting down.
ACACGTCGATTACGATCCTAACACCAACTACCGCAGGAAAAAGAATATTGTACCCACTTGCTGACTTTTATATATATAGACACAGGGTTTAAGAAAACAAGTTTAATAACAAGATAGCATCGAAAAGGAACAAGTGAACTTCGACGACGATGCTGGTAAGGCATATAAGAGAAAGTAGGATGCGGAATTATCGCCGTCTACGTCTGAAACGTACAGCACCAGCAATCTGGTAACACTATTGTTAATAATAATGGATGTATCCGCTTGGGTATTAGAATTTCAATGATCTAAAGTTGAGTGTAAAGAAATCATCACTCTAAAGAACTGATTATTATAGATCATCAGTCAGACGCAATTTGTTTAATCTCCTAATTGAGAATTCTTCCTTGAACAGAAAGCTCAAAAGGACAAACTAGTTGTTGACTAGGAATTCTCATCACATATTGAAAGAAGAACGATTCACGATCACAGAGATTTGAATAAAATTGCTTGTTTCTGCATAAAACTGATATTAAATACAATATGGGATATAAAAGTCAACTGGATAAGACTTTCCACTACATATAAAATAGTTGATATCGCGTACACTGAGAATTCAGGGGATATTAGGGACATATAGAAGAGCGTTAGAAATACAAAACCTAAAGACACCAACTGAGCATTATTTGGTATTTATATAGTATAAACACAGTTACGGCGTTAAACTGGGAGAATGGAGTAGAGTGGAGTTGGAAATGTATGTAAACCCGTTTCCGCATTCATAGTCTCACCAAAAAGGTACTTGTAAGACTATCCTCTCCCACACTTACAACAAGGTAAGGGAATCCTAACCTTACCATATGGTTTCCTAGCCCTCAGAGCTACCAAAAATCAATTACTGGGTTATCCTGGCAGAAATTCTTTCTTGTCAGGATTTTCCATCTCGCTCTTGCACGACACTTAGTGTACTAGTTCATTTCACTATATCCTGATATCTTCATAGAAATAGCCTATTAGCTTGGCCATTGGACCGTCTATCCTGAAGACCGTTAGAGTTACTTAATTAACACATACGGTTGGGAGGCAGCTCGCCAGAAGATGTGCCCCAGAAGGCTTGGACTGCTTCTGGGGACCCAATGGAAAAAACGATCCGTCAGGGGTCATGCAAGCAATACACGCACAATCATCTACAGCTATTCAAAAACAACATATTGAAAATATAGAAGAAGATGCACGAGATTAGTACGTCTCTGCACAGACTTTAAAATGCATTACATCAAACAATACTTCTGTGATATATCACAATGTTCTTCACTACGTGCAGGCCCAAACACACTCGACACCAACTCTTATTTCCTCACCGGGTAGTTAGCATTCACTCTCTGTCCCGTCTACCAGAGCAGCTTACTTTATAACCGCTAGACTAGCTTTAAATTACACCTACGATATGCTTCGCAGTTCTGTTTTAAGTAAAGTGGGAGCAATCACGAATAGTCCTAAAGGAATTAATAATTTTTTGTTGGATTACCATTTTAGTTTCAAGTAGGCAGCTGAAGAGAAGTGAATGCATCATTGTCCATTATTATAAGGATATTCTTATAGTAGCTGTTTGTCAGGAGGTTGCTGAGGATTGGGTGGAGTCGGGAGACTGGAGGCCGAAATAGGAGTATAATCGTTATTTATTGACAGGTTCCTCTATAAGCTATAACTCTCCCTTCGAAGGTTCCTTTATAAGCTATAACTCTCTCTTCGAAGGTTCCTCTATAAGCTATAACTCTCCCTTCGAAGAAAACAGTAGAAAGCCAATGACGTGTCTAAGGGAAGTTGTTCCGTTTTATAAAGCACACAAGAACCTAAGTTGCAAATTTTGGCTCTAGACCTTCCCTAACTATGTTGGCGAACATGACCTTAAGTAAGGTGGCAGCCGGAGAATGTTACACCGATCACCGATTCTCATGGTCCGAAGGGATGGAGATCTACATGAATCACGTTACACCAGTAGGTAAGTTTACTGAACTGTGAAAACATATAAACTCTCTTAAAGTAAGTTTTTATAAATGACAAACACTGCAAGGGTTTGTAGCTTTAAAAAAATCTCATTCCAGACATTTTGGCCAACTAGGAAATTGCTCCCTCATCCAATACTAATGGCTCTCGCAAATCATTACGTCATCACCCTTCTAATAAAAGTTATTCATCATTCAGTATAGAAAAACTAACACAAAATATAAAAAGTTAGTTAAAATTAGGTCAAACCCCATTTTATCTACATTCTATGTATAAATCTAAATGGTGAGCGATTTTTGTGCCGGGGAGTTTATAAGTAACGTTTGTCATCTGAGACCAGAGTGATTCTGAGAATCGGTTCTCAATATGTGGAAAGTAAATGCAATTTATTAAAGTGTAAACCCCTCACGGCGCACCTAGCATTTCCACGAGAAATAAGTTCTAGAAATATACTGTAATATAGAACCATGTAACCTACATTTTATTAAGATAAATTTACTGCTGCAAATTCATGAAAGTTATAGAGTTTAAATTGTCATTGATTATTAGTCATTTATAAGGAATGGGTTTTACATACTAATAATTATATTAATAAGCGATACCTTACGTTAAAAAAACAGTTTTCAATAAACGTAACATATTCTATTTTCTATATTGTACATTTTTATTTTCTATGATATTTCTCAATATATACCCTTTATGTTTGAATTGTGTAAACAATTTATTTTAAATTGTACATTACACAATATAAATATCTCATCGACATTAAAAGTCCAATTAGAGTTTTGTACAAACCAATATAATATTATATTTTTTCTCGTATACATTTTAAATACGGTTGTACATGGTAATTAAATAATTTTTAAATAAATTATAAAGCCATTCATCTAACATATGAATTTTGTAATCAAACACCCTTATTTCTTCGCTTTTATTTCCATCGTGTATCCTTGGAATGCACATTATTTTCAAAATTAATACTAACTACGTATATTTATTTAAAATATAGATAATGAAAAGACGTATAGTGAAAATTCCATGAGGTTCGCATCATAGAAAATGAGTTATGAAAAAGTTATATATACAAGTGAAAGTTATTTTTTTGAAAGAAAGTGTTCACATAACTACAATGGTAGTTACATTACTATTAAATGTAATATTTTGTAAACAAATATATTGTTAAATATTTTCAGCTTAATAATATACACATAAATTGTTTCATAAATTTACTAAGACTAAGTAAATATACAAAGGCTAGAAAAGTATCTTTAAACATTGTCAAAGGTTTCTGAACTTTTACAGCAGGAAATTGAAAAATAAAGTCTAATTGTAATTCTCATTGATAATACTGAGATACGGGAGTAATTGAAGTCTGCCCTCTGAAATGAGTTGGTATGTGTGCGTTCCATACGAGTTGTATAGCTATTCCATTTCTAACTTGACGGGCAACAAGGATGCTTTGAACATATTTAATTACTTTTTCTAAAACGTAATAATAATTTTAATTATTTATCTAAAAATTACTGTACACATTTAAATCCGAATAGTTTAATAAGGCCATAATTAGGAATACATTTTTTAAATATTGGTCTAAAGTTTATATTTTATAAAACAATGTAAAGTAAATGTATCCTATTAAATGTTAAAATACAATTCAATTACTATTATTTTTAATAACTCAAACATAAAGTTATTGATATTTATTAAGAGGTTTATGGCGAGTAAGGAACACTTAAAAATATAGCCTTTAACATAGCTAGTGAAAAAGTCTTTGATAGTGTTAAGCTTTAAACGTTGAAGAATATTTTCCATTACAATCCATTTCACTACAGGATGTAATGGTTCTCCTCTAAATATATTGTACGGATACAATGAAAATAAAATTACTTGAACAACCATTGAAACACATGAAGGGTTACAATAACGCATAAATATTTTAACCACGATTTAGAATAAGTATTAGGTCCTAAAATTATCAGATAGTATTACTAGAGATTTCGGCAATTAAAACAATAAGGTGTCATATTCATAATAGGAAATCTGATTCGCAAGTGTTGATTGATAAATTAGAAACAAATGCAAAAATGACAAATTCAAAATCAACTAGGCACAACAAAGGGGAAAACACCCAAGAACCCACCTACGGTAAAATACAATTAAAACAATAATCTTTAAATAACAAAACTCGTATATTTAAACCACACAAAAAGCTAAACAATGACCCTGTTGTCAGACTAAATAAAAGAAGGATATGAGACTATTTTGGGTAGAGCTGCTTTTATAATTTAAGATTTATGTGTGTAAAATTAATGATTCAAGAAATTCCTAAATAAAGAACAGCATTACAATCCGCTATACATTATTTATACGAATTTATAGAAATTATAGAACGACTTATCCGCTATAAATTAATTTGAACACAAAATGACATATTTTTTAAAAACGTTTTTCGTTATATTTCGTCCACATTTTCGTAATTGCTTATATATATATATTTAAAATTAAGTTTAAACAAAATGGAAATGTGTGTTCCTAAACGTTTAGCTTACATTTTTATTGGGGTGCAGTTACTACTGGAGATGTGTTACTTTTTAAACTCAAGCAATTAAGGTATTTTAATTAATTTCTATTCCTAATTGATCAAATCTATTTCATTCTGAAAGGGGGAATAGTTGCAACACAAGATGGAAAACGTAAGCTGATATTTCATTGTGATTAGCTTTAAAACTTAGTATTTAGCCACTGGTAAAACATGATCAAATCTACCTTCTGATGTCTCTTCTCCTAATACTACGTATAAAGTACGAGGTTTGTGCAATGTATAGATTATCCAGAAGTGGTATCTCCTACGACTTGGTTGCTGTTTGAAGATGTAAAAATGAGCTAAGCGTAAATACTTGTAGTAAATATAAACGTGTTTCTAACGCAGTAACTCCTTGCATGTATGCCCAATGTCCATATTGGAGGCACCTCTAAGTAAGCATTGAGCTGAGCTCTTTCTTCTATCAATATTGTAAAATGAGTGCTTTGCCTCCATCATTTTATTATATATTCGTGGTATTAACCTTTTTGTGCTTTATTATACTTTATACTTCATTATTATTATTTATACTTTTATGCTTTATTATATATATATATATAGATTTTTTTGGAATAGGAGACTGACAGACTTACCTTGGTAAGAGTCCACTCTGTAGTCTTGAAATAGAAACACATAAAAGCATTTAAACAATGATATATTTCAACCACACAGTGGTCTTTGTCAATCGAAGAGAAAACACAAAAAGAAATATGAGAGAATGAAATAAAATAATTGTAATCACAGATTGTGTAGAGTAGAAATCAGATGTCACAGATATATATATATATATATATATATATATATATATGTGTAATAAATACGGTCACAACTTTGGTTGTAATATAGTTAATAATTTAAAAATATTTCAAAAACAAAAATATGGGTATTAAATATATAGGTGAATTATATACGTATTAAAACTATTCTTGTTTTTGAAATATGTTAAATTTATTATATATATATATATATATATATATATATATATATACACTAAATGTTATTATGGTGTTGCTTCCCAGTTTATTAATCCTACTAAAGTTATTAAAACTTTTTTACCAGTTGCTCCATTCAGTCTACTAAATTCCTTGTCAATGGCCATTGGTTAAACAGATATTAGTTTATCCTATACTCAATACAATTTCTCAAAAATACAAAGAAAAACGTAGACGACCCGAGTAATCATTATCATTACTTAATAAACATGTTTTAAAACAATGTATCTCATACATGATTACCATAACTGTGAGACAAAAAAATTAGTTTCCTATAAAAATATTCAAAATATTTTAAATATCATTTATTGACCACTAAAGTATGGTGTTACAACCTATATCAGCAAACTCATCCTTGTTGTTTGCAGTATCGCAAAGTAAATAAACTTGACCTTTCCAATAATAATTGTAGATAAAGATAATAGATTTAATTTCACTGAAGCGTATAATGCTACAAGACTAAAGACAGTTTAACTTATAACAGTTGCACTTGTAGTTGCAGATTAGAAAAATGAATGTAATTATTTGCACTGTGTACAGTATACCTATAACAATCAATCCCTTTTGTATTTCAGTTATTATTACTGGTTGAATTGTGTTTCCGAATTATGAGTTAAAATAAACTTCGTAAAGTGTATGCCTTCGTATAATCTGACCTCTTATGTAGCTTAATGCCTCAATATTGATATTTGTGAAGGAATACATCTTATGCCAATACCTGGGAAACTATTTATTTCAGGCAAACTAACTTTTCAGCCTTTAACAACAAATCAACACGCATTTAGAGTATAAACTACAGGATAAGAAGCTTTAGATTGGCAAAATTGTACCTAATGTGGCCTTTAAATAAATAGATGCCTTATATCACGCTCGTTTTGTTCCATTTTAAACTAATAGAGATAACTTAATTTTTTTATTCATGAAATAAATTTGATAATGGTCCAGTATAACCTTACGGTAGATCACTCTTAGCCAATACGTCACTCATATATATAGTGTGTGATTTTATTATAACCGAAAAATATGTTTCGTCTCAATATAACATCAGATACGGATTGTAACTGTACTTTGGGTTAGTACAATGGGGGTAGGCAACTTCTTAACTATGTCCGTTAGAGTAAGAGGTGCTAGAAAATCCGATTTTTCTTTACGGTGAAGTTAGTTTGCCTTCATATAATTATATTTCTCCTCTAATATCTAGAGCTGTTCAATATGTAACAGTTATTGTATGAAGTGGGTGGCACAGCCAAGAGCATATTGCATACTCAGGCGGTAATGTGTAGGTTTCGTAGATGCATTATCGTAAACCAGGGCAAGAACGCAATAAAACCATGTGTAGACATTTCTTTTTCGCATTGTTTTGGCAAAAGAGAAGTTGTATCTGAGTTTATTTTAAAAATGAATTGCTATACGTGAAAAACAGCAATGTTCAAAAAAACTATTAAAGTAATTACAGATATAAATTAAATAATACAAGTCATCATTGTGTTTCGTTTTTAGATGGTTTTAAATTGTTTTCAAATGCATTCTACAAACCAGTTTTACATTAAACACATAAACGTATCGTGGATTTTTCCAATAATTGTAATACGAAATGTTTCAACGTCGGCAGTGTGTAGAGCTTGAATAAAATTAAAAACTGTTTTAAATTATTAAACCATATAGATAGATAGATAGGCTTAACGTTTCAATATTTTCTTATTTTAACTATTTGAAGGGGTAATATTACAGTAAAACTATTGAGAATAGGTGCAAAAATAAGTTCAATAATTGACCCTGTAATGTGGATGAAACATTCATTAAAATGTACACATTAGATTATTCTTATTTACTTTAAATCATTTTATTAATTATTCTATAATTCTATTAGTGTAGTCTATGACTCTAAAGCCACATGATTTAAAACATATATATTTCATATACATTTTTTGAATACATAGTTTAAACAATATACTGAGTAGTTTGTAAGCTATGCTTATGCGTTTTAAACGTCAAGTGAAACAGAAGTAATATAAAAATATTTCATATTAGGATTTTTTCCTGAAAAAATAGAAAGGATTTGTTACATTTTGTTGCTCGAATATCTGGTGTTGAAATTAAATTTGAAATGTTTTAACTCATATATACATACTCTCTCACACACACACACACACACATACAAATACACACACACACAAACACACACACACATACACTCACACACACATACAAATACACACACACACACACACTCACACACATACAAATACACACACACGCACACACACATACACACACACACACACACACACACAACACACACACACACACACACACACACACACACACACACACACGCTCATAAACACAATTTCTCACTCACACAAAGTAATTACATTACAGTAAAAGTTTATATCTTTATTTAAATCGCTTGGAATAGATTGGCACTAGGTGCATTTGACAACATATGCGGAAGGCCTTTAAAAAATCAAATATTTTCTCTTACTCTAAGAGATGTCTTTATATTTCTACAAATTGGTAAATAAGTAGGTTTTTGTTTCAATTTCCATTTCCATGTAAATATAGCTTTTTGTTGTAAATTATTTTGTAAATAATGTTTTTTAGTTCTACTTTTAGTCGAGCGAATTTTCTCAGAAAACTACAAAATCAACACTATCCCAAAAAGTTTATTCATTAAGAAACAAGTACCATATCTAAGAAAAATCAAATCAAGTTGTACTTAGGTCAATAAAGGAAAAGTTTATTTTAGTTACGTTTTACTTTGTAATTAAAACTGAAATAAATATGCTTATACATATCAAGGATTCACAATATTAAATGAATTTCCTTGCAACTTTCAATTTTCGTTTCCATAAGTAACAGTTTATGGTTTTGGACTATTATTTTCTCATTTCTAATTTATGAATCTGATCGTGATCTACAATTTCTTATTCTATCCATCTTTTGTATTGCTTCATTGAGATAAGGAACCTCTCTTTTATAAATTCACATTTATGGTTAGGTAGTAGATTTCTACCATTAGGGAGAGTTGGGTCGGTTATTGCTGGATTTGAAACATGTAAGTAATCAGTTCGAATCTGACTGATACATAAGGTTTTATTAAATGACATTCTGTTGAGAAATGTTATTGTCCCATTCTGAGTAGCTTCATGTTTGTTAGACAGTTCTTTTATCATTCTTAGTATTGTAATTCCTGAGGATGTTGGTAATGTAAACCAACGAAAAACTTTGAGTATATTATTCAATAAATTAAATATTCCTGTATTAGTGTATATTATTTAATCTTAAAAATATTCTAACAGGAAAACACATTTGATATTCTATATATATGTGTGTGTGTGTGTTGATTTATTTATCACATATATTTAAATAAATTAATTTAAATAATATTAAATTTGATGGGTCGTAAATAGAAGTGTTACGATACGCCACTATACTTCCCTTTTAGTAGACTTCAAGTTAAAAAAAACTCAGCTAGAAGAATATATAATTTCGTTTTATTTATCAAAATTTGAAGTAAAAAGTTTAAAATTTGAAGAAAATATGATTTTGGATTTTTAAATAACTCGTTTTTAATATTTTACACATAATAATTATAACATTTTAAAGTATAAATAAATCTAATAATTAATACGGAAATGGTTTTAAACAATAAATATGTTATATTGAAACCATGGATTTACAAATTTCAATTTAGACAATTATGCTTTAGTAGAAATTATTTTAATATCCCAAATATAACTTAAAATATAGATCTCGAGTTAGGAAAAAAATTAAGAAAACGTGTCACGGAAAAATTAGATATTTAATAATAGACTCTACATTGCACAAAGATATTGAACGCATTTTTTAAAATTTACGTCATGAAGAGAAGGACTTGCTACTTCAATATTTTTTAATCATATTGTTAAGACCAGTGTCCATATTTATAGAGCGTGTTGCTGAACCTCGTCCTTCGATCTGTGCCAATTTTCCGGGCAGTTTGTTTCTACAGATATTCTTATTGACTTTTACTTGACCCAAATGTTAAGTTGACTGTGAAAAGGAATTTAAAGAAGTAAACCTTCGAAATTACTTTTCCATGCAATGGGTCTTTCATTACATGATATCTATGTTTTGAAATAGATAAAGGCCTATTAACGAAACACTCTAGAATTTATTTGCATACACATCGTAAGTAAGGTGTGATACCAATGCACTTACACAGCGATTAAGATATATATAAATATATATATATATATATATATATATATATATATATATATATATATATATATATATATATAGGAAAATTTATTCATATGTAAATTACACTAAAATAAATCTGTCAATTCAATTTATGGATTCAATCTATTAGTTTTAATTTTTATAATATTCCTCACAAAAAAGTAACGAAATAAGATGTTTGCTGTTAGTATATAATATGTATCATTCTCATTACTTGTGGGTATTTTACTAAGGACACGTCCTATTTTTTTATGAAGACGATCAAACATATGATAGTTTTAATCATACGTGATAGTTATTTACCAAAAACCTTGGTAAGTGTATATTGTTTACCTTTATTATAAATATTTCAATATCTAAATAATGGATTAATTTATCAATTTCATGGTTCACATTTTATAGAGTAGTTAAAACTAATAATAATAAATATATATTACTGTACAGGAAATCAGAAGACCATATATCATATTGTCATGAGCGTTTCAATAACTTATGTCATCATCATCATCAGTGCATCACTACAAATATACCTTTCCAACATTCGTGTACAGTTATTTATTAGTTTATAACCTTAACGTACAAGCCAGCTGAGTTATGACGTATAATATCATCAATCACGGGTTTAGTATTCCCAATCTATATTACAGCAAACATAATTAAAAAGTAAGAATCTTATGTATTTACAAACAGAAAAAAATATAATAATAAGGGCAGTTCGTTGATGAAAATGCAAATAAAAATCTGAAATTATACGTGATATAAAGAGTTCGATTGCCAGCGCCGTACAGATATTATGAAAATGGCAACGCTTAACCTAGTTTGTATGTTTTGTTGACAGGTTTTAAACTAAGTTTGGTTTTATAGGTTGTACGTTGGAACGACCATGTTTTTCTTTTATTTATAATACTAGTGTGTAAGATAACATAACATTTTGGCTTTGAGGGAGTCTAAAAGATGAAATACATGTAAAATTGTATCTAAGTTTTCGACTACTATATAAGTCTGTAGAATTATAATGATTTCTTAATATATATTATAAATATAGTAATCAAGAGCGTCCTAGAAATAATGTCACATAACTTGTATTAATAGTTTCACTGCAAAAAAATTATTAAACAACAGTAGAAGGCTCATTGTCACATAGCAAGTGCAAACTATGACGAATAATAAATCGGTGAGAGGGGCGAAATAATACAAGAGAAGAAAGAAACCCAAATATCATTGAAATTTACAACCTTATATATTGGACAAAATATCATATCCTGGTACAGCTGTTCAATCATATATATAGATGTATCTCACGTGGCATGTCAAACTATACATCACGGCAATGGCTACCAGAACTATAGCTTAACATGGGCAGGAATATTCCAAGGAATTATACGCAAAGTCATAACTACCGCTGATGGTACGGCTAAAAAGTTTAAAATCTGAAGATATTATGATTTTGGATTTTTAAATAACTCGTTTTTATTATTTTACACATAATAATTATAACATTTTAAAGTATAAATAAATCTAATAATTAATACGAAAATGGTTTTAAACATAAATATGTTATATTGATTCCGTGTTTTTACAAATAATAATATACACAATTAATTAGGTTTTAGTAAAAATAAATTTTATTATCCCAAATATATCTTTAAATATAGATCTCGAGTTAAGAAAAAAAATTAAGAAAACGTGTCACGGAAAAATTAGATATTTAATATACTCTACATTGCACAATGATATTGAACGCATTTTTTAATGATAATTTAATTTAATTTAATTTATAACCTTAACTTACAAGCCATCTGAGTTATGACGTATAATATCATCAATCACGGGTTTAGTATTCCCAATCTATATTACAGCAAACATAATTAAAAAGTAAGAATCTTATGTATTTACAAACAGAAAATAATATAATAATAAGGGCAGCTCGTTGATGAAAATGCAAATAAAAATCTTAAATTATACGTGATATAAAGAGTTCGATTGCCAGCGCCGTATAGATATTATGAAAATGGCAACGCTTAACCTAGTTTGTATGTTTTGTTGACAGGTTTTAAACTAAGTTTGGTTTTATAGGTTGTACGTTGGATCGACCATGTTTTTCTTTTATTTATAATACTAGTGTATAAGATAACATAACACTTTGGCTTTGAGGCAACAGAGTCTAAAAGATGAAATACATGTAAAATTGTATCTAAATTTTCGGCCACTATATAAGTCTGTAAAATTATATTGATTTCTTAATAGATATTATAAATATAGAAATCAAGAGCGTCCTAGAAATAATGTTACATAACTTGTATTAATAGTTTCACTGTAAAAAAATTATTAAAAATCAGTAGAAGGCTCATTGTCTCATAGTAAGTGCAAACTATGACGAATAATAAACCTTTGAGAGGGTCGAAATAATACAAGAGAAGAAAGAAACCCAATATCTTTGAAATTTACAACCTTATATATTGGGCAAAATATCATATCCTGGTACAGCTGTTCAATCGTACATATAGATGTATTTCACGTGGCATGTGAAACTATACATCATGGCAATGGCTACCAGAACTATAGCTTAACATGGGCAGGAATATTCCCAGGAATTATACGCAAAGTCATAACTACGGCTAATGATACCCAGTCTAAAGAAGGTCATGCAGGATAAAAATATCAACATTAAAACTAGATTTAAGTCCACTAGGGCTTCACAGTTCAGCAGTTTGGCATGCACTATGATACAACCATACCAACTGCTTAGACTTTACATTGGGAATGAACATTTATTCAACTGGTAGAGTTCATTGGGGCATTACAATCAATGAGACTCTCCAGGGCGATTCCTTTCGAGTGTCGACCCTCAAGTATTAACATTACTTAATGCGATACAGTTCTATCAACAATCAAAACGCATTTAGCAGATATTTATAAAAATGGCAGAAACCTGAAACTTATACTGAGGAGTATTATTCTCAATTGGAAGATATTAAACAAAACAATGAACTACTCTGAGATATTCAACGCACGACAAGGAATAATTGAATAAATAAAAACAGGAGACGTGTTCTGGACTTATTCAGTCTAGTACTGCAAAGAAACGATAAGACAGATTTTGTTCACTTTCTTTATTCACATAACGAACAAATAAAACATATTTGCAGTTGTCACTTCCCTTAGTTTAAATCAATAACAGAAACGTTAGTGCTACCTTCATTGTAAGGCTATTAAAGAATTGTGTACAAACGATTTGAATAAACAATTTTAACTCATCTCTGTAAACTATAGTGAAAACCAGTGAACTATAGTGACCATATTTATTTCAGTGTAGCAGGCAATGGCAAAAGTGTCCAGGCATTAATTAGATTATTAATTGTATTACATTATAAATAGTTGAAGTAAATTCCAATGGTAAATTAAATTACCAATTAACGTTCTACTTCAAATGGAGTGAAATTAATTTATATAGTTGAATATTTAAGACTATAGTCAGGACAGGTTTATACGCCAATTATTATGAATATTACAAATATATTTCAAGTGTTTTTATTTACACATATAAGGATATGGTCAACTGTTCAGTGAAATGTATTTTAATTACATATTATTATATAATCGAATTAGTCTATCTCGAAAGCTATTATGCTAGATATGATTTGTGAAGGTCCAAATGTATTGAACTATTATATAAAATTATTATGTTAAAATATTTATAGCTTAGCTACTATACACTTATAAAGAACTCGTTATAACTATTCAGAGTATTTGAAGGTTAAGTTTACAGCAAGTTTAGTTGGTGTAATTATTATTTATAGAGAAATAAATATTCAAGGTACTTGGGCACAATATAATTACCATTTAGCCTAATGTTAACTTATTCATAATATTCAATATCCAAATAAATGTTTTTATAATCTTTTAGTGGTACTTAGTTAAATGGTATTAAACCTAATATTATAAATAATGTTAAAATGGGCCTAAACTCTTCTAATAATACATTTTTACACAACGAAAAAAAATGTATAAAATTTTAAAATGCTTAAATAGTATACTATTCAGTTTTTCACAATTTAAGCTATGACAATTTTGTAGTCAAACGATAAATCAGTTTCAACATTCCAGAAATGTTACGTAACAAGAAGGCTGTCAAGCCACTGTTATTTATGCAAATGAAACGCAAGATACATGGTTGAACACGATATGGCCGAGATGTGGATCCTACATAATGTTTTGTTCTTTTATGTTACAACTTTTCAACTAAAATAAAGCACAGTTGTTCTTCGTGAACCTATAGAGGGCACAAATGTTAGAGATTTACTTCTTTCATAATGCAATATTTAAAAAGGAAGTTTGAGAGAAACATTATTGACAAAGATTTTTAAATTTATTTACTCTCCGCTTAGAATTTTAAGTTGTTAGTAATAAGATGTTTTACAGAATAAACTTGCGATACATTATTAATACATTTCAAACCAGATACCTTATTATGATTTTATGAAACTTTAATTAATAGTTAAACATTATATTATCAAATGCCATAAAAAAGACCTTCCTTTACTAAGAAACAGGAACCTTAAATTCCTTTAAACTCAAGATTCCTTTTCAATCAAAGCACTCACTAATACTTCATTACAATATGCCTATCACAAAACACCTAAAAATGAATTCGGTTAAGATATATGTGTCTAGACAAAAATTATGCTATCCGGTTGCAGAAGTGTAGTTGTTTGTGATCTTTACATTGAATAAAAACGTGACGGTTATAATTTACATCATAATAGTCCTAGCCAAACCTATACTAGCAGAAATGAAGTACTTTGAACAATGCTTCATTCCTTTCTATATATGATTTGTATTATTCCGACATTTATATAAGAAAATGGTTTAGTCCTATGCCATATAGTTTTAAAGAATACATTTTCTGATTGAGATATTTTACCTAAAAATATTATTAAACTTTTGAGGGATATTTTAAAGTTTTCTTGGAAAAAAATTTGAACGGTATGCTGATAGCCAACCTAATAGTGGTAACATACGCTATAGGAAGGTCTTTTCCATTTTTGTCCTGGCTTAAAATTGCTCCTAGTGCATAATTACTAGCGTCTGTCGTTAGAGTAAATTCTTTTTGAAAGTCTGGGTATTGTAGAAGGGGCTCATTAGTCAATATATTTTTACATGTTTCAAAACATTCTATAAAGTCTGGATTTTCTATATTTATTTTTCCATTTTTCTTTAAACAGTTAGTAAACGGTTTTGTTATCTTGGCGAAATTTTAAATAAATTTTCGATAATAGTCTAATAGTCCTAAAAATCCTTTAATTTGTTTGGTGGTTTTAGGTATTGGATAGTCTTTGATTGCTAAAATCTTTGCTGGGTTGGGTTTTACGCCCTCCGGTGTAACAACATGCCCTAGATACGCTACTTCTTTTCTTAAAAATTCTGTTTTATCCAGCTGTACTTTAAAGTTGGCTTTGCGTAATCTGTCGAATACTTCTTTAAGTCTTTGTATAAGTTCTTGGAGGCTAGTGGAATAAATTATAATGTCGTCTAGATAAACTAAACATGTTTCATTTTGGATGCCTCTCAGAATATTATTCATAATTCTTTGAAATGTAGGGGGGCTATTCTTTAGTCCAAAGGGCATTCTTAAAAAGTCGTAGTGTCCTGTTTCCGTTGAAAATGCTGTTTTTTCTATACTATCTCTGTCCATCTCTACTTGGTGAAATCCTGAGGCTAGATCTAAAGTCGTAAAATATTGAAATCGTCCTAATTTATCTAATATGTCGGTAATGTTCGGCAAGGGAAATTTATCGTCAATTGTCTTTTTGTTTAATCCTCTAAAATCTATTACTAATCGAAATTTTCTTTTGCCAGAAGCGTCTTGTTTTTTGGGTACAATCCAGACAGGAGAGTTCCATGGAGAATTTGAAGGTCTAATAATTCCTTGTTCAAGCATGTCCTCAGTTTGTTTATTAATTTCGTTCTTGTAAATCTCTGGATATCTATAATTTCTAGAGTTTACGGGCATTTCATCAGTAGTCCTAATAACATGTTTTATTTGGTTGGTAAAAGTTAAATCGTTTCCGTCAATATGGAATAAATCTGCATAATCTTCTAATAAACTTGTTATAGTGGATTTTTCTCCTAAGTTCATATGTACCAACAGCTTTAACAACCGTCTTAGCTAGTTATATACCCCATTGTATTTTAAAGCAAACGTTTGGATGTTGTAAGTAAAATGTTATATCTCAATCTCAGTTTTATTAGGAGCGAATAAAAGTGGATCTATAACATCTTCTTAGAAATACTCTTGAAAATCAAGATCGTATCGTGTTTTATGATGGAGGGTTTCCAATAAATTAATGGCATTGCTTTCATAACAGTTTTAGTCAAACTGTTTCTGGGTAGCAGCGGGATAACCTTCCTATTAAATAATCGGCTTAACATTTTTTCCCAGTACTAGGTTATTACTTAAAATCATTTTCCCAACATGTTTCTGTATGTGTTTTTGGTTATTAATATTAAAGTACAATTATCTTATTAAAATTTTACTAGCTCTAAAATGTAACCAATATAAGTTATTTTATATTTTTTCCAAGTAATAAAGCCATAATCAACATTTCTAATTCATTAATGGTTTGCTCTTCATTACATGCAAACGGTTGAATGACAATCAATTTTAAATTTAATCATATAAGCCTAAGGGAGATTTATTAGACTTGGGCTACTTCCTTTTATGCAATACTGAATTTTAATAATACTGGCCGAAACGAAGTGTATTTTAACAAACAATATTCTTTATTTAACCTTGAACTTAGTTCCAGTTGCTTCCCAGCATCTTGTCTTGAAAGTAAACACCACACGCCCAATCTAGTAATCATTTTATTCTTTAGAGGAATCATTATTCCAAACGTGTTGATTAGATGTAACATTTCCATTTTTTCTCACCATGTTTCAATGTCCCTTTAACGGCAGCTTCTTCTATAAATTTACCAAGTCTGGCGTTTTATATGAATTGGTTTGTCTGGTCGAAACGGCGTAAATTAGATACTTGAGAATAAGGCTCAAAAATAGGAACACTTTGCATCACATCTTCACATAATTTGAATCTCTTTACCCTATATTTAGGTCATATTTGGACAGCACAAAAACACGTCTGACTAAGTTGATGCCTTGGATGCAAGTAACGTGTCTCATGACGCTTTCTTTATGAAAAAGAAGCGTTGTCCCCTGTCGTTCAAATCCTCCAACTCAGGCCTGGTTGCCGTAGCAACCAGTTTGTTTTTTTAATCATAACTCTTCTTTATTTGCATTTTATTGAATTATTTCGTCTGGACTTTTACAATAACCTTTTATTTGACAAGATGTGATTATTTGAAATTAAATGTTTCTATCAATAACTTATTTGTTTATATTTGTCAAAATATATAATTCATCGTCGTAATATTTGGTAATTTCTGCATTACACCGCTGTTGTTCTCGTGTCGTAAGATTTCGCAAGATAAAACAATTTAGCAATCCCAATTTAATAAATTTAAACTCATTAACCCTACGTTCAACTATTTGGTTCAATTTTACTACTTGTTATTATTATTAGTTCAACGTTTTGAAACGTTGGGTGCCTTGGCCTAAATACCTATTCTATAAATTTACTGATATTTTTTATGGTTAATTTGGTCCTTGCATCCTACTGCCCTTGACGGTTGAGCCAAACGGCGTCTAGTTTACCGTAGACACAATACATTTTGATAGAGTTTCCGTATGATATCAGCTAAATCAAGATAGAAGTTTGACTGCTATTACGACAAGAAGGCATAAGGAACTCCAATAATAATCCGCGAGACTCAACCTAAAGAGTTCCGTTCGGAATATAATCTACAAATCAAAAAACACCAAATGAATGTTTCAATGTATAATAATTTATTATAATTTTATTTCATGATCATCCATACTTTTGTATCGTATATCACTAAAACCATTATCACCTACGTTCTTGTTTTATCCAGGCTGTAGGGATCACAGAGATTTTAGAACAATTGTAAAACGTAGGAGATCTGAATGCTTAACATTTTTTATATATTCCACAGGATTGTTGTTCTATCAAAAACGTGGAAGTAAATTTAGGGAACTTTTCACTATATTATTTACAAAATAAAATAAGAATTATTTTATGTAACTTTACAGTCTCCCTGATTGGCCAAGACTAACAGATACTGATCTTATGTTTGCAAATTTAAAGAAGATGATTCTTAGAAAGGATAAGAAAAAGCATATGTTCTAAGAGTGTTAAAATTTCTATTTAAAACTGTCAAATAATTTACACTGTATTAGTTTTATTATTATTGTTGCATTATAAATGTAATTATGTTCTATTTACTAAATACGAGTGAGTGTTTTCTAGTCTAGGAAAAACTGTCTGCTTTATTTGAGTAGAATGGAGATTACTATATAATTGTCAATGAATCTGATGGGGTGAGAACAATAGGGTTCATTAGGTATATTAGTATACATTTTTTTAAAATTGTTAGATAAACACATTTTTATAGAAATAGGAAGATAATTAGAAAGGGCAATATTTAAAAGAATTACTGACAATCTGGGGAAAAGATGTATATTCCTTGAAAAGAAATATTAGGAAGAAAATTGGGAAAAGAACAAGGGAGAAACAATATGTACAGATTAGGTGACCATTTGGGAAATATCTTTCAGATTTAGAAAGAACATTACGGAAACAATAGGGAAAGCATCATTTAGGACCATTAGCCAGAACTGCAGGGAGAGTACAAGGAAAAGAATTCGAAAGAGTATTAGGGAGATCAATTGGCACCTACTTAATTGGAGAGCGTTAAGGGAAATATTATGAATATCTTTGAGAACAGGATTAGAATGAAGCATTATTGGAGTGTTTTACTCACAGCTTTAGATAGGCCATTAGACAAACATTATGATCTAAATAAGACAATTTACACCTGATTCCATCTTTAGTGTTTTAGTACAAATATTTAGTAAATAACAATAAAAAAGGATCACACCTCAACACACTAGAACAATATGATATTTACAAACACACGCAAACTCAAACATCGTATACGAAAATCATACTAACTCTGTGATACTATCGAAAACCTGTTTTTAAACAGTTACCGCCTAACCTAACATCTCCAAGCAGAAGACACTGATGAAAATCATCACAGAGCGATCGAAAACACTGTAACTCAGTAACAGTTTTACAAAATTTACAAAATTTAAAGTTCGGATAACCATAGACTAATGTAAAAGTGATTTAAAATTTCATTTTAAATTAACACCTAAAAGATCATTGCGTAAAGGGGCGGTTTATAAATTAAATATTTATATATGTATATTTTCATATGTAGGCTATATATATAGTCTTGAAAACTAAAATCAAATAATTATTCAGTTTTTCTATTCTTATAACAGATTCAATGAAACTTTAATGAACACAACAGCAAAACACATAAGAATATATAGGGAGTAAATTAGTTCTTGCTGTGAAACCTCCCACTTGTGTTCACTGCCATCCTTACTACTCACACCCGATTAAGTTAAGTAAAGATTTCCCTCTGAAGAGTTCATGTTGAGAGTTATAAAAGTAGTTTACTAGGAATTTTCATTTATTCTATAGTGATAAATATCTTTGTAGAAACTAAATTTTTATTTCAAATAATATGTTTCATAAAGAAGTGCATAAATTATTCTCCTGAGAAAAATGCAGCGTCTAATAAAAATTGATCCGACACATTATATTTTAATTTTAAAATTTTGGTGGCATCGAGAAGAGACAGTTGTATGAAACTTGTTAAAGAGGAAGTGATTAAAGTATTGTGAAGATAAATAACAGTAGGTGATTAACCTACTGCAAGGTAAATGGTTTGAACTCAACCTTGGTAATTGAAAGCAATATTTTATAATCTAGAAAACTGTCTTTCAAAATTAATAACCTTTTACAACCCATCAATCACTTTTTATAATTTTATCTTTTCCTACGACCTTTTCCGGTAGAAAAAGTATATCGGTTCGTCGACATTCACTGAAACTGTTGAATAAATTGATGTTTAAAACATAGTTTTCAAAAGTAATCGAACATTGATATATCGAGCAAGTCAATTCTCTAAACCTGGTATATAGAGCCATATTTATTACAATATGGGTATATGAAACTGTAATAGTTTCACAGTAAGTTTTTTACGATTCTTTGAATAACATGAATTTGAAAATGTGTTATTTATATTAAATAACATCATTTCACCATACACTAGTTAAGATATTTAGTTATTTATTAGGTTTTCATTTAATTTGTAGACATATTCTATTAGTTAACAAAACCGTATTTAATATTGTGAATTTATATTTAGGTCTTTACTGACCTAGGTCTTTCACTGAGAAAAACATTTGTTTACTTGAACATTTGATTATTACAAATTGTTTTATTCTATATGTTTCACCTTCCATGCGTTTTCTGGTGTGAATATTAAACATTGACTTATAAGTTAACAATTTGCTGATATACTACTCTTACAGGATAGGACTTAAACCGCAAATAATAAGAATATTTGTTGAAAATGTAAAATTTTAATATACACTCATCTCGTATACTTTGAATTACTTTTTCAAACTCTAATAATTAAAAAACCGTATAAGTATTACATAAATTTCTTATGATATTCTGTTTACTTCTTCATATTCCATATTATTTTAGGCAGAATATATCTCTTCTTATGACGTAAGTGAGTAAGATACTCTTCCGCTTTCCTCAAATATCCTTTGATAGTTTTATACATTAAATCAGGATATAACACTGGGAGGTGTGATGAATACAAATGAAGCAGTATTTGGATGTTGCCTTCTAAATCCTTGAGTATAAAGTGTGAAAGCATACTTGAAAATCATACAAACGTTTCTAAACATAACGCTTAATCTTGGTGAATCATTGATTAGGCCTACTATATGATATAATTTGAAACAATTGGTTTTCAATTATTATAAGTCAGTGAACAATAATCCGTGTACTATTCACAGAATATTTACAATATAATACATGTGGATAAGCAGATACTTCCAAAAAGTCTAAATATGGTAAAAACCCCTAGCCATAATATCAGGGGAATCAAGAACAATGTTTCAATGTTCCTATTTTGAAATTCGGGGACGTTATGAATATTTTTAGAGCGTTAGGCTAATATAAATAGTAAAATAATGATTACATCAACAAATATATATATATATATATATATATATATATATATATATATATATATATATATATATATATATATATATATATCTGTAGGTCAATCTTCCAAGCAAGAAAAGACATGAAATGAATATTACCAGCTGATTTTAATAAAGAGAAATACCAGTAATAGTAGGGAATTTTCACCAAAAATACCCAAGCATAAAGCAAAATACAAATTTATACTGCTATGACAAAATTCGTACTAAGCTTTCCCTCTAACTTCAAAACCACGACTGGCGATGAAAAACATGGCATGTATGTCAAAGTTTGTTATGATTATTTACTCCTGATCTTAACATCTTTGCTTACATCAGACATCTAACGGAATTAGTTAAAACCGTAGCAAATGAAGAATTTAGGAACAATCAAAAAAAGTAAGTATATCACAAGCTCAGGGAGGGGATGAAAAACTAGATATGGATGTCAAAACCAGGTTAGGTATGATTTTGTACTCTCGTACATAACGTCTTTGCTTACGTAGGACATCTAACGGAAGTAAATAGGACCGTCGCACATGAATTATTTAGGAACAATCAAAGAAGTAAGTATATTACAAACTCAGTGAGGGGATGAAAAAGGTACTGCCAAACAACTGTTAGAATGGATAGCACAATGAGAAAGAAGACATGAATATCAAGAAAAAAGAGAAAATAGGCTTTTCGAGTGCTATGGTGTATCTCTTTCTCTTTCTCTCGCTCTCTCTCTCTCTCTCTCTCTCTCTCTCTCTCTCTCTCTCTCTCTCTCTCTATCTATCTATCTATCTATATCTCTTTCTCGCTTTCAGGCTTCGTGTAGCTGTTAAAACATAAAAATTGTTTATGACACTGAAAATCTAAGGAAATATTTCACAAAGACTTGTAGCGAGAGGATTTACAGATTGTCACACAATGCCAACATAGAAACCGTGCCAAAAGCACAGGAAATAGAAGATTTTAAGCATAAAAACAATTTCTTTGGGAAATATGACTATAACAAAATTACAAATCCCTTTTGGAAACTTCTCATTGTGTCTCAGCGTATCGCAGGAAGGTCTTGAATTATATACAATTTCCAAATACCTTATCGCTCAAAATGCATTTTGAAAATGTGGAAATAAAAGCATTGAGTAGGAATAGAATTCGATGCTACTAGTGAGTTGTGTTGTGCATTATAAAATGCAACGAAGAACAAGTGTACTAGTCAGGAAAATACAATGTTATTAAGCCCGCGTCTTTTCTGTGATCAGTAACTCTTTTGTTTAAATTGAAACTTATTGTTTGGTAACAATAGTTTCGGAGGACCAATTATTATTATAATTATATAAACTAATAGTTTGTACTTACGTACACCATGGAATACACACTTATCACACTCGCGTATTAAATAGGCGATTTCTGGCCAGAAAACTTGTTCGTATTCCACGCACTGGTCACATTCGGTATAAACATTAATAAAATAGTTACATTCACGTATTCTAGTACCTAAGGTACGGAGATTGAAAAGTATAATAGTATACTAGAAAGTAGGGGTATCTGTCTACACTCCCGAAAGGTCTAACCTGCTCTGCCGGTTCAAACTGCAGAAGAAAACTTATCACGGGTGAGCTTTGTCTGACTTTGGCGGCGGGTTTAAAATAAAAGAAATGAGTCTATATTAATTTTAAATACGTAACACTTATAATGCTGCATCTTGTTACTGTAAAAATAAATAATTTCATCTCAGTGGAAAACTTGTTTTTTTTTTCAAATGATCTTTAGGCTTGGGAAGCTCTTATTTCAACAGTAGGAGCGAGGTAAAAAAACGTTTGGTGTCCCCGAGGCTAAAATTACCCCAGCTCTATCTCTTAGACGAAATCGCTTTTGATTTACTAAATGTATGATGTGAGTGTTAAAACGTTCTTTTACTTTCGGTTCTATTAAACTTTAATATGCTTTCTAAACTTACTATTCTAAATGAAATAAACTTTTTATATTTCGTATTATATATATATATGGTGGCTGATTAACCTGTGTTAAAACGGAAACATCTGCTTTTAAAAAAAATGGAATCCCATTATCTAATACTAATTTTAATTATTTTATATTTTTTATAAAATTCTGTTACCTTATGCTGCATAAGTTTGGAATTAATTGAGTGAAAGTGTTATTCGATATTTTAACTAAATATAAACTCAGAAAAAAAATGTTAGTATGTTCAACAAATTGCATTACAATTAGACTGTGTTGAGAAGCATAGCCAGCTGAAAAGGAATAATTAAATTGCACCTGGAATATGTCGGTATTACTGTGAACAGACTTCCTTAGAAAATGTATAATTTAAAAAATAGGTTTGGTTGTTCATCTTCTAACAATAATTTTTTAACTAATGCTATAATCTTACTTCATCTATATCTATGCTATTAGTTCTAAATTGTATTGAAAATTGCTTACTCTCCGAATTTTCTACATACTCAGAATATAAGAGTAGATTTGTTATATTTTTCATTATGTCTCTTTGAAGTTGGATTACCTACCAGCTGTTTATTATTATTGTATTATTTTCTAATCAGCAATGTTGTCTTTTTGATTCGTATTTCTTTCGAGTTTCTTAGGCTGTTTATTAGTTTAAGACCAACAATTTAAATTTAATCTCAGATTAGGTATTTGCTTTTTATGCACTTTATTGGTCATATGTCTCCACCAGGTTATGTTTCTTTATTGGTCATTAAAAAGTTTTTTTAAAAAAATGAATAGGCTATAGATTTAACAATAATAGATAACAATTTAAAACTTGTTAAAAATGCTTTCGTAAAGTACATAACTAAATAACATTCGATGCGGGTTAGGTAAATATCTTAAAAGAATTAGGGTAGCCTATATCGCATTGATATTCATATCAACTTTTTGTTACATGCGTAGCAATGAAATTCACGATTAGTGTCTTATTGTTTGTAATGTATTATTTAATCAAGAATGGTTAGTTTTTTTATAATTTAGGATGATTTAATTAAATTAATTGATTACCCTTACAAACCTACTTTATAATATCAGATGCAAGAAGTCTTGAAAGAAGGTGTTACAGCTCTTTATGTGAGATACTTACTGTAGATTTATGGGTTCTCTAATAACGGGAATATTATGTTAAACTTGTTTCTAACCATAAATTATTGGTTGAAAAAAATCAATAATACAAAATATGGGTTTATAGCTTAATCTATGTTTAGAACTATTTCAATTACTTATAATTATACGAACTACACTTTTTCTATTACTTGCGACCAGACATTTGTTAACTAAAAGTTGTTAATTGTTAACTTACACTTGGAGGAAACGTTTTCGTCTTCAGCCTCGTATTTTTGCCGCTAGGAATGCTGCTGTTGTGCTTCCTCGGTACCATTTTTTTTTGAAAGTTAACAAATGTCTGGTCGCAAATAATAGCAAAAGTGAAATTTGTAATTTACAACCAGCATGAACAGCAACAAGATTTCGATATTTTATAATTATATTTATTTAAAACTAACATAAATATTGTCTAATATGCTATATACCCCGACAGCTTTACACTACTTTAAAATAACTAGTAGTAATTGTCGCCCACAACATTTTAATGGAAGATATGGAGATGGTAGAAAACGATATTTGAGGTATTTTTGAGGATATAATATTATTTTAAAAAATAATAATATTCATAATGGTATACAAGCTCACTACATTTATTGAAAAATATGTCGATATTAAAAGCTATATTAAAACACAGATACACAATATTTTTGTTCTTATTACTTTACACCACAACAAATCATTATCTTATTGCCCAACAGAGACCTTGCCGATTACCTATTCTTAATACCTACTCGTTTCTTTACAATCTGTTGTCTGGAAAACCTTCTGATTCAGTAAGCTATTGAAAGAGGGAAATTGTTCTGAGTTCATATTTTCGTGGTATAAGTTATTCCAGTAAAGATAGTTTATATATTGCTTTCAAAACAATACATATATTATAATAAGTTAAACAACTACATGTTTATGCAAATGTAATACATAATTCATATATCTGATGCACAAAATATACCTACGCTCTACCATCCGTATATGTGGAAATTTATTCAAATACGTAGAATGTTGCAATGTATTTAACATATTATATTGAATATTCAAAAACATTGGTGTGTGTTGCAATAATTTGTAACAATTGACTATATTTCTTGAATGCAGTTCTGCGATGGTATATTTTAATTCTACTTCTATCGCGATTGCAAACTCAGAATTCACATGACCCGCGGTTGTGTTGTTAGAAACGAATACATATATCACGATTTGTAAAATGTAGTTATTACAGACTTAGAGATACCAAAATATTTAGCCCTCGGGGATATTTATTTTTTAAATATTACAATATAGCGTTATAAAAGTAGTTAATAAATTGTATAAGTATTTAGTTTATAATAATTTTAAATAGTAAATGATAAATATTGCAAAAATGTTTTTGATTTAATCATAATAATGTCAATGAACTATTTAAAATAGTTTTGATACGAAGTTAAAAACTGTTTTATTTTAGTGATATTGTGTTTTTATATGCCCAGTCATAACTAAAAAGACCTATGTTTAAATAAATTACGTCCAATAATATCGCCTTGGTATTACATTTAGGACGTTTGAAAACGTCTGTGGACTTATTGGACACAGGATTATCAGAAGTTTTGTAGGTAATTTCAGTCTCGATAAATATTCGGCGCAAAGATCTCGGGAGCCCTGTAATACAACTTAAAATTAACAAAACCACCACAATTATTTCCATTTCTTGCTAACTGAACAATAATTTCTCTAATGCTACATAATACTAATCTCATTTATGTTTTCAATAGAAATGTAGTGATATAATGAACAGGACAAGACAATAAGTAAATTTAATTTATTTTATTTAATTTTTGTTCATTATTTTTCACTCAGTCTTACAATCACTACCCAGGCTATACATTATACCAAGAGAAAACATAAATATCTACTGCACAACAAAGAACATGCAATCTTTTCGTTCACAGCAATTCGTGAACAACTTTTTCGGAACCACTTTTAATTGTTACACAAAATGTTTTGATATTAAAGGATGGTATTTCTATAACAAATTAAATAAATAGTAGGGAAACTATTTTGATATCCTCTACAAGATGATAACCTATTACATAAGTATTTTATTCTATAATTAAAGTATAGGTACTGCCCACGATAATAATTTAATAATTTAAAATCGATTAGTTTATGTAAATTTTTTAAGAAATTTTACCTTCGAATGTAATAAAAAAAAATTATATTAAACTTTTTTTTTTAATCTGTAAATACAATAAATATAACTGTACTATTTTCTGAACATTATATGACTATAAATGTAAGCCAAATTCTAAGGATAACCTGTATACAAGTATTAGAAGTAGATAAAAGAAATATGAATACACCTTCAGTTGGTACCACTGTTCCTTGAAACACAAACGTATTGAAACAATCACACTTTCATAGCACATTGTTCGTCTCGAACTTGTTGTTTTCCGCGCGTAAAATAGTCAGTCATTGTTTGCTCTCGGTGTGCCAGTAATCAACCAACTCATTTTGTTTCCTTCTTTGCCGTTTTCTGTAACTATTATCTTTCCACACATTAATGAAATTTTGTATCTTATGATTTTATTTCCTTCATTCAAGGAAATGGTTTTATTAAAACTATGTTTAACATTCATTTATCGCTATAGAGCAAATTTGGTCATGTGTTAAACTATTTTCATCCACTGCAATTTTTCTTTTTAAACAGTTATTTTAATACTTTTTTTAACGTTTTTGAGGGAAAATTAAATAAGAAAGGAATCGTGAGGGAGTTTTGTTCTACTTTTGTTAAAATATCTTCCAAATATAATTTATAAACTATTTAAAATATCAGTTACCCAACTACATTTTTGAACCAGGTGTAGCCTAATATACTATATGAGATATTAAATTTCTATTTTCATGAAATAATGTCAAAAGGATTTATATCAATACTTGTATAAAATATAAATGTGTAAAAATACTGTCAAGTATTTGTATTTTTTTCTGAAAGAAATACTGTATCTATTGACACAATGGGGAGACACCTTTTGGTTTTTGTAGACGCTGTTCCATCATTGAACGTTTGCGCATTTTTATGAGTTACACATCTCAACCTCTGCCAAGCTTCACTTTATCTCCTCGTGGAATCATTGGGTATTTTTTTACCTTAAAAATAAAATCATAATAAAATTATAAAATTATTCAAATATCCGACTGTTACCTATATAAATATGTAGATAAAACAAAAGTATATTTGCTTGAGTGTTTTATTTTATTGAAATGAAGGAAGGAAATGTGACACAAGCTTTGCAATTCCTAAAATTTAGGACACAGAGAAAATTATACATATTGTATAGTGTATATGATTTTACTACCTTTGATTTGGAGTCATTGTTACTAATTCAATAAATAAAACAAACTTTTAGAAACAGGTTTAGAGCTCAGATTGTAAGCGAAACAATTATATGAAAAATTAAGGCTTCTGGAATGCCTAATATTTCTACATGTTTAAAATAACCTTGTATTTACCACTGTTATAATATCAGTTGAGATGTGACAAATAAACGCACAAGGTTTAATATTTTAGTTTTCATACGTATGACTTGAGTGTTATCGAGATCATTATATGTCCATAGCTACATGTTACGATTTTAGCAAGTTTGGTCATTACTAAAACACAATACATTAGGAAACTAATAAGATTTATTGATGGAGACCAAAACACAATTAAATTTTATTATACTTAAATTTTTGGTCATTTTAGAAAGTTTTATAATCTACACACACACACACACACATACCTATATATAACATTTTTTTATATATTATATTTATACACATTTACTCTTCACATACAATAACTTCGTAGCCTTGTATTGTAGGTTTGTCTGATTAATTTAAATTTTTCCATTATAAAGCGTAAATCATTTATGAAACTATATCTGTTTTTAAAACTAATGCAGCCTCACACTGTATTTCGTCACGTTCAAACATAATACTTAGCAAATCATTATCGACATGTCAGTTGATGTTATTTGCATCTCAGGAAATGCAACAAGGCTTTAGATTCCGTATGTCAAGGTGTAACAGGAATCTCCAGCAGGGAATATTAATTACATACAGTGTTCGGACCGAAATCCATCACAACGAGATCGACAGCGAGTATAACTAGCAAAACTGATTGTCATTGTATCTACCACCTGTCCTTGATAATTGTGGTAGCGGTCGACTTACAAACTAGAGACAATTTCCACATTTACGTACAGGATAGATACAACGTTTCTAATTGTCCCGGAAGCGGTCACAAAAATATAATAATTCACAGATTAAGCTTGATCAAACAAATTTGATAGTTTATTTAAGTTGAATTTTTTGCATTTTCAAACAATCCGCTATTGATTGTGCTAATAGTAAATGTTAGATTCCTAAATACAATATTAATAAATTTGAAACTAGAGAAATTAGTTCGAATATGCATATTTTTCCGTTGCATGGTAAAAAAGCAATGCTCAGAGGATTAAAGATTTACTTAAGTAATTAGTTTGTATGAATCTAAAAATTGTTAGCTACAATGACAGTAATTTAGTCTGAACTCGCCCTAAAACATATACAATTTTAATGTAAGAGTTTTCTGTCATTCTAAAACTTTAATTTAATGAAACCGTTTGCCCGTATGATCAACTGATACTCATAACCATATTTGGAACTACGTCAATTGACTACTTCAAGAAAAGGTTTATCAATTACAACTTACAAATTTACCAATTAAAATACACGCTTTTCTATAGTAGCTATCTTTTACTATTGCAAATGTTGTCTAATTATAAAGATAACGTTTCAATTTAGCTTTTATAGAAATTATTATACTAATTTTTACTGAGGATATCATTTTGACAGTTCCGACAGGTTATTTTATTTTTCTTATTTTGTGATAAATGGTATCTCCGCAAACACATAATCTCTAGACGTACATTCTATTATCTATGGTATCATTTAAATTGCCACAAACACATTTACTATTCTGTCTTGGCAATATTTAAAATGTTTATAAACAAAAAACACTCATATTTTAGTTTCAGTTTCAAGTAAGAAAATAATAAATTATTATATTGAAACAAAATTAGAGATCACTAAAACTATTCTATTTCATTTGATAAATTATATATTTAATTTGATCGCTATTAATTTTATCGTCCTAATTCAATATATTTATGTTATACGATTGCTGTGAAAGAGTTAAAATAAACTGTGTCTTCGATTATATTTTTCTTACTTTAAGTTACGACACTGAAATAAGTAAACGGTTATTTCTGAACAAAAGACAGTTTTCTCCCCATTATCTACAGGCTTACAAGGGCCTCCCCATTTAGGACTCTTACAAGTGTGCATACTCGTCATGCGAGACATTACAACCTTTACCGGTTTTAAAAATATTATTATCTTGTTCAAGTAGCATTATGTCAGGGCTCTAGTATTCAATTTGATCCTGTTCTTTTCCTCAGTGTAAACTCTTACATAATCTTTACACGTACAGAGACTTTGCAAAATATTTATAAAATCTCCGTATAAACCTTTACAAAAGCTAACAATCAGTCGATTAGGTTAACGACTCGTGTATTCAGAGGTTCTGTACGGTTTGTAAGCCCGCAACAATAGGCTACGTTTATAGATGTGTTTGTTACATGGATAATCTATGCGAAAGTAAGGTTGATACAGAGATTAGCTGAGTTTGTAAATAGCCACTTAACGTTGTAAATAATTAGTTTTCCTTGTAGCTCCGGGCTTTATTACTTATCCGGTAATATGAGGTACATTGTTATAGTGTTATATTTATGTACCTCTACATATTTGTTCAATATTTCGTAAAACTGTTGTTCAGTAAATCAATCTTAGTTATTTAATAAAGTAATTTGGTTCCTTAAAATGGTACTTTGCACGAAAGTGTAACAACTAAATCGTACTTAGGGTTATCAGTTGCATTACTAAAATTGTAGTTGAATATAAGAAAGATTTTTGAATATACCGTTTTCTTAAAAAAATGATTTTCCATTTTATAAGCTAAATCTCCGTTATAACGTTTTATAAAATGTTATTTCCAACAACAAAAGTTTCTATTCATAAATTAATTTTATCGTCACTACAGAATATTATCTCTTTTTATTAGATATTGTTTTTTTTTTTTAATTCAATCCTTCGATGGTGTTTGACCGCGGTTATATTTGCTACGGTCCTTCGTTGTTTTATTTTTTTTTAAAATTGTGTCTAACATTCAAAAAACTATTTTGAACAAGAAATATCCTTTATCAAATCAAATTGTTGTAACAGTAATTTGTGTGTCTACATAAATTTTATATTTACGAAAATATTTAAAAATCAATAATAAAAACTGTATTTAATTAATGATTATTACCGACATTAAAAAATACAAATATATATTATTACTAAAATCTAATACATAATAACTGTGCAAATTACATAGAAAAGATGTGCTAAATTAAATTTTTTAATCACTCCAGTGGCGAACTGGAGAAACCTCTATGACATTCAAAAAGAACCAAATGATTTGGAAATGTATCAAGGGGTTCCCAGATCTACAGCCGTCTTGGCAGCACGAGCAAGAATCGGACACGTTGTGACTGAGACCTATCTCTTCAGATTTCATCTGAGTGAATCTCCACTCTGCCCTAACTGTAGAAAAGAGGAGGAGACTCTAGACCATATCCTCTTCGATGCTCCTCAACAATTCCACCAAGAGCTCTGCTGTCTGCGCTGAGAAGCCAGGGAAACATCAAAACAATATTGATCGATAGAAAGTTTTGGACCTTGGCTGCAGCAACTTATTATGGACATCGGAGTCACGTGACCCTCGACGTCCGCAGCAAGAAGTAAGTAAGTAAGTGAGGAACGAAGTCCTACCTATATCATCTGGTACAAATAGTCTTCTAAAGTCAAGTACTCTATTCGCTCGTAATCTCCATGGTCGTCTACTGTAACTGGTCTAATAACGATAAACGTAGGCAGAGCATTTATCATCACATCCAAGATTTAGTAACAGCCTTTCTGATATGAGGGTTGCGGCTTCAGTTTTTCTATTAAAACCTACTTGTTTTAAATTCCTTGTTTAAAACATAAAGCTTCTTCTTTTAGTTTCTACCTTTCTTTATCCTAAATACAAGAATAGTTTTCAAATAATATTCATATTTACAAGAATAATACTCTCAATTATACATTATAAACAATAGGGCTTTAAACAAAGTTCTAAATCTTGCAAAGGAATGCCATGAAATACTTTTATTACTCCATACATATTCATACTTAGTTTGATTTAAAATTATAAATTGTTAAATCCGTTATTAAAAATTAAACCTACTGAAAATATACTGTATACTGTTGAAAATGACTCTTGAATAATCTGATTGAAGCTTTGGTTCAACCGACGTAAACACAGAGGTCATGAGTAAATACCGCAGTCACGCTGGGAAGCATATTCAATTCCTGTGGTAAACCAATTTAAATCGTAGCGCTGCTGTGCACTGCCCTTTGTCGCAACTCTAAACCGACTAAATTAACTAGACTTGAATGTGCTCAAGTAAGGAGATAAAATAAAAGTAAATGAAATTCTGAATATTCCTAGTAACCTACAAAATGTGGGATATTAAGGTATTTTAATTTAAAGATAATATTTATTTACTTCATAAATTATTACCAGGCACTATAAAATTGAAACTACTTTATTTAAATGTGAATAAGAGATGCAAATATTACCAAATTAAGGGTTTTTTTCTTAAGATAATGAAATCATTTCAGTTTGTTCAATACATCAAACGGAAAATTTATGTATAAAAATTATTTGCTATAATTGATTGTAATTTAAAACAATCCAATTATATTATATGGAAAAATATTTAACAGTTTTAAATTATTTGTATTGATTAATAAGTACTTATAAATTTACTGTTTTATAATGGTTTCAAATTCAGAAGAAGAGTAATCGTTTCTGGTGTTGCTTGTAGACATTATTTAACAGTAAGTAAAACTGCATTATTGTGAACAGTACAATAGTTGCAGGATTGTTAATAACATAAAGTTTCAATAGATAACAAAATGCACATAATGAAAAAATTAGCACAAGAAGCTCGGAAGATAACGAGTGTCTAATGGTTCCGAGATTTCACGTTAAACGCGAACGATCAGACCGACAAAGTTTGCTTGTTTCTATAATGTAATGCTAACAAATGTCAAGTTTATAGGTGTAGGTTTGAGTCTGTATGAGGGCCTTACTTGGGTTGAGTTTATTGTATTGGTTTGACTTTATACAATATCAGCTTGGATACGTATCATTCTAATTATTACTGTTCTAAGATTAGATTTCGAAACCTGTAAACAAGAGATATCTCATTGTACGGGTTTTACGAAAATTGTACTTATTAGAGATATCCCATAATATTTATTCTGGGCAGTACTTTGCTTGGATACAGCTGATATAGATAAGAAGTAATTACAATTTGAATGACAAAATGGTATGTTTACCCGGTGAGCATAAATGTGCGAAAACTAAAAATACGTGGGCCATGCGTAAGCAAAATGACGAACAAAATGTTTCGCTAGGGTAAATTCGTTTTGCTGTGAAAAACTTTTGGAAGAATCACTGTGCTGTAACTGTTTTTAAAGAGTAAAAACCAATTGTAAGCATTTGGTTTGCCCAAGGATTTGGGGATTTGTTTTCATTGAACACTTCGTAGTTTATTTAGACTGATTTTGATAACGTTTATAT
Source organism: Prosapia bicincta (assembly GCA_036971475.1). Lineage (NCBI taxonomy): Eukaryota > Metazoa > Arthropoda > Insecta > Hemiptera > Cercopidae > Prosapia > Prosapia bicincta. The sequence goes on along the minus strand of JBAIZL010000003.1, from coordinate 131,649,310 downwards.
AGCCAAGATGATTTCGTGAAACGACCGGCTCCTTATTGCTTTACATTACATTATATTGGGAACAAAATCATAAAATAGAAATAAAGTAAAACGAAATCTACATTGTTCCTTACAAACCTCTGTACAAAATTTTAGCAATTTATAATGCGATTTTTGAATTTACCTCTAAAGCAAAACTTAGAATGTAGTTTAACTTTGAGTATGTTTCATTCTAACAGGTGTGACGAATCCAAGTGTAAATTCAATGAGTTCTTAACAATTTTCCTTGTTTTAAAGAAATTAAAGGCCTTGCCATTTGTTGGGGCAAATAAATTTATTATTACAATAAAACTCAACGAAATTGATTAAATTGGTAAAGTTTAGTAAATAATACTAATAAATAGATTTTGTGTAAAGGTTTTTTTCCTTAATTCTTTAACCTCTTTAACGACTAATCTGTAAATTGTGTTTTCCAGTAGCAAATACACAGGAGATATTACAGTAATCTGTCCTGTTGCGCTTCTACTTCGATGGTATGAGAAGGTCCCGCAGGTGGTGCTATGTTTTTAGACTTGGCATAAACCTTCGGAAGCAGTAAGCATCCGAGTAGAAGAATGACCGGAATCGATTTTCTTTTGAAGAAAAACAGAATACTTGCAAATCACGCAACTGTAACAACTTTAGCACTGCATCAGTCCATCTTTTTCTCACACAGTACGTGCTTTTTAGCAGTGCATGGTCGTCATTGCGACTGCTTTAAAGCTATTTCTGCAGAAACTTTCACATTTTTCGTAAATTAAATATTTTGCAACAATATTCTTTCGGCAATCTTTAAAAAAGGAATCTATGCAGTCTATTATATTTTTATACATCTAATAATAGAATCAATTTCACTAAATCATTTCTATTGTGAATACATACTTTAAAATCTGTGTGTATTTTATTTAAGAGTGTTTGTAAACTCTGGTACAGCTGCCACCAGACCATGGTCCGAATTAACGTATTGTGACTTATCGTGATTGCTTGACACATTTTTCATATCATATCTACATCAATCAATATAAATACAATAATATTTTTCTCTTAAGAAAAACTACTATAAATATCAATAATATTTATCTCGTACTTTTACCCATTTTATAGATTGTCTGCTATTAATTATCCCTAAGGATAATCATTCGGCCGTTTTATATTCATATGTTTTACTGTCCAAATGTAATAGTTAACATTTTCAGGTCCTGGTAATTCATAATTCAGTTTCCAGGTTTTGGGTAGCATACCACAATGCTTATATATCCGTCGTTCTTGACGCTTGAAAGAGACCATGGTAAAATAATATTCTCCTTTTATGAAATGAAACATATCGTATGAAGTAAAAGATAGTTTGACATTAGGGATGAACTCCTTTTGTACTTACTTGTGTCAAAAGTAGTTACAGTAAAGGTTAATTGTTTCCCCTATATATTTTCTATACAAAACTTGACATTATACTTGAAATATAACGGCGTAAATATCTTAGAGAAATATTGTTTCTAAAAAACCTTGAATGTTTGTATTCTAATAACTGAATTTGCAACAATCAACGCAGTATTCCCGCTTCAAATTGCTCCACATTTATAGTAGGAATCTGGTGTCGGGTATTGAGAGAATGGTTATTTCTTTATTAGAATTTTTGTATTTTCCAAACAAAATTTGTTTACTTATTTAAATTTATTTACTATAAAAAGAAGTCCATGTTCTCTATCAAAACTTGGACGCTCCCGAATAATTCGTAACTAACTAAACATTTGTTGTACCTAAATAAAGTTTAGTATAAACAAGTAAATACGATTGAATAAACTCAATAGTAAATACAAATATGGCGACGTTTTTCATTGTTGTGACCATTAAGTACTTTTAATTCGAACGTTCGTTATCTTCTCCATTTAAATTAAAAAATAGATTGATATTTAGAATATAGGTTACTATAAAACACAAAGTGTAAAATTTACATAAAATATTTAGAATTCTGTAAGATATAATATGCGTCGTACAATAAATATTTCAATATAATTTGGTTATTGTGCAAAAACATTATTGTATATTGTAAATGTATTACTGCTTGAGTATGATTGTAATGGCTGTTACGGGTTACAATTTATTGATAACTTGACAGGTAATATCATCAATAACCCTACCTGTCCAATCCATGAAATATGATGCTTTTAGGGCATTGGGTGATTTACATTTTCATTCAAACTAAGATAATCGGTTGATATAAATGTGTAGCACTGTTCCTGTGCGCAGACAATTGCAAGTTCTAATTAATAAATTATTTGGAAACTTTTTATAACAAATACTCAAAAATGGTGACTTACAAATACATTTGGGATATTGATTTGGTAATCAATAAAACATATTTCAATAATACTTATTCGTGGTAAATATTTCAGAAACAAATTTGTGTTTCATGAAAACATTTGATTTATTACCTTTTCTGGGTTATAATATTGTTTTTAGTATTTAACTGTTTATGTTTTTGAGAAAATTTTTATGTTAAATTTAATTCAAACATAGACTTTTCACACAGCCTCGACAAGCAATAAAACATAATTTATATCTGCGCGGGTATATTAAAACTAATTTGCTAACTTACTAATTATTGCTCTAGTTTCTGCATAATCCAAACAGGAAGTACATGTTTACACACACTACCAAGAACACGTATAATAAAAGCATACGTAGACTACAACCCTGAATCGAACTTTGGCGGACCTATTTCTATCCACGAACCATTACTACACACACATGACTTCATTAAACTTGACATGATATCTGGTAATTCAACAAAGGCTAAATACAAATAGCCTCCACCTCGCACTCAATGAAACGAAATATACAAAAATAGCCTCCACCTCGCACTCAATAGAACGAAATATACAAAAATAGCCTCCACCTCGCACTCAATGGAACGAAATATACAAAAATAGCCTCCACCTCGCACTCAATGGAACGAAATATACAAAAATAGCCTCCACCTCGCACTCAATGGAACGAAATATACAAAAATAGCCTCCACCTCGCACTCAATGAAACGAAATATACAAAAATAGCCTCCACCTCGCACTCAATGGAACGAAATATACAAAAATAGCCTCCACCTCGCACTCAATGAAACGAAATATACAAAAATAGCCTCCACCTCGCACTCAATGGAACGAAATATACAAAAATAGCCTCCACCTCGCACTCAATGGAACGAAATATACAAAAATAGCCTCCACCTCGCACTCAACGGAAAAAAATATACAGATAATTGCATTTATTACTCATAATCAAACTCCAAATACATCCTATTTCACAAGCCCTCATTGTCATGAAACCATAAACCACCCTTTAAAAAATTAGTAGGTATTGGTAATATAGCCTCAATTCAACTGTTTAACACATCTACAATTATCATCCCCTTATTGGAACACCAGGAACCACAAATTAGAAATCAGATACAGTCAGAATTTACGTTGTGATAGACCTTCCGAAACGGATGTTCTTAACTAACATTAGGATGGAATGGAGTAAAAATAAAATATTATGAAATTTCTACGTATGATTTTTTTTTATATAAGACACGTCTAATCATTTATGATGAAAAATACATACAGACTATGAAAGCTTACTGTAATTAAAAGTTGTGTATGTGTGACTCAGGTGTAAAATTTTGTATTATCTTTATATTTATTTTTAAATATCCTTTGTATATAGGTGAGCTTCATGACGCATTGGGGATTTGAGTCACCAGGTGCATTGAACAAATATTATTTTCTTAGATTAAACTCAGAAGCGCACGTAAAATTATTTGCATATATTGAATGAATATGGTTTTGATTGCATTTGTTAGTTTAAAGTTTGTTTTTGCTGCCAATATATAACCTAATATAAACTCCTTGTGGCCGCTTAGATTGTTCTAGAATATTACCAATATTGATTGCCATGTAACTGTTTGTCTTTATGTAACCTGAATGCAGCGTAATGTATTACGTACAGTCGAGGAACCTGGACAGGTCGGTGTTACGACATTTCAGTAAATGTATTTAATGCTTGTATACCACAAAAGAACTCTATAGAAGACTCTATTATTAGTTCTTTGGCAAAAATGAGCTAATATCTATTATAAGTAAAATGTAATCAAACCGCGTTTGTAACTGCCGTGTAGGTCCATCTGTATTATCTATATACCCTTTCAAATGATAGAACAAGTCTCCAAATGTATACTCGTATGCTCCAGTAAAAAATTTGCCGCAAGAAAAAAGTGCTAAATTTGTCCCTAAAAACATTATTACTTAACATTTAAATTTCAATAGAAATATTGGAAAACTCCTTTTAATACAAAAATTATCAATAATAACTAGTAATAAAAGCTACCTACGATTAAACCTTATGTATATTTAGATGTCCATGTCATAATAATCAGAAGATATTATTATAATCTAGATTATAATTAGGGATGGGCCGATTCCTAAAATTTTCGATTCCGATTCCGATTCTAAAACTTTCCTTTTGATTCTCGATTCTTTAGTCGATTCTCGATTCTCGATTCTTTCAAGTTATATTAGCTTACATGCTAGTTCTCTAATAATTAATTTAGTTAACATCTTGGTCATATGGCAAAACCTTTTAAAAGTTCGGTTTTAATGTAATAGGCTACATAAAACCTTCAACCATGAGAGTGATATCTGTCTATAATATAATTGATTAAGGTTAAGTTTCAGAGGAATAATACAGTGTTTCTCTTATCCGTCTATTCGCTCAACCGTTATGGCCACGGTTCCGACGATGACGGTTAATCGAGTTTTTACTGTACTTTTTTGTGTTTTGTTCTGACATTTAGTGAGAGAGAGAGAGAAAGAGAGAGAGAGAGAGAGAGAGAGAGAGAGACCAGCGATGTCAAACGACTAGTTATGGTTACGATCTTGATTGCTGTTGCTTCATAAATAATAATATTTTCGTTTACTTTAATCATTTAATTCATTCAAATCAACTAATACATAAATAAGGCATAGTTGGTAATTAATTATGGAATCGAGAATCGGAATCGGCCCATCCCTAATTATAATAATTTACAAACTAGACTAACGCCAACTAGTCAGTCAGTTAGTCAGAGAAGGGTAGAGTATTTTTGTCCCCTAGGTATGGCAGCATTTGTCACCGACAATATGGGAGCGGCTGGGAATATGGAAACATAGTCTTTGGTATGAGATCTGGAGTTGAGGAAGGGCATATGCACGTCAGTATGTTTATTGGGTAGGACGGTAAAATATTTTAATGCCATTATTAAAAAAAAGAAATACTAGGGAAGATGAGACTAAGGAAAATACCATTTGATCGACCTAAGAGTAAAAGTTATGCATTCTTAGAGACGTAATAAATAAAAAAATACAGACGAAATATAGAGGATTTTCTATCGCCGTAAATAGGTAACAGATACAACAGCAATATTTGTAGCTAAATAATACTAATTAAATCAATAATATAGGAATACGTTGTTTATATAATTTTTATTTAATTTAATAAATCATAAGTCAGTATGAGTTGCAGGTTATGCTTCGTAACTGAAACGACGGTTCCGAAAAGCGTCAGCGCAGTAGGTTGATAGTTTTAACTAAGTCCTTTACATATTTACTCATAGTATAACAGTGCAGTGATAAGGGGTAACCAGAAAATATAGGCTTAAACATAACTATAATATGAAGCAATAATCAAAATTTGACTTATATTTATCCTCGGCTATCTTAATGATAAAACACTAACCGTTTTATAGTTAGACATCGATAATGTTACTGTAATAATTATCGTTAATAATAATATTATTTATTATTCTTGAGTTTTGTTTAAATTTCCAACATTTGATCCAAAAACATTTACACCATTAGCTGTTTTATTAAATGGAAAATATAACAATTTTAAACCTATCAAAATACCAAGAATGGCGCAACGCTGGAGATAATGGCATTTCAAATATGTCGTACAAGCTGATAACAGAATTGCCTTTATTGATTACAAACGTTTTGTTTACAGCATACAGGTGTGGGAAACATACCCGATACACGATAACAGGCCTATTTGTTTATTTATCATTGTGTGAAACTAGAATTAATATGATTTCAGGTTTGTAATTCTAATTAATTTATAACAAATTGACTCAGTAAATGTTAGAGTATTTACGATTAGTGATGTCTGTAATGCAAAGTATGAAACTACAGATATTTTACGAAAAGATAGCGTAGTTAATTTCTGTGCAAAGGAGGGCATTATTAAAAGTTATAAAGAAGGGCAATATTGAAAGGAATAATGACATTTATTTTTAAATATAAATTAATTGTCCTATTTTTATATTAAAACATTGCGTATATAAACTATCAAATACTTTATATATTACACTTTGGGATATAAGTGATGGTAAGGTAAATGCCTGAAGGCAATATGAGTAAAAAGGGTATTCAAGTAATAACAACAGAGCTACTGCAACTATTTTTTAGGTCTTCTAATTTAAAGTGAAACTGTGGCAGTATAAGTAAACCAACAGGTTGTAAGCTAAAACTATATTTTATCGGAACTAAATAGTATATATAAAGAAAATGTTGGGAATGTGACGAAAGGGATAAATAACATCAAGATAATTAAAAACTGCAAAAGTTTATCACGACTGGGATATCTGTTACTTGCTAGGGGTTTACGGTGTGATGCCTCTAGATAGCGAAGAAGAAACCTCTTCCTTTTCTCTCCCGCCTATCTCTCATCTCTATCGACTACCTCCGTTTTCTGTCTCCCTTTTATCATGCCTTGCGTGGCCTTAATAAGATTCTTCTTCACTCCATATTTATCGCGATTCATTAAACCTACTTTCTAAACAAAGTTATTTGTTTTTTCCAAATAATAAAATCCTATTCTTACAAAAATTGAAACAAATATCGAACTTTATAAATTTAAATCGTAGAAGAATTAATATTACCTGTGTAAATATTATGGATTTATCTAAGGCTGTTGCAGACATTTAAAGAGTAACATATTAGCTTACATGCTTCGAAAGATAGGTTTACAACATAAGTAGAATGTCTGTGAAGGTACGTTAATGTAAAGACCCAATTCAATAAAATTAGACGTTGGAACTGAAACGGGCAAAAATGAAACCGTAATTCACGATTCAGGAATACGGGGAGGTAACGTGAATAGGAAAACTATGGCAAGAGAGTAACGTAACCTGTAAAATATTACTTTTAGTATTTATAATGCTTTTAATCATGTTAAATTTTTACTTAAGCAAGATCGCTTTAAGGTTATATTTATAAAGTTTGTGTGTTTTGTGTATTTCTGCGTGTAATTGTTCATGGTTGTGTTTTTGTGCGTATAAATGTTTGTTCTTATGTGTTTGTGGGCGCATATTTGTGTTTTGTGTAATAAATAAAATATTTATTATTATCTTTTATACATTCACTAAAATTGTCGTAATAATACACGATATTTGGTTGAAAACATTATTGTTCTTACAATAATATATTATACCTTATACTAAAATAGTTTGCTATTTACACTTGTTTACGCGTTATAAGGAAAGTAATAAATACTAGAATTCCCGTGGGAAAACTTATTTATGTTCCTAAGAAAGCCTGGAACAAAAGTTCACTTTCTCTGAACATTCGACAAACCCCTACAGAGTGGTAAATAAATTGTGCTGATTTCTTGACTTCATGTAAAGTTATTTTATTTGGAAGGGAAACCTATTACATTGTTCTACCAAACACTAGACAGAAACATAACATAAATCATGTACATCTGTATAATAATGTACATATTAAGTATTGAGTATTTCGCGTGTGACCAAGTTTAATTTAAGTGAAAATAATATATAGGCCTAAGTTTAATTTATACCTAAGACTATTTATTTAATAGGCAATAATAAATAACGGAATCACAATAATTATTAATGAAATAATTGAGACTCTGTTTGCTCTCTTCTGACCATCATTTTGAAAAGGCTTCTTTCACGTTTCGCTACTGCTGCTATTTGTCCATCCGAAGTCTTGAACTCCGACCATTCACTGTTAGGTTGTTGCTAGTAACCTTTATCCAGTGTCTGTCCGACTGAAATAATCATCATTATTATACAACAAATAAAGGAATAACACAGATAATAGGAAGATAGTCTCTTTCCTTAACACGTTCATTGCCAATAACGCGATATCGCGTGATGTAAGATCTTACCGGATGGCCGATCACGCGATATCACGTGCCCGTTGCTATCCAAATTCTAAGTGAATTATTATAGCGGACACCACACAAAATTCCGATTTCCAGCTTTCTATGAAATCTAAAGATACTACACAATTATTGTTAAGTAAGAACATGTCTTCCGTTAGTTTCCTTCTGTATCGTTGTTATCAAATATAAATTAACTCTCCTTGTGTCAGCATACTCTGTCAAGTTATAATTTCAAAATTACATTACCTACGATTTTATGCGTTCGAACCTCTAGTACATTTGGCTTTTGCATTGTATTTGTTTGGTTTGGGTTCTCACTCAACTCTGTTGGTCATTTAACACTACCCAGGGGACACGTACAGCTTAAAGTATGCTGGGATGTGACCAACTATGTCCCCCTACAAGCACCATTGACACCAATATTGCTTGCGGAGGTGGAGCCACTATAAAGCCGAAGGGAGATATCAGTACTCACGTTCTAGGAGAGGACAAAGAGAATCGACTACTGACACTAGGATAAATATAAACCTGCGACGTCACGACTCAAGAAACTAATATCATCACTCATTTATCCAGAGCAACTTGGAATTAAATACAACCTGAAACTGGGCAAGCATCTAAATTTCCAACCTGTAATAAGGTTTTCCTTCATTACCAAAGAGAAAACTATCGCTTCTAAATCACAAAGACTCCAAGGCTATTAGTGATCGCTATATCCCGAAGGCCGCTGCTTTGGAAACGATTGCGGATCTACACAGTAAAGATACATGGTCCATGTATACACCGATGGGTCAGTTGTAAAGCATGCCTCTGGTGATGGCTTTTACAGCGACCCCTTTTAAGGCTGCAGCCCAGTTGGATTTAATGCCAACAACTTCGACGGTGAGATTGCGTCTATAGTAAAAGCTAGTAATACCTCCACCGACTGTTTGCAAACAAGTAATGAACGAAAGGCCCTGTAAGGGATGATTGAAGATGGGTGGTACATTGTGCTGCAATGACTTCCTAGCCATGTCGGCATTGAAGGAAATGAAGGTTTAGACAAGCTAACGAAAAAAGGTAACACCTTGCCACAGCCTGACAATCCTATATCTCTATTGACATCAAGGAGCCTGATTGATTCTACAATCAATAAAAAATAAAGGAAAAGCTAAAATGAAATGAGCGCTGAAAAGATATGGAGGGACCACAGTGCTAATACCACATAGCCTACCTAGAGTGGAAACTGTTGCCAGATTCAGAATGCTTACGGGCCATGACTGTCTGCAAGCCCACCTATATAAAATAGGATTAGCAGCCTCAGATATGTGTTCTCTGTGCAACTGCCAAAAGGTGGACGATCCACATCTTCAGAATTGCACAGCATTGCAAGACCGAAGGGAGGGAAGACCCATGGGCTGTACTGGGAGGCTAGGAGGAGAATGACAGTAATGTCAAGAGCTGGCATTGGATAAAGTAAGTAAGTAAGTTTTAACCTCTATATTTTTAATAAAAACACTTGTAGTGAAAAATGCTTCTTGAACATGTGACAGAGATATTTACTCTTCATTTCACTGGCTATTGTTATGATTTCAAAAGTAGGTATATTTTTGTTCATTATACTGAGCGTCAGTAAGATTTTATACGCTTGAACCTCTATACATTTAATCTACTAAGCTCTAGTGGACAACGCATTAGATACATGTATCAGAGATATTTGTTCATGGCGTCACTGTCCTGTGTTCTGATTTAACAAGTAAGATAAATTATTTTCTTTCATAACCGTAAATTCCACTATGGATTTATACGTTGGAACCAGTATATTTCTCATTTATAAATGTTAAGTTGAATAATTTTTAAAACAATGACCGAAACTTTATATTTTTAGAAACTTTGATACAACACGTGCCATAAATATTAAAAACGGTTTGCTATTTTTTAGACTACTTAATACGATATCTATTGTTCTTAAAAAACTATATTCATTATTTGTAGTAATTGTTTATTTATGGTTGCTGCAATATTTTTTTTTACAACCTACTTTATGAAAATGTACTAAAAAATTAAATGTGGAATAATTAGATGTAAAGTCGTACATTAAATTTAATCTTCCTTTTAATGTAATATCTCTAAAGAAATATTTGAATCGTATGCCTCATTCTCTGAAACGTTTTACAACATTTACATTTAATAGATCGTAAATATGCTAAACAAATTTCATTTATATTCACAGGAATGTTTACAGTGTTTTTTCATATACTTTTCTGGCATACTATTCATTTTCAGTGTCTATTGAAATTTACTTAGTTCTACTGCCTTTATTAACTAATTATGCACGAAATTAAAACATGACCGCGCATTGTTCTATTCGTCTAAGCAAAGTAAATATCCTTTCTCACTGAGTACGATGCAAACACAATCTGGCTGCAACAAAATATTTCGTTCTCTCGTATTGATAGACTGTACGATGATCTGGAAGGCTTAACATTGCTTGCCGTTTGCATATTGGGTTTTATACGTTTTTATTTTAAGAAAGCCAAACCCATAGAAAGGATATAGAACATACCTGACTTTGAAAGATTTCTTTATGCGACTTTTCATTAAAATCTGTTATATCAAATGTTTTCACAAAGTATATGATTATAAACTACTTTTATAAATTAATAAACTTTCTAACTTTGACGTTGAAAATCATAAAGTTTAATGAAGGTTTGATGAAAAATTCTGTTTGAATATATTTACGGTATATATTTCAGGAGCTGCATTAAACAACTATTTGCTTTATCAATAACTTACGATGATTATAGTCTACTGCGTTATTATTCAGCATATGTTTGTATTAATTATAAAACCTTTGTAACAATTGACAGTTACTGTTTGAGAAATAAGTGAGATTATGCAGTAATATAGCCTAATATAAATATAATGTTTTTTTTTGTTATCGGGCGTAAATTAACCAGCCAATTTAATCGAAAGGGATTGTGTGAATGTTTAGATCATTTGGTTGGCTTGATTTGTGACAACTCATAATAATTCTTTACATTAGCTAGGCTATAAATTGCTATTTGTTTCAAAAACATAATTGAAGTGGTTTATCAACTCCTTTTTTTTATATAAATCAACAGGAGTTCAACTAATGATATGTATTTGTAATTTTATCATATTATGTGTTAATTGGATCACATCACGTTGAAAATATGTTTGGGGTGGAATAAAATAATTTTTCATTTATTTACAGTCGGTGACTGAATAACTAAAATGGGCTTGTGCTTGCGAGCCCACGGGTGTGTAAGCAACGTTTAGAATTTTTCCCCTTGTAAACGTTTAGGTCGACGAACATGTAACATCGTGATTTTTTTTATTGCCATTTATAAAACACGTTTTTTTCTTTAACATGTTCTATTCGATAACACCTGCTCAGGACAAGATATTTCACTGCTTTCGATTCAAACGTTTTTAAAGCTACAATGATACGTAGAATATCGTGTAATAGTGTTATATATATATATATATATATATATATATATATATATATATATATATATGTATATATATATATATATATATATATATATATATATATATATATATAAAGCACTGGTTGCCACAGGTTACTTTTGAAGGGTAAATTTTATTATTTTATAACAATATTTTATAAAGGAAATAACGCGATTATAAATAAACTACGAGAAATCGCTCTCAATAGAGACTAGGCTAGTTGCACAAATAACTATTTTCATTGGTTAGGCCATTATTAAAAGAGAAATATTCTTAATGGTAGGATTATAATTTTGCTTGTGTAATATTATAATTTTTTTTTTTTACGAGAGTGTAATTTTATTATTTGTCAAAACAATAATTAAACTCATACAAAGTAATATCTGTGCATACAAAAATGAATGGTTGTAAGTATTTATGGAGGCTTATGGCAGTCCTATACGATGCTTATGCATTACTAAACCACTGATCCGATCGCTATAAAACTGGGAAATTGTTGAGTACATACCTTGAAAGGTTCGTAATATAGCCCGGGGGCACAGGGACACGTGACCCCTCCTCCAGACTAAATAGTTTTAGCAGACGATAAGTAACTATAAAACAGAACAATGTATCTCTATATATATATATATATATATATATATATATATATATATATATATATATATATTTATTTATTTATTTATAAATAAAAATATTTGTTTGTATGTATGTATGTATGTATGGCCTTATGGGTTATTAAATCAAAAATACGAATGTCATGAAACTTTAAAAAATGTTTGAGTGCATTCATGGGAAAGATGTTGCCATAGTGTTCCAGGAGCGTAGCCAGGGTGGTGCGTGACCAGCTAAACCAATCAATTTAGCAGAAAAATATCAAGCCAAATAACTGTGCAATATATATATATTTATTTATTTATAAATAAAAATATTTGTTTGTATGTATGTATGGCCTTATGGGTTATTAAATCAAAAATACGAATGTCATGAAACTTTAAAAAATGTTTGAGTGCATTCCTGGGAAAGATGTTGCCATAGTGTTCCAGGAGCGTAGCCAGGGTGGTGCGTGACCAGCTAAACCATTCAATTTAGCAGAAAAATATCAAGCCAAATAACTGTGCAATATATATATATATATATATATATATATATATATATATATATATATATATATATATATATATCACTTTCACTATATGTACTTAAACAAGTATCTTACTTGGTATTTATGCGAGTTCAATTTCAAAGATTGGCCATATCTCCATCATCGGGCATCACTGACCGGGGGTTGTAGTAAATAGTTAATACAAGAAAACAGTGTTGCAAATCTACAAATATATATATATATATGTGTGTGTGTGTGTGTGTGTGTGTGTGTTTGTATATACATAAATGAATGTTTGAATGCATGTATACTTGTTTGTATCTATTCATCTAATATGAGCCTAAAGCTCTGATCCTATCACCATGAAACTTTGGAAAATATTTGAGTACATTCTTAGGAAGGTTTCTGGTATAGTATGTCGGGAGAGAGTTGGGGTACGTGACCCATTCTCAAACCAATTAGTTTTAGTGGAAAAATATTAACCTATAAAACGGAGCTATCCTTACCTGTATGTAGGCTATACAGGTATAATAATGTTTGTACAAATGTATGTATGGAGCCTATGCATTACCAAACCACTCATCCAATCGGCATGCAACTTTGGGAAATTATCAAGTACATTCTTGGGATGATTTCTGGCATAGTAAGTCTCAGGGTCGTATCCCGGTTGGGCGCACAGTGAGCCCGTGACCCCTAAACCATAATTTTACCAGAAAAATATTAACCTACAAAACGGCCCAGAAGTTTAGCAAAACAACTCCCCGACTACATAACTATTTTTTGAAAATGAATTTTCAAATTACTAAAATAGCATAAAATACTTTCTATCTTATCTTATCCTAAGACATTTCATTGAATTCATTCTAAAATTTGGTTGGTAAGAAACAAATCAACAAATTTAAAGTAATTGGAATTAAGCTTGAACATCCGCACTTCTTACATTAACCGCTGTATGTGGCTTGCTTACGCGTCGGACAATCTTCCGATTTACTTGTCTACGCACCAGAGAGACAAACCATCAATAATTGTATATTCGAGTGCACTTCAATAAATAACATTCAATCAAGAACTTTCCTCGTCTCATTTTTCTCGTTTTAATGCTATAATAAAACTATACTATACTCATGTTATACTACATTATACTATGTTTATAAAGTACTTTAAGGGGTTTAGCTAATTTTAACACGCCATTCATTGACTTTTAGGCGATAGGAAGTTAGCCGGGTCAGCTAGTATATATAAATATATATATATATATAAATATATATATATATATATATATATATATATATATATATATATTTTAAACCAACACAGGTTATTCAAATACAAGAATATTTATTATTTTATGTCCAAAGCTATTCGTTGGCAAACAGTACCAACATCATCAGGAATGAAAATTACAATCTGATGTAATTTAAGATGATGTAATTTTACAATCTGATGTAATTACAATCTTAAGATTGTAATTTTCATTCCTGATGATGTTGGTACTGTTTGCCAACGAAAAGCTTTGGATATAAAATAATAAATATTCTTGTATTTGAATAACCTGTGTTGTTTTAAATTATTAAACAAGAAAACGTATTATATATATATATATATATATATATATATATATATATATATATATATATATATATATATATATATATAATTATATATTTAAAATTACATATTTGTTTTATGTATGTAGCCTTATACATTACTAAACCAATGATCCGATCGTCATGAAACTTTGGGAAATCGTACAGGACATTCCTGAAAAGATTTCTGGTGTAGTAAGTCTAAAGGGAGTATTCAGGGGTCACAAAAGCACGTGACCCCCCCTCCCCAAACGAAATAAATTTAACAGACAAATATTAACCCATAAAACGGCGCTAGGTTTTTAGCAAAACAGCTTCCCGAGGACCCCCAACTTTTGGTATTTTTTTAAGTACCAAACTAACATAAATTATAATGTTCTATCATTTCCTATCGAAAGACATTTTAATCAATTTATTCGGAACAACACTCAACAAATTAAAAAATAATTGGATTTATTTTGAAGATTCATGCTTCTGACAATAACAGCTGTATGTGGCTTGCTCACGCGTCGGAAAACCTACTGAATTATTTGTCTACGCACCAGAGTGAAACACGGAAAATATCGTATGCCCGAGTGCACTTCAATAAACAATATTCAAACAAGAACCTTTACTGTTACCCTTTTATCAATCGACTACTATAATTTAAGCTATTTTATGTCAATAAAACACTAAATTAGGTTCAGGTATGGTAACACGATATTTATTTACTTCTAGGCGGTACGAAGTCCACCTGGTCAGGTAGTAATATATATTCACAAATTAGTTTACAAACTAATTGTCGGTTGAGCTAAGAGTATAACGCAAAAAAACATTTTAAATTTCAGGACTCTAATGGACTGGAAAAGGCTTATACAAAAAAAAAATGTTTTAATTATTTTATCGTTTATTGTTAACTCTTCGTCCAGTCGCAATATCTTATTATCATAGATGTTTTCCTGACATTATTTCTTATAAGCTATATCATTGTTTATTACACAGATTATATAGAAGTATAAGTGTTGATTTTTTAACATTTATGACTTGAAAATAGCCATAAGATAACGGGAATTACCAAAATGTAACTGTTAAAAAAATTAAATCTAAATAAAAACTAGTTATAGTAATTTTGTAGAGATCATTAGAGCTCCGACCGTGTATTATAATGTATACAGGACGTCAGGTCATTTTGTTATAATTTTACGTATTGATCCTAATCGTCATTAGTTTTACTTTTGTCTACAAATAGTGTTATTTAGCTGTCCATTACATTTCCTTTGTTGATGGAAAAAGTGTAGAAATGCTGTCACACCTAATACGATTTGTTGATGTATTACAAACCGAATCAGGGTCGGAAATAAATTCTCCAAGAGTCATTCATTGTGGAGGTTGAAATACCAGTTTTCTTCTTTATTCTAAGGGTAATATAAGAGTACTTATGGATGTGCTAAACAAAAGGTAACGACGTTAAACAAGATATTTCGAAATGGAATATTGTTAAATTGAAAACAGAACATTAGAGGAGTGGGAATGGCTTGACTTGATAAAGAGCGAAAAGTTAAAATCCCAAAAGAAGTCTTTTATGTATGTATTATTTATACTACTACTTTAATTAGGGAATATCTTTAAACTTTGATTATTTATTATTTTAAAAAAATTCTTGTGCCCTATTTAAAAATTATATGTTTATTACTTAATTGTAACAAGAAAACTTTACAATTTTTGACACATATATAGGCCTAAATATGCATGTACTTTTTTTAACGAAGTTAGGAAGAACGAATTGTAGATCATAGTCTATTTTATGTAATCGAGTGTTTATAAATGGGAAATGTTTTGTGTAATGAAGCTACTTACATTATCATGTGTTGATAGGAATTGTTGCCCCGAACAGAGAAACACCTTCACAGGATAGCTCGCATTTCTCAATATTTGTGATACTCTTTTTACCTCTGAGTATTTGCTATACTGCCTCAAGAAAACAAGAAAGGTACATGAATTTACTTACCTCTCAGTTTATGAGTAAATATTTCTTTCCCGTTGAAACTCTACATAGAAATTTGGGTAAAACAAAAGTATCGCCAAACATGTTTGACGTTTTGATAGATATAGATAAATAAATATTTGATTTTTTTCAACTATTCGTGGAATATTTTGCCTCCCGTTTTTACATTTATCGAACAATGTGCTACATACGAAACATTACGGTTATTGAATGTATACCTCCATCACTGAAATCAGTTACTCTTGACGAAAACGTTCAACGAAATCTACGATTCATTCATAAGTTTAGGAAAATTTAAATTCAAATACTGTGAATTTGGTTTCTTCAAACCTAATACAGCATTAAAAAAACTACAATTTTATAGGGTTAGATTATGAGCTGTGTTCCATAATATTACTTTCTGTGTAGCTTTAAAACATTAATCTCTTTTCTTCTGCAACTCGTGTCAAACATTTTGATGGATTAACTTGGGAAATACACTGTTGTAAAACCTTGTAACAGTTCTTGCGCACTATTGTACACAGTTCTTGTGACTATTGTACACAGTTCTTGTGACTATTGCTTGCTATTGCAAGTTATAAAATCCATTTGAACGTTGTTATTGTTTTAATATGAAATCTGAAAAGCGCAATTATTTAGGTTTTATTGAAATACCTTAAAGTAATAATTATATATTAACGAATTACTTCTATAAATTGTAGATAATATAATAATTTATTACATGAACTGAAGCGTTCCTTCGATTATAAATCGATAAAAACTCCTAACTTCTTAACATGTTAGTCTTGTAGTAGACTCCTCTAAAATGTTAAACTCTACATCAGGGTTATATAGTAAATTCCTTTTAGTTAGAAGGTTTTAGATTCTGGTCTATAACAGTTATTCTATTTTATAATACTAATTAGTGACGATTTTTCTAACACCGAAAATAAACAAATCTGTCTTAGCCAATCCAACGAATAAAACATTAAGGACTATAATATTTGAACAAATAATACACGCAACAAACTTCTAACCACAAATTTTGTTTCATAGTCCTATGTACATTTCAGTTAGTATCCATCTTCACAGACATGACAATACACACTGAGTAGGTGTTACCATGTCTCTGAGGAAGGTAATTTTGGCTAGTGTGTAACCGAAATGGAGATAAACCTATAATTAAATAATTTGTGCTATTGGTTGCTTTTGCGTGTTTCTTATTAATAATAAGCCACAGTAAATTATTACAAGTAATTAGTGACCAAAATGTCTTAACTAATTGCCAGTGAACATTATTATCCTCGTATAAAATATCCTGGTTAAAAGAAAGTTAGATATTGTGATCAGATGGAATAAGATTCAATAATTGTTTTTTAGATTCATAGCATGACTTCAGTTAAAATAAATAAAGAACTGCTTCTTTAGTTGTTCTTTAATTTCTAAATCAGACCTCAGACTCTGTAAAATATAATATTTAAAATTACGTGACAGAACTCTTTTGGAGTTATATCCATGATTTATTATATTATTGTCAAATATAACCTAATTTAAATAATAATATTACATTTACTGGAGGAAAATACAAAAATTGTGTTTTTTTATATGATAAACTTGAGCTGTCATTAAGCATGAGTAAAAATATGTACACAAATTGTTCTCAAAACCACTTTCTTTTGATCGGTATTATCGGAGCAGTCGTTCTCAATTACCAAGATAGGTAATCGTTTTCACGTCTTACATATTTAAAATTCCACAGCGAATTCTATAATTAAATTTTTAGTCCTACATTAAAAGGGTGATAGATTGGGCTAAAAAACCATAAACCTGTGTACTATTACTTCTCTATTACTTCATAAACGAAACACACAGACACACACACACACACACAAACACACACACACACACACACACACAAACACACACACACACACACACACACACACACTCTTCAACGGACAGTTTGCCTTTGCAATCTAGAGAAATTAAAATTTTTATAAATTTGAATTTTCACAAAGTAAATTGTAAATATAAAATTTTTTTACAGAGTGAAAAAGTCAATAATTTATAGTCAGTAATAAAACATTGTAATTCACGAATAAATTTGACCAACCGGGAGTGTAGAGCCGACAATCAAGTGAAAGAAAATAACTAAAAAATACTAGCTAGTGAACCAGACCACCTACAACTACCATTGACATTTCTAAATAACGAGTAAAGCGTAATAAAATCAATAGTGCAATATTAAACTGTAAAACTTTATTAAGCGAAAAGTTAGAGCAAAATAAATTAAATGGACAATTATAAATTAAAAGAACGATAAGAGGGCTTCCGGCAAGATGATACATGGAACCGACAAACAGCATCGACATTATAACAAACCTATAAAGTCGTATGACCAAGCGGGTGGAGGAGGAAGTTACGATGAGGCCAATGCAAACGTTAAAGCCCGGCTTTGTTGAAGAGACAAAAAAAAAAAATATTTAAGAACTGCCGAAGGAAACCATGAAGGATTTCGGCTAGGCAAGAAAGTCGATGATCCAGATGGCGTCTACAGGAATTTTTTTATCGTAATTTATATAACGCCAGTTATAAATCGTGATTCGGCAATCGGTACTTCCATTTCGTAGAAATGTAAATCAATCGCTACGACTTACAAAGATTTCGCTGCCCGAGAATTCCAAAGTATCCAGTGAGAAGGAAGAAGACATCAGCTGCAACAAGATCCAAGAACTTTGGAAAGTCATTTTTTGAAGTCAAATTTTAGCAGTTAAAGTTTTATAAAACCTTTCAGAAATTACTAAGTTAAATTTTTAATAATAACGAAATAAGCAATGGCTTTACTCTTAGTAAACTTGTTAAACAGTAGTTTAAAAGGTAAATTATTTTTCTAATATGTAATTTTGTTTTGTAGTTAAAATTAAATGAATTACGTCATTCAAAGGGGAAGCTTTTTACCTGTAAATTATTGAAATTGCATTTTAAAATCTCTAGACCAGCTTAATCGAGATGTAACCAACGAAAGAATTATTAATTAAATTTATTAGAATGGTTTCGACTTTAAACTTGGTCATTTTCAATAAGATCAAATGAGAAAATAAATAATAAAAAGTTTGAATAATTTAGAGTATTGAATAATATAAATAATTTCATGTAATAGTGGTAAATGATTTTGAAATATGTAAATAATTATTAATATGACAGAATATTATATTAACACTTAAGCTCAAGTAGTTCCAGATATAAAATTTATGGAAAGACTCAAATTATGATATACTGTGATATTCAAAATACAATCCTGATTTTTGTTGTTCAAGAAATAAATATCAAATTCATCATAAAAATTAAATATGTCTAAAAAAATTGTTTAATTAAATATGTAATGCTAAATATTGTCTGCATATTGATAAAAGCCGGAGAAACAATAGGTGTAAAATTATGTTAAATTTTATTATTTTTTATCAATAAAATAATACACTAAATTTTCGAAATTCATTTCAAAATATCCTGTGTTAATAAATAAATAAAAACTTAAAGTGTTTTCCAACTCTTAAATTAAATGTTGCAAAGTTAAATATCAAGATTATTTAAATCACTAATACAATAAATTCAATAAAATAAAGGTCTACTGTTACATCAAGAGAGTTACTCCTGAAAGTAAATTATTTTAAATAGTTGAGCTGTATTAAAAGAGATTTGGTTTTTAAATCAAAGTCCCGGGACAAGTACCACTGCCAGTTGCTGCTTAGATATAACACAGGAGCCTATAAAAAGATTAAATTAGGCAGGATCATATTTGGCACGGCCCAACCTGGATCACCTGTTAATAATAGCACATGTTAGGATATAATGTTTGTGATGATTTTTAACTCTAATATGTATGATTTCAGCTCACAAAATACTGACACTTATGACAATATAGCCCTAACACTATTAGTTAAACAGTAGGCAAGTGGTTAGGCATTGTGCAGGGTAGCGCACGTTTGGTTAGGGGAGGGGGGTTCGTTGCCACACACACAAACACACACACACACACACACACACACACACACAACCACACACACACACACACACACACACACACACACACACACAACCACACACACACACACACACACACACACACACACACACACACACACACACACACACACACACACACACACACACAACCACACACACACACACACACACACACACAACCACACACACACACACACACACACACACACACACACACACACACACACACACCACCACACACACACACACACACACACACACACACACACACACACACACACACACACACACACACACACACACACACACACACACACACACACACACACACACACACACAATACGCATTGGGGACACTAGTGTTAGGAAGTTATAAACAGAAAATAAAATGTATATTTACTCCATAATATTTCAAAATTTACTATTAATATTCTATTGTTGAATGTAAACGTTAATTAGTGTGCGTCGGAGTAAACAACAATGAGCACAAATGAAATCAGAGCCTCTACATTATCGAACGTGAGTTAATTAAATTGATTGAGAGTTGAATTGATGTGTTAAAATTGTCTGAGGTTCTGAAACAGCGGCTCTATTGCTCGTCGTTTAACTTTGCTTGAAATCATTTGTTCAACAAGAGATGTTGCCAAGTGTTGGCTTTTTCCCCATATTAATTTTTGTTCCAGAGAACACTAAGGGGAACAAACAATCTTACTTTTACTTAATTAAGGAATTCAGAGTCATGCATAAGGATAACGGTATAGTAATATCTGTGATCACGGTGTTCCAAAAACTCAATGGCATCAAAAATTGACTGATTCTATGTTTCGCTCTATATAATTATAGCTTAATATCAAATGTAAAGCTTATAAGATTATTTGAATGACAAATATATAAACCCTACGCTTAGTTTTTAATTTATTAAGAAATCTCCTTCAATTGTATATAAATTACTTTACGCTAATATACAATAGTTCAATACCAGCAAAATCAGTAACCAATTTTTTTTCAATAATCGTTTAAACGACAAATTAGTCATTATCAACAATGATTATAGGCTGCACAATTTCTTTGAATTTAAACAACCACCAGTTACCTTAGTTTGTTATATATATATATATATATATATATATATATATATATATATATATATATATATTTCTAGTAGAAAAATATACCTCTTTCTTCATCATCCTAGGGGGTAGATAACTGAATAGTTTGAATAGTTGTTTAGATGTAGACGACAATTGTATTTCAATGCAACATATTTTTGTCCCTTGTTGGGAAATCGGTTTTCATTTCAGGTGCTTCAACTAACCATAGTACGTTTACATTTAATTATCAGTTAATAACACAACAGTATTTTAATAATATCATAGTTTTAATCTTCAGAAATATATTTGTACTGATAAAAGTAAGCAAAGATTTCATTCCTAACTATCCTTGTTTCTTTTGATGTAATGTTTGCCGAGATAATTTGTACAAACTTTTGGTATTCAAGTCAAATACTTAGTACTTTCCTTACATTTAGTAATACGAGTGACTAGTTAATCTTGTACTTCCACTTGCATGAACCTGCTTCCATTACTCCTCAATAAATAGGTAATGTGGTATGAGCATGTTTCCCAAATAAAGCTTTACAAGAATCAATAAACTTGTCATAGTACTATGCTTAGCCTTGAAACAAAATTTTGTACCTTCTGAGTGTAAGTGTTGTCATGACTAGCGCGTATATCTGAACTAGAGCTATGTGAAAGAATACTTTTTAACTTTTAGGCTATCAAGATTACGTTCCATTATTATACTCCTAGTAACAACTCTGCAAACATAACTAGATAAACCGTATTTACTACTACAAATTGTATTAGGAGTGTATTTAAACAATTATTTTTTCTAAGAAATATTGTTTAAAACAAATTCAAATAACGAATAGACCTATGATTTATCTCCCAATTTACTTTATATTATACATATTCTTATTATCTGACATTTCAATTAAAATGGACTTTATATAACTCACAGGAAAGTTTAAACAATACATTTAGATTTATAGCGCTTAAACCTAAATACGTTGCACCCAGCGACAGAATGTCGCCAAACCACTCAGTGTTCCGGACAAGTAACAGAGTAAACATAAACAGCTGTATACTACTTCCGCTGTTAACCAGCAATGTTGTGTTTGAACAGAACGCTATAATATAATCCTTATAGGATATTCTTGAAACGATTTAACAGAAATAAAAAATTTTCCAACGATTCGCAAGAAATTCTAAAATTATACTTAGAGTCAAGTCAAATTGTAATTGTACTAGTTATTATCATATTTCTTTTAATGAATTAACAAAAATTTGCTTAGTGGTAAATTTAAACCTCAACGAGAAAATGATAGTACATTTTAAAAATAAATTGTATATGCAGCCCTAACCAACCGTTTAACAAATTCAAAACATTCAACGTATATATAACTCCTGAGAATAAAACAGTACGTTAGCGCGTAAAACGAAAGTCCTTAAGGGACAATAACTGAGTATAAGTGGTTAATATAGATCTTCGTTTAAATATAAGAAGTGCTTTGCTTTTTAGAAAGAAGTTTAAATGTTAAAAGATACAAATAAATGCTTGAATCAGTAGAAATACCAAATTTACAGACAAATTCAGAATATATATATATATATATATATATATATATATATATATATATATATATATATATATTTAATAAATTTAAAATAATTCAAAAACAAGAATACAAATAATGAATATATTTATTCAATGCTTTTCGCCGATAAAATAGTATCAGCATCTTCAGGAAAATAATTTTCTAATAAAATATTTTTACAAAATTCTATCGACGAAAAGCTTTGAATAAATACATTCATTAAAAGTATTCTTGCTTTTGAAATATTTTTAATTTATTAACTATATTACAAGAAAAAATATATTACCATATTTAATATATATATATATATATATATATATATATATATATATATATATATATATATATATAAATATAAAATACGTTTTCTTGTTTAATAATTTAAAACAACACAGGTTATTCAAATACAAGAATATTTATTATTTTATATCCAAAGCTTTTCGTTGGCAAACAGTACCAACATCATCAGGAATGAAAATTACAATAATGTAAGCTATAGGCCTATAGCTTACATTATTGTAATTTTCATTCCTGATGATGTTGGTACTGTTTGCCAACGAAAAGCTTTGGATATAAAATAATAAATATTCTTGTATTTGAATAACCTGTGTTGTTTTAAAATATATATATATATATATATATATATATATATATATATATATATATATATATATATATATATATATATTACAGTTCACATTAAAATATCGTATAGCGAGAGTGAGAAGGAATAAAAAAAAGGATAAATAGTAAAAGGTAAAATGAATTCACTTGCAGACCGCTCTGACAAGAAAACGTAAAGTGATAACACTTCGATTTCAACATCAAATATGTATTATTATAGGCAATGATCTATCGCTAGAACATTTACTTTATTCGTGTGATACATACTTTATTAGCACGAATAATCAATATTCATTGTTCGAGCATAGTAATAATACTCGTACATTCGGGTAGCAAAAAGTATTTCCTTTCAAATTTTTGATCTATTAATACAAAACCTTTGAACTATGCGGCCTAAACAAATTTATTTGTTTCAATTTTTCTCCAAATTAAACTATATTGCTTATAAAAAAAATATCTTCCTAATGTTATTCAACTTTATGGTTTTATAGCTGTTGAAGGAAAGACATTATTCTATTTCTTGCTATTTCTTTCTCAATAGAATTTCTATTTCTTTTTAAAATTTTGTTCTAACTCGTCTATGTCACAAAAACCTTTCACATTATTTGACACAAATATATAGGTGCTGCGTTACTAAATGATTTCCTTCTGCTATTGTATTGATAAATTATTAATTTATATAATTAAGTAAACATCGCAGTTTTTTAAACATATTCTAACAAATTTACTTTAAATAAGAATAATATTATCCTTTCCCAATAATGATGAAGCTCCTTTACTGATAAAGCAATAATTATAATTATAATTGACTTTATAATAAATAAGGAAACTTTTAACTATTCTATAAACTAAAATTACCTTCCTCCAATATTGATAGAGCTATTCTACTCGCAAATCATTATTTTAATTATGTTATATCTCTAGGCGTTATTAATTGGCAGTTATTACTTACATTTATCCTAGACTGAAAGAAATGCTGGTCTCAGAGCTACTAGTGGTTTCATAGTATGTATGTATGTATTGCTAACTTACTTGTACCGAATAATAGACATTTCTATAAAATATTGTTGTATTAAGAAAACTTTATTTGTGATGTCGTGAACTGAATACAAATTCTAGATTATGTATAATTTCATTTGCATTTTTTTAATTTTTGCTTTCAATGTTAGTTTTAAAACGCACAAATTTAAAACCACAAGTTTCCATATTCATACATCTAAATGTAATATGCAGCAAAAAAGTCTTTTCAACTACGACTACATTCATATCTGTTACAAGCCGTTTACGCTTTGCGTGCATCAACCGATTTCAGAGACACTCGTGCCATAGCATAGCCCTATAGCATAGATTATATTTCTTATCTTAATAAGCTGACGCAAATGGAAAACCCTCTGACTTTTATTTGCAACAAGTACTCCACCAATTCCAAAAGAATATTTCCATAATAAATCAAGATGTTTAAAGGATTATTGATATAATTTTATTTCATTGCAAAAATATAGGTGAAAAAACGCCAAAACCACAAAAACTAATTAAAAAATAACTAAACTAAGTTACCTAAGATTAAATCCTGATGTACATTTCGATGACAAAGTCATCATCTTCAGAGGTTCTTATTACAAAAGTCTTCAAAATGTACATAAGGATTTATTCTTAGGTTACTTATTTTAGTTATTTTTTTATTCATTTTTGTGGTTTTGGGCTTTTTTCACCTATATTTGTGTAATATATTGTACCACTGTGCTCTTGATATTGCCTATATTTCATGTTTAATGATTTAAATAATATATAAAACTTTATTCTTACCTCGATTTTTACTATAAATAGCCGTACAGAAAAAATATTTTATTCTTATTAAAATGTGAACTTATTTAAGTAATGATTTATTTTCAACTATATAATTTGCTTAAATATGTTGGAAAAATACACCGAAATAAATTCAAAAGAAATAAAGATATATTTATGAAAAAATTGTGATATTTTCGAGGCCGCTCAAAACAATACAGTAAACCTTGCTGATAATATTAAAATAACAGCGAAATTAGAAAATCTTTTAAGTTCAGGACACACCTATAGGCTATACCCAATGACAGCTATTTTCATAGTCTACGAATTCGTTTCCTGAGAGA
>JBAIZL010000003.1:131536033-131618533 GCA_036971475.1 Prosapia bicincta | reverse complement strand
GTTTGTGTGTATCTGTGTGTGTGTGTGTGTGTGTGTGTGTTGTGTATGTGTGTGTGTTTGTGTGTATCTGTGTGTGTGTGTGTGTGTGTGTGTGTGTGTGTGTGTGTGTGTGTGTGTTGTGTATGTGTGTATGTGTTTGTGTGTGTGTGTGTGTGTGTGTGTGTGTGTGTGTGTGTATGTGTGTGAGTGAGAGTTTGTGTGTGCGTGTGAGTTTGTGTGTTTGTGTGGTGTGTGTGTGTGTTTGTGTGTCTTTGTGTTTGTGTGTGTGTGTGTGTGTGTGTGTGTGTGTGTGTGTGTGTATGTGTGTGACTGAGAGTTTGTGTGTGCGTGTGAGTTTGTGTGTTTGTGTGGTGTGTGTGTGTGTTTGTGTGTCTTTGTGTTTGTGTGTGTGTGTGTGTGTTGTGCAAGTGTTTCTCAAGTCATTTTTCAGCGAAAATTATTTTTTTAAACTCTGAGGTATATCGCATTTAGAAATATAATTACCTGCTACTATATTGTTATAAATAATCAATATCATACTGCTATATACTATATTTCATTATCAGTGTTTAGTATTGTAAAAATCAGTTACAAAGCTTAAGGGGAAATATTTTTGATACAATGAAAAAAAAGTTCATTCTCAAGTAATCTCTCTTAAATTAATATTTTTTGATATCCAAAATTGATTTTTAAATATAAATGGTGAGGAGATTTTCCGTTAATTGTCGTTGTAACAAATTGACTGGGAAATATTTAGTACAGTCACCCTATTGATCCAGCGATATACATAAAATCATAAAATGAGTTTATGCTAGAAATAGTTTTATAATATTTAAGCTTTGCAGACAACATCAGGCTTTCAACGGGTTAATTACAATGACATTCAACAAATGTTTCACTCTATAAAGGACATTTTAGCTATTCTGGAAGGAAATATTTATTCCCAATCAATGGAGTTCCCATAAATAGGATCTTCCAATAATTAAATACATGAAAATTATTAATAAAAAAAATGGAAAATAATTTTAAAGTCAGTACACATCAAATTTTAAAATAGTAATAGTATTAAAGTTTGGTAATAAATTGTATTTATCCTATTTATAATAACAGAATTTGGTTAGGATTACAAATTACAAGACTTAAAAATTATTATTGGAAATGAAATAAGGTGTTTATTTAGCATAAAGCAAACATTATACTAATGTGTTGTAAGTCGGGAAGTATTTGAATATTGGGAGACAGTAATAATATTGTTCGATATATTTGAATCACTATTTTAATTACGAAAATTATTAAATAGGTTATTAGGAATCAGAGATCAAAACCCAAAATTTACTACTATAAGAGAAGGTTGACAATATGTTTAAAGAAAAATTATGCTTAGATAAATACTAAAAAAAACTAAAAAAACTAGTTTTTATTGACGAAAAAAATATTTACATAATACAATAAAATATTTCTTTCTTAGGAATTCAATGTAAATAAATTAATGTAAATGTAATAAATGTATATTGTAAATAAATATAATTCTATAATAAACATAAATATATATATATATATATATATATATATATATATATATATAAATATCGCAATATGTTTTCTTGTGTATTAATAAAGAACAAAAGTCAAAATACAAATACAAGAATTATATTTGAATTTACAATTATATTGTAAATTCAAATATAATTCTTGTATATGTATTTTGACTTTTGTTCTTTATATATATATATATATATATATATATATATATATATATATATTATGTGTGTGTATTATATATATATATATATATATATATATGTGTGTGTGTGTGTGTGTGTGTGTGTGTGTGTGTGTGTGTGTGTGTGTGTGTGTGTGTGTGTGTGTGTGTGTGTGTGTGTGTGTGTGTGTGTGTGTATGTGTGTGTGTGTGTGTGTGTGTGTGTGTGTGTGTGTGTGTGTGTGTGTGTGTGTGTGTGTGTGTGTGTGTGTGTGTGTGTGTGTGTGTGTGTGTGTGTATGTGTGTGTGTGTGTCAAGCAGTGTTTAACAATAATAAATTGTGAATGACCTAACTTTTCCAAGAAATGAATAATTATAGCCTGATAAAAAATCACTTAACGGTACTGTTGAATGAAATACATTTTCATGTTCCAGTAATGAAAGAGAGTTTTATTGTAAAGAGCTTATATTGTTATATAGTCTTTACTCACTAACCTCTTTCACTCTCTCTCTCTCTCTCTCTTTGTGGGTCTGTCAGTCTGTCTGTCTCTCTCTCTCTCCTTTCCTCCTTCTCTCCCTCTCACATAATTTTTGTATTTACATAAAAGCAGGGTGAGATTAAAAAATTTGCCAGCCAAAGTCAGTACATGTTGCGATGCCTAATAGGTACTAGTATGAACTAAATGGTGTAGCAAAGCCCAATTAGTTAATATAGTAAGGTATTGAGTACCCGTAAAAGTTCTTAAAATCTATAAATTAATAAATATCGAATGCACATTCAAAACGAAAAACCTATTAAAGAAAATGAAAACTGTATATAAATATTTATTTGAGTACAACTTGTTTGACTTTCGTAACGGTACAACATTCCCCTCTGTCAAAGTGACGGCATATTAATTACTTAAATAAAGTGACTTACTTAATTAAGTTTTGAAAATGGAGTCAATCCGAAACGCGTAAACAAAAGATACTATTGTAACCTTAGGAAAGGCAGAAAGTTGTACTCAAATATAGAGTAATATTCCTTACAGAACTGAAGATAAATATAATAATAATTACAACCTTAAATAAGTATTATAACATACACAATTTGTTGAGAGATAACCTTGATTAATTGTTGTGTAATTGAGGCTTTATTTTAATTTCGCATAGAATTACGTAAGGATTAAAGAAGTAATTGATTGATAGAGCATTCCCCCTCAACATACTAACACAAACAGACAGACACACACATGCACACACACACACACACACAATCGATAAGGCAGTATATAGATACTTCTTATCAACGTTTAGACAAATAACACGCCCTTACACATGTTTAGGCAAAGAATAGATTGATCATACGCCATAGATTGTAATTAGGTGGGTGGTAGTAAATGATGTTAGATTAAACTCTACATGCCATTGTCAGTGTGCGTGCTATTGTCAGTGAAGCGTATGACAAAGCTCGCATCACCCTTCCACAATGCTCATCAGTGAGAGTGTTCTTTACATTAATAAGCTCCACTTGGATATCTGTGTTTGGTGTGAAAACGTATTTGCTCATTATCATAATCATTTTTAAATATAACTTTTGTATCACATTTGAGCCCAACAAATTACCTCATGCAGAACTTGAAGTAAAAACAATGGGTTAAAAGGATTGGTTTACGCATATTTTATACAAAATTTATGCATAAATCTCAACAGTTTTTTTAATTACAAAATACCTTATTATTTCTACAGTTAAATCACTATTTTATCGTTTAGATATATTGTGCAGTAATTTCAAACCTTTCATTTTAAATATATAGTTTTAAATTTAAGAAGAAATTATCATATCTTCTGGCTTTAAAACTATAAATGAAACGTATTTACCATAATTTAAAATCTCAGTTTTGAAACCAACATTAAGAGGTTCTTTAGGTAGAGAAAAAAACTTTTTTGAGCTACATTACTTCAATATAACAGAGAGTCAAAAAGTACCAAAAGTCTAAAGATACGATAAAGTGGATTGAAATATGTTACAAATGATGTGTGATGACGTAGGTTGATCTGTAATGATAATTCTTTCATTCATGATCTCTTTCATCATCCCTTTATGAAGTAAATCATTGGCCTTCTTGAAAGTAGGGTGTAACTTAGATTATTTTGTGTCAGTCTAGTAATTAAATAAACTCTATAATTACACAAATCCAGTAGCCAGCATTAAGTTTCTATTATTGAATGAAATATAGGTAATACAAGTACATTACAAGAATCAAAAAATGCCTTCGGATTACTCACCGATGTTTTTTCACTCTCCCAAAGATTCCTTAGTTTATAAAACTTATGAACGTAAAATACTATATATCCTTATACAAGCATGTAAGAAATATATTGTAGGTGCAACAAATAACTTATATATGAACTGTATCAGGTGATTTGAAAAATAACGTTTATTTTTCGTTTAGATTTGCTATTTACTATGGTTTGCCATACAACTTTGCTCTCGATCGTCAAGCCCTATATGTATGAAGTAATATTGTTAATGTGGACTAAAGTGTAAGCGATAAGTAAATATACGGGTGTCATACATATATATACGTATATATATATATACATATATATATATATACATATATATATATATATATATATATATATATATATATATGTATATATATATATATATATATATATATATATATATATATATATATATATATATATATATATTTATTTATATTTATACATATATATATATATATATATATATATATATATATATATATATATAAAGAAATAAGTCAAAATACAAATACAAGAATTATAATTGAATTTACATTTCAAAGCTTTTCGTTGGCTATCAGTACCAACATCATCAATGTGATGATGTTGGTACTGTTAGCCAACGAAAAGCTTTGAATTGTAAATTCAATTATAATTCTTGTATTTGTATTTTGACTTATTTCTTTATTAATACACAAGAATACATATTGCGATATATATATATATATATATATATATATATATATATATATATATATATATATATATATATATGGTATGAAAATGTGACGGTGAAATCTCTATTTTTTATAAAACACTCTAATCGAAGTAATACTAAACCTAAATTATTTGAAATTATTTCTTATGCGATGTCTACTAAAATAGTAAGAATATAGACGAAGGTTTAACAAAAAAAGTTGTTAAAGTATTTACAAGGTTTTATAATAAAACTGTAAAAGCAATGAAACCTTTAACACTTCCATTACGCCCCCCCTTTCCCTGGATTTTCTGATATATTGCCACATTCTTTCACCTTCCCTTGGTTCCTATGACAACTATAAATCACATTTATATCCCGAAGCTCACGACATTTAAAATGTTTTTTAGTAACTCGTGTGAGAAAAAGAGGGTAAAGGCTTTATGGGAAACACTTTATAAAATGAATTTCCCAAATTTCTTCACTAATAGTCACCTAGATGACGTTTTTGTTTTTTTCATCCTAATAATACATAAAAATGCAGGTCGTGTTTGACGTATAAATCATAAAAAAACTTATACACAATATTTCTGAGAGATAAATGGAAGACTGAATCTTATAAATTGTTCTATATGTCTTAATTTTACTAGTGCATTAATATCCATCTCCTGTATTAGGTTTATGTTTTGTAAACACTAAGCTACTAGGGGCTTGTCAAAAATAATTTATAAAAAAGTAACTAAAAATAAACAATTACTTTTAATAATTTACTATTTTTTAAATTATTATTGTTATTGTTATTATTTCGTTGTTTAAGTTATTCTTCCTCAACAAATTTTAAAATCTTTAAACATTTTGCCTATCTATTAATTTCTCAATCTCTCAACACGGCTCATTTTGTAAAACAAAGCCATTATAATTGTACTTGATAAAAATTAAAAAGAAGAATAAATTTTAATAGATGAGTAAATTGATAGGTATATCAATTAAAAATGTTAAACTGTTTTATTGGTCTGTGATTAAATCAATGCAGATATTTCTTTTTTTTATTGGGACCATGTATATGTTTACACACCTACACACACACACACACACACACACACACAATACAACGGGCTAAAATGTCACATTTTACCGTTGCATGTGAAATTTTAAATTTCATTATTTTAAAAATCTTGTATAGTCAGAGTAGCGAAGCAAGTTAAAAAAAAAAATAGAAATGTTGTGAAATAGAAAAGAATAAAATTAATGAAGTGCCGAGACGAAGAACACGAGAAAAAGCAAATTGAAAGAGTTACAAGATAATTAGGAAATTTTGGGAAACATAAGTGGATAGGTGAGGGGCAAGCACACCGGAAATGACGCAATGTAAAGCGTTTGAAAAACATCATGTTGGGGACTGGCGATTGGTTCACAGAGCCCGGAACCGTGTAATATGCATGGGGCTTCACAACATTCTTTAGCGTGGGTTGAGACGGCAATCGAGAAAGTTGTGTTTGGACGCGCTCCTATTTGTTGACAGGGAAATAGTTTTAAAACGTAAATTTACCAGACAATGCAGGGTCAAGAGTGGTAGTGCGTTCGGTGAGATGTAGTCTCGTGCGTTTTGAAACCCTTTTGGGGTGTAATCTGTCAAGATTAGTTGTCGCAGAGAAGAAATTTGAAACTAAATTAAAGTCAGTGCGAAAATAGAAAATGACAAGTGCCTCAATTTGAATTGTTTCAATAGCTACAGTCAATGCTAACTAAATTTAATTATAAAAAATAATTTTGAACTGAGTACAGTCAACAGTAGTTAAAAAAAAGGATAAAATAAAACCACCGGGAGTGAAATTAGTTTAAAAAATTAGAAACGGCGTTAAATAAGTTTTAAGGAACTAGATCCCGATTTTTAAAATTAAAACAAAAATCAAGAAGCCTAATTTCACGTCATGCTTTGTTTAGGCAAGAAGAAACCAAAGGAGCAGGCTGGCGTCAATTTTGGACGAGTCCAAACCAAGATGGCCAGCCGCGAGGAAGGAAGGAGCGATCCAAAGTAACATGGACTGGAAAGCGATAGGGCCATGAACAAGAATTGACTCAAATAAGGCCAGATTTTAGCTTCTCTCTCTCTCTTTTAAATGAAAACAAATTATGTGTTGAAATTTTGGTGAACGTTGAAAATTTAAAAGTTGGAATTTAAATAAAGTTGCAAAATATGTCAATGTATTAAATTTACAGTATTTTTTGTAAAAGAATGAAGGTAAGAAAAGGCGATATAAAAAAATATTTATTTACAAATGAAGTTAAAAAAGGTAATACTGAAAGGTTAAAGAATTGTCAAGAAATAAAGAATAGGTTAAATTATAAAATAATTACAAACTGTGATGTATAAGAAATTATGCTAAAACAAAATAAAAACAATGTATTTTACTAACTTGCAACAAAACAGTGATTATATTTATTTACACAAATTTCTTACACAATCGAAAGGGAGTGTCGAAGTGCGACCATCACACACACACACACACACACCTATACAATATATTTTTTTTCAAAGTAATTCAAAGTCTTATCATTACGGTACATCAGCCTGCATATATATAAATTCATCAAAGTATCCTAATTGAACGACATGATTATTCAGCAATAAAATCCATCTAATAAAAGTAATATTCCTCCTAAAGTAATCAACTATCTTGGTCTTGGCTAAAATGGTCCGAATTCAGTCCTATTTAACAAGTGTTAATATATTTACAAGGTTATATTAGGTAACTTCACTTATTTCCCACCCTTTTAGTATGTTTCGCCGATACATAATCACTCTATTCTACTTTTCTCTAGTTTTTATGAAAAGAGTAAATCTTCATTATGGCCTACCGAAAAAGCACCTCACATTTATAAATATTGGTTGAATATCATGAAAAAGCAGAATATATCATAATTGTAAGTAAATGATTTCAAATGAATTATCATAATCACACTAAAATTTGCCGCTCTAAGAAAGATGTGTTACAGTTATCGTACACATTTGGGAGTAAATCAGAGACCAGATAAAAATACATACATTTAATCATCGGGAATGCATCTTATTATAATCATTGTGTTAGGAAGTTAAAGAAAAAATAACTGAACCAGTATTTAATTAAATTTCTGCATAATAATTAAAAAAACGATTATTGTAGAACTATAATGAATAACTCATTTCAAACTGTGAATTTTGGTGAAATATTTCAAAGGAAATTACTTGATAGATGTAGTTAATTGTTATAAAACTCAGACTGTCACATAACATTTTTTAACCTTTAGGTTTATTTTCTTCTAATAAAAGTATAAATTGCAGTAGTATGTGAAATTTACAATTATTTACAGTACCTAAATCTTTGACAAACTCAACTATTTATTATGGTGTAATTTCCCTAACCTGCTTCAATACTCCATAGCGCAATCACTATAAATACAATTTGGTCTACAATTTTATGCTTGTTTTAAACTGGTATGAATTATTTAGTTTAGAATTAATAAATTGTGCTATAATTTCAAGTTATATTATTATTATTATTAAATTTGCAACCCTTTCTTTCGTTTTCAAGTAAGTTCTTATTTTGATGAAGAGATACTGCTCATTTGAAAATCTAGTATACTCCAGTTTGAATGGACTACATATTTTTCGTGTGAAACTGGCATGGACAAAAAAACTAAAATTGTATACTAATAAAGCTATACAGACGGTTCATACTCGTACTAATCACAATATACTTAACTATTTATAGTATTACTTAAACAGTTTTTTTCTATTCGTAGTGATACATATGCGTTATGAGTAGGAAGAAATAAATATAATTAATTACGATAAAAGCATACAGTTTACATATACAAACTATTCATTAGGTTATTTCGTAATAGCTAGATATTACAACATATTTTAATCAAATAGTAAAATAAATAATATTCGAGCTGGCTTGTGAGTGAAAGTTATAATTAAATAATAAAAATATATACACCTCACAAATATACAATTTTATTATTTCAAACGCGTTTCGACGACTACTTTGTCGTCATCTTCAGTGAAAATACACAAATGAAAATAACTAAAAAATATATATATATTAAACATAACCTATCTAGTTTTAGCAAAGGTAAAAACAAAAGTGAAAATCAGATCTGGGCATTGTCAAATTTATAGCCACAGCTACTAATATAATTACATTAAAATAACATATGTTAATTATAAATATTTAATTTTGATGAGCCTATATAGCTGGTAAAACATAATAATAACAAAATTATTTAAAAAATTTAAAAAATTAAAAAAAGATAGTATTTAACAATTAATAAATTTAAAATAATATTGAATTTTGAATTGGTCATAATTCATTATAAACAATTTTATCTTTATTTCTATTTATAAATAAAGTTTCCCATGCATCTAATTCATTAAAAATTATCACATTTTTTAAAAGGACAACATTTTTACTTTTAAATTCATGTTTTTCGTCCAAACAAATAGATACATAACTAAAGATTCCTTTCATTCTGAAATACATAAGAGAGCAGCATTTAACTCTATGATACATAGATTAATTACTCTACCTCTTTCGAAAGAAGATTATATAAAAGAATTAAATTATATTTACTGTGTAGCAAAATTTAACGGGTATAATGAATCATTTATAGATAACATCCATAACAAAATGAAACGGATGAAAATTAATAATTCAAGATGCACGTTACTAAAAAATAGAGAGGAAAGAAAATGGATTAGATTAGCTTACCATCCACCTTTATCTAATTTGGCTAAAAAAGCTTTGGAGAAGAACCGTAATGTAAAAGTAACGTTAGTTACAAGAACTAACCTAAAAAATCTATTAGGGAACCAAAAAGATATAATAAAAAATGAAAATAAATCAGGAATTTATAGTTTGCAGTGTGATATGTGCCAGATGAAATATATTGGACAAACAAAAAGAAACATACTAGTTAGAGCAAAAGAACATTTTTCCCATGTTAAATTTAATAGGCCTGAAAAATCAGCTATGGCAAAACATTGTTTGGACGAAAAACACGAATTTAAAAGTAAAAATGTTTTCTATTTAAAAAATGTGATAAATTTTAATGAATTAGATGCATGGGAAACTTTATTTATAAATAGAAATAAAGATAAAATTGTTAATAATGAATTAGGACCAATTCAAAATTCAATATTATTTTAAATTTATTAATTGTTAAATACTATCTTTTTAAAAACTTTTAAATTATTTAAATAATTTTGTTATTATTACGTTTTACCAGCTATATAGGCTCATCAAAATTAAATATTTATAATTATCATATGTTATTTTAATGTAATTATATTAGTAGCTGTGGCTATAAATTTGACAATGCCCAGATCTGATTTTCACTTTTGTTTTTACCTTTGCTAAAACTTTATAGGTTATGTTTAATATATATATATTTTTTAGTTAATTTCATTTGTGTATTTTCACTGAAGATGACGACAAAGTAGTCGTCGAAACGCGTTTGAAATAGAAAATTGTATATTTGTGAGTTGTATATATATTTGTATTATTTAATTACAAATAGTAAAAGTTTACTAATTTCAATTACTAGTCTATTTCAATTACTGAGTCCTACGATTTTGTGAGTATTAATAATACAAGATGTAATTATTTCGTAACTGATTAAATACTTATGAACTTACTTGCTGACACGTTTCGAGAGATTCGATTCATTGTCACAGCTGACTCGCTACTCATGTTGCTTTTTATACTCATACTACTTCAATAATTACTTAAACGATATTCAGTGAATTCATGATGATTACAAAAAGCAACATTAATTTTAATAGTAGTTCAAAGTGGTCATATACAATAATGTTGCAGTAGATAATTGTTACGTTAGAAACGACAGGTACGTATGTTGTACATTGTCTACAGTACAATGCATTCTGGGAAAGGTTGATATTCCCGGGACTGAAAGTAATGAAGATTGTGCGGTGAAGGGAATGCCCATTACATTGCTTCGCCGTGCAAGCGCAAAGCAAATATCCGGTAGCATGCTCTCGGGTTTTAATCAAAGAATTTCTACAGAATTCCAAGTACGAGTACCTTAAGTGAAATGATAATACAGTATCGTTGATGTGATCAACTTTACAATGTATGGATCCATTTAATAATCTATTTTCCCGCAGCATGTTTTTATCGTTAATTAATATGTTTATTGATATTATGTACTTGACATTCCTTGTTGAAGATTGAAGTACAAAACAAAAATAGTTCAGTGAAAAGGTCAACTAAATTTACATTTTAATGTAGCACAATACTAATATTGTAATTAATAATAACTAGTAATATTATGACGTATTAATATTGTTATTATCATTTTATTTACCTACAAAATAATTTGTATGTCTTTATTTAGTAAAATTCAGATGTTATGAATAATAAATCACAAACACTACTAGGTAAGACAAATGTTTTAAAATAATGCCTAAATTTAGATTCAGACAATCCCCGTTCAACCGGAATTCGGTTCGACCGCAAACACAGTAATACGTGTTTACTAGTTTTGGAATATCTTTATCATTGTGAATGTTTAATTGTCATTATACACAGACCTGCGTCCTAATTAATACTCGTATAATATACTATGTTTTTATAACTTTTATTTTAAAATGTAAAAAAATAACCAATAACAGATCAGTCTTAATAAATTATGTAATTAAAAATTTAGAGGAATATATCTTACTTACCTATTTGGATATATATATCTGTAGTGCGTAGATGCCTATTATATCTACATAGGTAACTACCCCACTATCCTTGAAATAAACATTTGATTGTAAGTTTCTGTAAAACTAAACATAAATACAAATCAATTACTCCCTAGAATAAACAAAAAAAAATCTTTTCCCAATTTTCAAAAAAAAACCTGTTTGGATTAGTTTATAGAAATATTTTCTACATTATTCTTTCCCACGTTTTACATATATCCTTAAAAATTTTTTTTTATCCCAATCCTCTAACACAATCCATTTTGAAAAATGATCCCTTTTCATCTAAACGTTTTCTTCAGGTTGTATATTAGTATAATTCATTGTACAATTCAAATTATTTCATTAGAAATCAAAAGATGTAAGCAAAATTCAATGTTTGTGTTGTAAAACTACGAGAAGAAGAAATATATTTATGGGATTTAAAGCTATAGAGCTCTGTCAAAGATCAAAACTATCGGAGAAATTACTATATTCTATTTCACTGGTTATTGTTTTGAAAAAAAGTTTAAAAACTGTAGAAATTATATTGAATATACGAACATAAAAACGCGATATTTATTGACGTACTTTTATTTTAAGCAGAAGGAATATAAATCGTATATATTAGAAAAGCCAGATTATACCTCGGTCATTATTTCTATGTCTTACTCGTGTGATAATGATTCAGTTCTTTTTTAAAGATTTATTACGCTTTTTTCATTTCAGTTTCCCTCTTACTCCCAGTCTCCTAATGAAAACCATAAATTTTGTTTCCTTACATTATGAAGCATTGTATTTTTCCTAATTTATGTTCAACAGACTTTAGGGTCTAACTTCTCTATAACACAAGTAAAACTCTGTTTTCACTTTTTAATCTTCACATTTGTTGAACATTTTGTTTTTAAAAAAAGACAAATTAGTCTTACATAATTACACTATATACCTGTATTTATACATATTTCTTTTAGATATACCTGTTATTTATGTTATTGATATTATTGCTAGTGAACTCCTATCAATAACTAATGAAAATAATTATTTATAATTTGAAAGGTTGTTATATAACATTTATTGTAAACAACTTCAATATTTGAATAAAATATATATTCAAGTAATTTAAACTAAATGCTCTGTAGAGTGTTTAAAAAATTATGAGCGATTAGCTAAAACTAATAGCTAATTTACTAACATAATATAACATATCATTATATTTTCTCCTAATTCCTAATGTTTGTGTTATGTGATAGACAAAACCAGATGGTTGTTAAAGCACAAACACTTCTTAAAATATAAATACTTGTTTCATATTTGTAAAATACACCTTTATATAAATAAAAAGACAATTGGAAAGCATATACACAATCATATGTTCAAAATATTACAATATTATAAAATAACAAAAATTAAAATTGAATGTAAAACGGAAAGATAATATTGTATAATAGTAACAATAATATACTCGGCATATATTATGGAAATAATAGATACTAATATATACTTATAAATACATTGTACTATAAAGTGAGATATATACATATAAATATATTGTACTATAAAGTGAGATATATACTTATAAATACATTGTACTATAAAGTGAGATATATACATGTAAATATATTGTACTATAAAGTGAGATATATACATGTAAATATATTGTACTTTAAAGTGAGATATATACATGTAAATATATTGTACTATAAAGTGAGATATATACATGTAAATATATTGTACTATAAAGTGAGATATATACATGTAAATATATTGTGCTATAAAGTGAGATATATACATGTAAATATATTGTACTATAAAGTGAGATATATACATGTAAATATATTGTACTATAAAGTGAGATATATACATGTAAATATATTGTACTATAAAGTGAGATATATACATGTAAATATATTGTACTATAAAGTGAGATATATACATGTAAATATATTGTACTATAAAGTGAGATATATACATGTAAATATATTGTACTATAAAGAGAGATATATACATGTAAATATATTGTACTATAAAGTGAGATATATACATGTAAATATATTGTACTATAAAGTGAGATATATACATGTAAATATATTGTACTATAAAGTGAGATATATACATGTAAATATATTGTACTATAAAGTGAGATATATGCATGTAAATATATTGTACTATAAAGAGAGATATATACATGTAAATATATTCTACTATAAAGTGAGATATATACATGTAAATATATTGTACTATAAAGTGAGATATATACATGTAAATATATTGTACTATAAAGTGAGATATATACATGTAAATATATTGTACTATAAAGTGAGATATATACATGTAAATATATTGTACTATAAAGTGAGATATATACATGTAAATATATTGTACTATAAAGTGAGATATATACATGTAAATATATTGTACTATAAAGTGAGATATATACATATAGATATATTGTACTATAAAGTGAGATATATATAAGTAAATATATTGTACTATAAAGTGAGATATATACATGTAAATATATTGTACTATAAAGTGAGATATATACATGTAAATATATTGTACTATAAAGTGAGATATATACATGTAAATATATTGTACCATAAAGTGAGATATATACATGTAAATATATTGTACTATAAAGTGAGATATATACATGTAAATATATTGTACTATAAAGTGAGATATATACATGTAAATATATTGTACTATAAAGTGAGATATATACATGTAAATATATTGTACTATAAAGTGAGATATATATAAGTAAATATATTGTACTATAAAGTGAGATATATACATGTAAATATATTGTACTATAAAGTGAGATATATACATGTAAATATATTGTACTATAAAGTGAGATATATACATGTAAATATATTGTACCATAAAGTGAGATATATACATGTAAATATATTGTACTATAAAGTGAGATATATACATGTAAATATATTGTACTATAAAGTGAGATATATACATGTAAATATATTGTACTATAAAGTGAGATATATACATGTAAATATATTGTACTATAAAGTGAGATATATACATGTAAATATATTGTACTATAAAGTGAGATATATACATGTAAATATATTGTACTATAAAGTGAGATATATACATGTAAATATATTGTACTATAAAGTGAGATATATACATGTAAATATATTGATTCATTTTTAGAAGAAAAATGAAAAATATAGCATAAGAAAAACCTACATTTATATAAAACTAGACATACTGTCCCATTTTCGTTTTCGTAAGGTAAAATTCTTTTCTAAGAAATTCACATTGTCCCTGAAGCTAAGAGTATGGATTTTAAAAAGAAATCGATACATGCCGATGACTTTGATATATTTATATAAGAAAACACATGAACCATGATACTCTACAAATTACGCATATCAGCAAATGTTAATAGGTGTTATTAGATGTATGTGTTATACAAGAGTGTATTATAAGAGAATAAAAAGAGTATATTGATTTAATTAGGTAATGCAAAATTTTAAAGTAGAACAGAACAAATTTAGGTCACCCTAAAACAAAACCTTCGATAAGGTTTAGTATATACCTTTTACTTTAAGCCAGAGCATTGCCATTCATCAATCCTGCGTCCACTTGAACAACCTATATCCCATCTGCCTTACGTCCTTGACGTAGTTGTTACCAGAAATCTCCATGTCCTTTGCATCCTGTCCTCTGTTAGTATCTTCAGCTTTGATCACCACCACATCGTAATCTCTACCTCCAACTCCTGCAGCTTGTGTCCCCTC
This sequence comes from Prosapia bicincta, assembly GCA_036971475.1. Classification (NCBI taxonomy): domain Eukaryota; kingdom Metazoa; phylum Arthropoda; class Insecta; order Hemiptera; family Cercopidae; genus Prosapia; species Prosapia bicincta. The sequence goes on along the minus strand of JBAIZL010000003.1, from coordinate 131,603,400 downwards.
CATCTTCGAGGCTGGATAGCTGGATAACATTCCACAAGGAGGTTCCCCGGTAACTATTTCAAAATCCTTACCAATTTTCACATTCAAATATCTAGTCGCACTCTCTTCAAGCCCAAATAATCCTAGTCACAACCCAAAATTCCTCTACCTTACAGACGTCTCCCAAACGATTTTCTATTCCAAATTACATATTGGTCGAAATCGCGAAAAACACGTCTGTATAGCTTTTGGCAAAACTCCCCTCCACTCCAACTGCTGCAAAACTAATCGATTTCTCTATACAATGATGAGGTTCCTATATATATTAGGCTTCTGTAGCTACCCAAGACCACAGAGATCATCCAGAAACAGCTAGACTCCCTGCCACAGTGTCTCTGAAAATGTGTGACGGTGGTAAACGCCGAAAAGTCAAAAGCTACATGATTTACCAGAAAGCAACGATCAAAAACAGAAACCACCAACTCTTGAACCCATTGCCTGGATATGAGTGAATATGATAACGACATAATAGACAAGCGTATGCCCTTCTCCTCTCAAGCCTGTAAAGAGTAGAGCTATCCAGGCGAACAATTTCCCCTTCCTATGCACATGAAGTACAACCCCACATAAACTCAAACACCATATCTGTATGTACACAATCGGTCCTCACCTATCCAGCGTTTGCTTGGTTAGCTCTTTCTACAAAACCTTTCGGATATTTCTTGTGTCCTTCTAAGACAACTTTCATGTTTCCTATCTAAGGATACCATGGTATATTCCCTTTGCTGTCCTTCACTTGTAGATTTGGTGTAATCCCTCTCAGCTAAGCTCTTAGGTAGTGCAGAGATCACTAACTATATACAGATTAAGTATTTGGCAAACTTAGTTTTACCCTCTCCTAATATACCGCTACGTCTTAATCTTCCTCTCCAAGCTCCATAATACCTATGCATCATGCATTTCCTTTGCCGTCTACATCTCGCCTCGTAGTAAAATTTTTAGATTTAGGATATGGTACCTCATCAATATCGATTATAAAAGTAATTCACCAATACTAGTCATGGTGAATCTAGAAAGAAAACAACGTACATATAGTTTAGTTTATTTTTCATGTATTATACGACAGGTATACAAAAACAATGCGACTCATACGAGTTTTTCCCCACATTGCAGTCATTTGAAATATATATCTTGCTATCAGCAAAAATTATCTAACTTTAGTGTAGTAATAACTTGAGCATAAATTGTGTTTTTAGTTCTTTACAACACTAGATAGGGTTTATCTCGATTTCAGGGCAATCAAAAATTATATCTTTCTTTCACCACGTTAGTCCAGGTCTATCAGCCATTCCATTGGTAGTATGTTGATTTAAGCTTAGTCTTAAGGTGTTGATGCAATCATTATTGCCATACGCCCAGATCACTTGTAAAATTCATTCATAGTCTTAGGTTTTTGCAATGGTATATTATTTCATTTCAAATCAGTAGTTTATTTCATTTAAACCCTTTATTAGGATTAGGTCAGGCTAATTCTCAAATCCAGTGTTAGGATTAGGTTAAGCTAATTCTCATATCCAGTCCTCTACCATAAGTCTTGTTTCCATATTCTAACCCGCAGCCAGTGTTGCGTGATAAACTGTACAAAACCTCGGAAAGCACGAACTCAAATATTCTCTGAGAGACTGAATGAAAGATCAAGGCAAATTGTAATTGTCGTGTGATTGCAAAAAAAATAACTGATTATAGTTTATTGCAACCTATTCTTTTTCCTTGCATAATATACTAGATAAAGTTTAAGAATTTTAAACAATGACTAAAGTTTTAAGTTAGATGTTGTAAAGTGAAAGTATATTGGACTTATTATAAGGGTAGTTTTACTTGTTCCTTAAAACTATTTAAAGTAGGAGAATAGCTGGATAACTTTTGGTATTGGAGGACAATATCTACATCACTTGACGGCCATTATTCTTATGTTGATTGCTTTATTTCATGCATACATTTCTTCCATCGGTTCTAAGATAACTACATTCTGTATGGGGTGTATTACGGAGTTGCATAATCAATTGTAAACATTTTAACTAAATAAAATCTGGCAAATAGGAATCTGTATACTACATAAGCATAAAATTACCACGATTTCTGTTCATGATTTGTGTCTACAATGGCAAACAGAAAGCATTGTGTAGAACTCAATGGCGTTAATAATAAGATAGATTAGGGCAAGTATTTTTAATACATGTGGAGTATTTATACACTAAATACTGCTTTTCATTGCAGTATTGAGACACACACACACACACACACACACACACACACACACTTATATATAAATATATATGTGTGTGTGTGTGTGTGTGTGTGTATTGGAGTTTTGTGATTTTCATTACTGCAATCGGTAATGTTTGAGCCATATAATATACCTTTGTGTCATTCAATATCAGTTTAGGACAGTTATTTTACCACCTAATTGTTGTTTTTGTTTTTATTTCTTTAATTACTTCTCTTTTGTACAAAACTAAAGGTGTCTTAAAAAAATAATATTCTAAATGTATGACAAAGCTTACAAGAGAAATACCATATATTCTGCTCCACTGGGATGAATAAGGAATTTCAAGTTTTATTTATCTTCTGTATTTGAAACTATTTATTGGCAACAAAAGGTGAAATTGCTTGACCTATAGAGAATCTAGATACATGGTCAAGAGTCCAGCCGCACATTTAATAAGTGTTAAATAAATGACGAGACCTACTTTTGACAGCTTTATTTGACATACAATGGATACGTTTAATTAAATTTGTATTAGCTCAGGACTAATAATAGTTACTTTTATGTTTAGCAGTATTACATAGAGGGGTGAGAGAAAGAGAAAGAGACAGAATGACACAGAGCGAGAAAGAGAGAGAAAGAGAGAGAGAGAGAGAGAAAGAGAGAGAGAGAGAGAGAAAGAGAAAGAGACAGAATGACACAGAGAGAGAAAGAGAGAGAAAGAGAGAGAGAGAGAAAGAGAGAGAGAGAAAGAGAGAGAAAGAGAGAGGGAGAGAGAGAGAGAGAGAGAGAGAGAGAGGGAGGAGTGTTAAAGCAATACGGATGTATAATTTGTTTTCAGAAATTTCCGTTTACAAAGTATAGGGACGAGGTGTAATGTATTAAACTCATAATTATTCCTTGTATAAAAAATCTATTAACTGATATTACCATAGAACCAATTCATAGAAATTTAAATATTACCAGGTGTATAATATATTACTGTACATAATTATTTATTGTTGATAGGCTTAGAGTAATTTATCAATTGAAAATCTAAATTTACAGCTAAGTGAAACATAAAATATTTAGAAAATAATTATGAGAGTTTTGTTACTAATATTTTTTTAAATATAACTCGGTTACAAACATACGGGATCAAATCACTCATACACTACGTTTTGAATTTTAATGGTAGCTATTATTATCCTCAATCAGCTATATCGATACTATATATTTTAAATATATTTAAAACCTTTATTGGCCTCTAAAACGCAATAGTATATTAAAGAGACTATGGTAACACAACGATAGCATAATTTAAGACAACTTGAAAGAACGAAACATCTAGGCAGATTAATATTAATAGGCTTCAATAGGTTTTAACGTTGGATGTCTTATGTGGGACTTTAAGCAGCTCATTTGGGCCATGTGGACCAATTTTCCTCTTGACTCCTAATTATTTTTTTCTAATGAAAACCACATATTAAAATCTAAATCCCTGGAAGTTTCCTTTTGGAATGCCAACAAATACAATCATGAAATTCTTCTTATTAACGAGCTCACCATATACGTGTAGGTTTTGTGTTTCAAAACTATAACCAAACGATATTGAAAGGTTGATGGTTAATATAAATGACATTATTGTGCAATGTTTATTACTATACTATACTTCATCAACAAAGTATGTGCAGTGGTTTTTAAAAATAGTCCACTTTCAAAAAGAGTAATTCTTGGATGTAGACGTTGAATGCTTGAAAATGGGAAAACCACAGCTGTTGGTAATGGGTGTATCACAATTTGTTCTTGACAATAAGAATTAACATGTAATTATACAATAATTATTCTTCTTGTGTAGTGCAATTATAGAGTGATAGTTGTATACAGAAAAACGTTGACCCGGGTAGCACGCTCATACAAACACACACACAAACACACACACATTTATATATATACATATATCTTACATTATAATGTACATAAACAAGAATCTTACTTGGTATATATAAAAGTTAACTTGCATATATACCAAGTAATAATCTTGTTTAACTACATTATAGTGCAAGTGATAAGTGAACACAAAGAAACAGTCTGAAAAGTTTTATATATATATATATATATATATATATATATATATATATATATATATATATATATATATAGATTTTTTGGACTAGGAGACTGACAGACTTACCTTGGCAAGAGTCCACTCTGTAGTCTTGAAATAGAAACACATAAAATCACTTAATCAATGATATATTTCAACCACACAGTGGTCTTTGTCAATCAAAGAGAAAACACAAAAAGAAATATGAGAGAATGAAATGAATAAAATAAAATGATTTCATTATTATATATATATATATATATATATATATATATATATATATATATATATATATATAACGTCCTGTGAAGTTTTATGTAGATCCAAACACAGCGCTCTGCCCCAGGGGCTTAGGATAGTTCAAAAACCGATTTATATATCTATGTGTGTTTATTTGTACAATTATATTATGGACGCCTAAACCGCTTAACTGAAGGTAATAAAATTTAGACGGATTTTATAAAGATGGTTCGGGTTAAGTATGGTGTAGATACATCTACAGGGCTCCGCCCAAGAGGCTTAGAATGGTTCTGTGTACAACGTTCTATAAGTCTAATGTAAAATGTATATCCTTGGTACACTTAAGGCAGTATATTCCTTACTTTTCTTTATTAGGTATGGCTTCTATATCGTTCCCAAGCTTGGAATCTACTGTCTGAAGTGTAACAAGTGTCCTCTGAAATGTATAGGCCAAACAAAAAGAGGTAATGAATATACTGCCTGAAGTGTAGCCAGTGTCTTCTGAAATGTATAGGCCAAACAAAAAGAGGTCATGAATATACTGCCTGAAGTGTAACAAGTGTCCTCTGAAATGTATAGGCCAAACAAAAAGAGGTCATGAATATACTGCCTGAAGTCTAACAAGTGTCCTTTGAAATATATAGGCCAAACAAAAAGAGGTCATGAATATACTGCTTGAAGTGTGGCCAGTGTCTTTTGAAATGTATAGGCCAAACAAAAAGAGGTCATGAATATACTGCCTGAAGTGTAACAAGTGTCCTCTGAAATGTATAGGCCAAACAAAAAGAGGTCATGAATATACTGCCTGAAGTGTAGCAAGTGTTCTGAAATGTATAGGCCAAACAAAAAGAGGTCATGAATATACTGCCGAAGTGTAACAAGTGTCCTTTGAAATATATAGGCCAAACAAAAATAGGTCATGAATATACTGCCTGAAGTGTAGCCAGTGTCTTCTGAAATGTATAGGCCAAACAAAAATAGGTCATGAATATACTGCCTGAAGTGTAGCCAGTGTCCTTTGAAATATATAGGCCAAACAAAAAGAGGTCATGAATATACTGCTTGAAGTGTGGCCAGTGTCCTCTAAAATGTATAGGCCAAACAAAAAGAAATAATAAAACTAAGACTAGAAAACATTTTTCCCACGTTTAATATAACAGACCAGAAAAATCTGCGATGGCGAAACATTTATTAGACGAAAAGCACGAATTTAAAATAGACGATGTAACCTTGTTAAAAAAACGTTGTTAAGTGTAGTTATCTGGATGCGTGGGAAACTTTGTATATTAATTGGAATACGGATATTATTGTAAATAATAAGTCAGGCCCTATTTAAAATTCTATATTAATGTAATTAGTGTGACACAAGGATATATGATTGTAAGTTTTTGGGTTAAATAATAATAACACTGAAATATTAGTGATTAATTTTGTTATATATATTTATGTGTATGGGTAAAACTTTTATTGTAATAATGAGTTAGGTATAAAATTTCTATTTGCTGCATCATGTTTGAAGTATTATCAGTTATATTAACTGTTGTTTTGACAGGTAGGCGTGGCAACACGCAATGTGTAAATATAGTAGTGTAACCTCACAATCACCTTAGTTGTAAGTTAGAGTTTGTAGTAGCAACACTCATTGATGATGATGCATTTGTCATAGAAACGTGTGTGGGTCAATAAATTATCAATTTGTGAGTGTTGTGTACCTCTTTTACATTTTTTCAACATAATATCACGAATTAAGCTCAAATAATAGTTGTATATGATGTAATGACATCATGAGCCTTCAAAAGGTTATATTTACCACAGTTTTGTTATTAATGTGTTTCGAACGATTTGTACCGATAAAGGTTTGACGATGGAAACCACAACCGAGTTCAGTGAGAAAATGAAATTAAATCCCAATAGCTCTGCTAATAATGCGGTTGCCTTTAAGCAGCCCTTCTCCAGCAGTCTCATGACTTGGTTTATGCATATCCGCCTCTCTGCATTCTCCATTTTATCTCTTTTCGTCATTTATGTTAAATTCTGTGCAGTGTTTATGTCTATTGCAAATTAAATTGAAAATATTACCATATTGGAAATGCGGTACGGATTGTATTTGCATACACAAATATTATGCCTAATTCGGTCATTATGAATGCTTATTCAAATATGCTTGACAATTCTAGTCTAATTTCTAGATTTAAATTCGTAAGTTTATTTCTATACGAAGCGTTTTTTAAATGTGGCTTGTGAGTCTCTCAGGAACTCATAATTCCAGTACCAGTATTCTTAATATGATCTACGCATAGGTTCTATAGGATTCTTAGCATAACATTTACATAGCAGTTTCGGCAATCAACAAAAACATGAAAGTATACGGAGTGTGAAGGAGAAAAAGGAAGAAGACCTGTGAAATTAGGATCAGATTATATTGAAGCGAATTATGTTTATTTCATCGTAAATAACGTTTACTGTAAAATACAACTGTTGAGGAATAACTTAAATGCAATCTAAAGTTTACACAGAACGCCCAGGAAAGTTTTGCTGTAGGAAAAGTTAGAACTCATAAATTTAAGTGTACAACGTTTGTATAGTCTGGGTTAAGATGTAATCGCTGTTAAAATATAAAAGCTTTTAACTGTTCACTTTAGCTCTTTGTATGATTACAAACAATATTGTTGTTTTGAATAGATTACCCTTTTAAAAATAAATAATTCTAATTTTTCTACAGTTTTTTCCCAATTTATTTATTTCTATTTCTTTTTTATTAATTTGTTTTAAATATTTCAAATGCCATTGTCATTTTATTTTCATGTTCTTACATGCCTAATTCTTTATAACCTAATATTAGGAACGATAAAGAAAGATATATTAAGTTATAAATAGAAATAAACACACAAAGTATTAAAACACATATGGACATTTCCATAATACAGGTAACATGACGATATTATATTTCTTCACTTTAGAAGTGAATATAAATATTTGTTTTGTAGGATATTTTATATTTTATTTAAAGCGAAGAACGTTTAGTAATAAACACCATATATCTTGCTAAAGTACTCTATACATTATTATTACATTTAATGAAAAACTGTATCCGCTCAAATGTGAAATTTATATTTTAATGTTTAAACATTTATAATATATCTTCTTCCTTTTATATATATAATTACCTCGTACATAGACATACATACTCAAACATACATAGAGAGTATACATATATACACGTGTGTGTACTGCGTGACTGTGTTTTAAATAAATATTGATTCAGAGATTGCCATGTGTTCTAGTCTTTAATGATGCCAATAATATAAAATAACTAGAACCTTATAACTTCAATGTAATTAGTATAACCAATTATTGCCCTCAGAGTCAAGGTTATCAATAAGTCTTGTCCGTAACATTGGGTTAAATGTAATTTTTTTAATTTTGCTCCTATTACAAAATGAGAAAGGTAAACATAGAAAAAGAAAAAGGAATGAGATTTTAAGTGAATTTATAACTGCATTACTGTATTTTCCACAAGCTTTGAAAACCATTTGGTGAAAAAAAAATATATATAGATATTTTATTAGGTATATGTACGTACCACCAATAATAATTGAATATTTAAAAAAATCATGATGATTGGAAACATAATTTAATGTTAGATTGTTTTAATTAAAGTTTACGAAATCGTGGCTGTGTGTGATTGTTTATAAGTAGTAATATAATATTATATACAGTATACGGTTTCAATTTATGTAACTTTTCATTTAGGTGTAGCCAACAAAAAACGGTATTAATTAAGGGATTTTTAACGTAAACCAGTAACTTCCTATTTATATTTGCTTGATCCCGATACAAAAACTCCTAACCCTTGACCGAAAATTTATTTTAAATAGTAGGTCAACAGCTCTTTAGTGTGTACTGATTTCCCCTCACTACTTTACATTCCGACGTTTTTAGGCTAACGTGACTTTAGAGGATGTTCCCAAACTTCTCGATAAAAGAAACGTGGCTTGTCATAGATCTGTAACCACACAATTCATATATGTTTGAGTACATTTTTCTGCCTTCCCTAACTTTTCAATATTCTCTTTTGTTGACGCGTTTCGGATTAACTCCATTTTCAACACTCCAATATTACTGGTCGCCCAACTTCTGAGCTCGTCTTTATATACCCCACCACTTCCAGGTCTCCCTTCCTGTTTATGCACGCCTGCTCTTGCTTCTTGCATCCACTTACTTAATAATTTTAAACTTTTAAAAATAACGTTCGATTGTGTATTCAATATTCATTTGCTCGTTCATTATATTTTCCTTTTTTAACTTTGCTTTATACATTTCTAAGCTTTCTATAATATTTAAACGTCTTTCTTTATTAACATAATGTATAATTTTCATTGTAGATTTCATTTCTTACGGTGTATGGCCCTCTTCAATTAAATGTGTAGCATAATTCGAATAATTTTTCTCATACTTAAACGACCTAATATCCTCTTTATATCTGGTTTCAAATTTTTGTCCTGTTTGTCCTGTGTATGTTGCTTCACAATTACTTTGCATTTTATAAACTCCGTTTTTACTAAACCTATTTAAACTTTCTATATTACACTTTAATTTATTCTTTAAAGTGTTGTTAGTTTTCAATCCAACTTCTATATTATATTTCTTGAATTATTTTTAAAAAATTTAAACTTCTTTTCCTCTATATGTAAATTTAGCCCATTTCTTTCTCTCTATTTCTTTTGTGGGTCTTTATTATTTAATTTCTTCTTACCCTAATTTTTCTAAATAACTCTCTTGTTGTTTCTTTGTTGTATCCATTATTCTCAGCAATTTAGAATATAATATTCAGTTCGTCTTTGTATTCTTTTTTCTTTAGCGGTATATCTAATAATAGTGGGTTGATCGATTTTGCGTTAATAACGTTATCCGTGTATGTATTTTTTTTTTGAAAATTACAAATTATATTTTTTCTCCTCTTCTTTTTACTACTATTATTCTCTTTTTCCACCGTGAATTTTAAATTATGATCTATATTGGTAAATTACTTTAATATAGAATCTCCTTTCTTTTCTTCAGGGTCTATAACTATTAATAGCGAATCATCCACATATCTCATATATTCTATACAATCGTTTTTCTCTAATATTTTTGTTATTATCCTTTCTTCTAATTCTTGTATGAAAAACTACCTTAATATTCCAGATAATTGGTTACCCATCCCTAGGCCGTCTTCTGGCTTATATCATTCATTGTTAAACTTAATTGTTTTTTGGTCTAAAATTATCCTCAGTATTTTGTCAATTTCGTTATTCAAATCCTTATTTTTCCTCTGTTCTTGTAATTTTTCTTTAATAATTTTTATAGTTTCTTTAATTGATACTGATGGGTGTAGATTTTCTATATCGAACGAAATCATCTTACAATCTTTAGTAAACTTTTCTTCTTGTATTCTTTCAACAACTTTTTCAGAGTAATTTTATTTTTTAGCAAATCGATTCCTTTTAACAAATTTTGTATATGTTTTGCTCGTTTATAGGCGGGTGCCGTTCTATAATTATTTATCGGCCTAATAGAGTATCTTTTTTTTGTGAATTTTTACTTGGCCTCTCATTATTGGCACACTTGGATATTTATATATTTATATTCTTCTTCTTGAGTTATATATTGGGAATGTTTAATTACTTCTTTAATTTTTTTTTTTTTTTTTGATGTTTCAGTCCTATCTTTAAACCTCTTTTTACATTACGTTTTCAAAAAAAAAAATCTTCAGTTTTATTTACATAGTTTTCTTTACTAATTAAAACAGTAGCGTTTCCTTTATCCGCTTTTGTAACCATAACCTCTTGTTTTCTTGAAGTTTTTTCTAAATTTTTAACAATTTTCTCTTCCCTGAAAACCCTCTTGTCTTTCAATCTTTGTTTAATATTAAATCGATGAAATGCAAAGTAATTGCAAAGCAACATACATAGGACAAACAGGACGAAAATTTGAAACCAGATATAAAGAGCATATTAGGTCGTTTAAGTATGAGAAAAATTATTTTAAATAAACTACACATTTGATTAAAGAGGGCCATACACCGCAAGAAATGAAAACTTCAATGCATATTTTACATTATGTTAATAAAAGAAAATGTTTAAATATTTTAGAATATTTAGAAATTTATAAAGGTAAGTTGAAAAAGGAAAATATAATAAACGAGCAAATGAATACACATTTGAACGTTATATTTAAAATTATTAATAAGCGGACGCAAGAAGCAAAAGTAAGTAGGCTTGCTTAAACAGGAAGTGACATCTGGAGGTGGTGGGGGCGTGGCGAACGGTATAAAAAGTTGAGCTAAAAAGTTGGGCGAACAGTACTGTTGAAATTTTGAAAATGAAGTTAATCTGAAACGCGTCAACAAAAGAGAATATTGAAAAGTTAGGAATGCCATAAAAATATACTCAAACATATAGAAATATTCCTAACAGAAATGAAGATGAGTATATTAACAACTTCACACGATTATTTATTATTGTATCAAAATTCTGAAGAAAAAACCACCGCAATGCCGCAAAGCAGTGAAGCAAACGATTGTTTAATAATGACTCGAAATTCTGGAGAAAAAACCACCGCAATGCCGCAAAGCAGTAAAGCAAACGATTGTTTAATAATGACTCAAAATTCTGGAGAAAAAACCACCGCAATGCCGCAAAGCAGTAAAGCAAACGATTGTTTAATAATGACTCAAAATTCTGGAGAAAAAACCACCGCAATGCCGCAAAGCAGTGAAGCAAACGATTGTTTAATATGACTCAAAATTCTGGAGAAAAATTAACCGCAATGTCGTACAGCAGTGAAGCAAATAATTCTTTATTACTTTCTCACAAATCAGGGGGAAAACAACCGTCAAACCATAGAACAGTAAAGTAAACAATGCTTAAATACTGTCTCAAAATCCTGGAGAAAAACAACCTTCATTCCGTACAGCTGTTAACCAAACACTACCTCATTACTTTAACATGGAAGAAAAATATTTTTTCCTAATTAGCACATGTGTTGTTTTCAAATGAGCACAAAGCAAAGAACAACTAAGTTTTGTTTCTGAACGGAATAGAAACTCGGAGCATACGTGGCTGATCGAGGTTTGAGGGCATTACTTACCATGCATGGAGCGGTCCGTCACCGACAAAATATGCTGACTGTCAAAAGTTGAGCTGGCAAGCCATGTCCAGCTACGTTGTTTTCCGGTGACGAAACAGTCGAATGGGAGCTCACTAATACAAGTGAGGCAAAGAATATTTTGTTTCATGTGTCGGTAGGGGCACGAACCTAGTATGAGACGTTCTAATTGGTAAAGGACGTTATTTGTATGCTGTTATGTGTGTCAGTGCAGTTATATGTAGTTAGCTGGCTGACATTCGCTGCCATAAAGCCAGATAATGTCCCTAATCGTCTCCTCTTATGTCAGTCGGAGTGTTGTTGATTGGCAACGGTCCTCATTTTGTTTTTGAATGATTTTCAACGTTTATCATGATTTTAAAAAAACGGGGTTTCTTATCGTTATCGGATTGCTAATTATACGTCAATGAGATAAAGAAACTAGGGGTTAGCAGTTGGTTCTGATGACGGGGTGTTTTAAACAATGAAATATATCACATTATAAAAGGAGCATTTTTACATTTTCCACATTTGTAATCTTAATGGCAATGCTTGAAAATGAATATGAAAGCTTTTCAATAAAATAAACAAATGGAAATTATTGGTTGCCGTTTAGAAATGGTTTTTACCACAACGTTATATTACATAATACATTTCGGGCCGGATTATTTGTAAGAGAACCAAGAACCTATCTCAAAATCTATGAATGAAATATAAAGCTATACAAAATATACCTTTCCCCCATTTGCATCACACCTACCGAAATTAATTAAAGTTGATTTTGGTTCGAAACAAACTCAATTAGCCAAATTTTTGTTTTATTCGAATGGGGCACAGCCCCAATTTATTCAGATAATTGGCGTTCTACTATATATAAATAATTATCTAGTGAAATAAAATATTTTGAAATATCTTTACAAAGTTATTTCAATGTATTTTAAACAGTAAAAAGTTTGAATTATTTAATAAATAATTTGTTGGAAATAAATGAAAACGTTTTCCATAATACATAATACTGTTATATACAATTTTGTCTTGATTAGATTTGTATAAATATGTGTATATTGATGACAACTAAAGCATTAAACTGAATAAAACATTGAAAACAAATTTAGGTGGAAATGAAACATTTTATGAATAGCCTAATTTTCTCTCTCATAACACTGCGTGTGCAATTTTAGTCTAAATAAACTTGTAAAGGTAGTAGAGCTTTTGCATTTGTTTATTTAATTACGCTGCTCGTGTAATACTTATATTATATATGTTGAAAATAAGGAGATACACTGGGCAGGTTTATAGGGGGTTATTAAAAAAAATACAGTCCTTAAACGAATCTGTAACCGCTAAATAGATAATTATCTGTGGTGGATATTTATATTGAAGATATTTATAATGTCAACTTACGTAAAACGTTATTTTAGGACAATATATTATACTAAAATAAATCCCCTCTAACGAAGTGTAATAAAATAAAACTTTCTTGAAACTATTACTCATCAATGGTATTTTATCTAGTCTAACTAATACTCATCATATTGGTTGTCATCTTTCAAATATTGTGCAGGATAACCAATCTGATTTTCCATATATAAAAAGAAAACTACCTGTTATTTAAAATCCTAAGTTCGATCTCATACTTTTCATCGATCTAAATCTTTGTTTCAGTCAATCGTATTTGATCTATTTAGGATTAAATCCCAGTTAGTTTTAACAGAGATAAATGGTTCCTTTAAGCATAAAGTGGTCGTCAAGCGCTACTATGTAGCTACGTCATGTGACCTCTGGTACTCTTTGTCTCTTATCCTTTATTAATATACACGTATTGGCATCAGTCATGGTATAGCTGCTTTGTACAAAAAGCGTATGGATTCATTTCTAAATCATCTAAAAAGAACTATTCAACTTGTAAAATATTAAAAACAAATGGGAGTTGAGGATTCCTCTGTAGGAGACGAAAGCTCAAACTAGATGGTCCTATGCCCGCACAGAACTAAATCCCTAGTCTGAGGGTTCGGCCTTTATGTAAGACCAACCGAGAGCACATAAATATTCTATAGCCGAGTTCCTACCTAAAATGAACTACTAAGATGGGGCGAGAGAAAGTAAACAAAACCTGTACAATTCGGAAGGATATACAGGTCCTAAGTACTTTGGGAAATGCGGTTGAAACTGTAGAACCTAGTTGGGGTATCTTCTCATTCTAGTAGCATTAGGCCTCCCGCTTTGGGCCTAAATCCAGTTACTATGCGGGAGTCATGATTTGTGGTTGGATTTCATAAGCCAGGTAATAGACTCTCCTTTACAAGTGCATCTATCTTTGTGTAATATGAAGAAAAAAACTAGTACGCCACGTCACCGCTCTTCTTTTCCTCTCTCTTTCTTCACCATTGTTCTCACAACACACTAGCAATTTTTAAGACTCTTCAGATAACTACACCTTTTAGTGGACAATTTTATAAGGTATTGTTTCATTTGTATAGTTATATTATAATAAAGTATGTATAATTTATATTATAAATTGTTTATAAAAACAAATAGTCATGAGACCATTATGACATACATTATATACTAACTACGACAGACATCTACAAAAGGGCAGTTTTCAACTCACGAGAACCATATGAAGAAGAAAGACAAAATATAACTTACCAATAAACAAGTTCACAAACTAACTGATTGCATTATACAATAGGTTCGTTTAAATTAGAGTATAGTGCCTTTAGTCCGAACTCTAAGGATCTATTATTTATTCTTATTGCCTTCAACTAGGGAAAAGGTTTTATTTTAGAAGGACAAAAAGTGCCTTTTGGTTTTAAGTAAATACGTCACATTGTGGTTAAGTGTACAATTTCTAAATCTTGAGTTTATTTCGCAATATAAAGTAAAATACTTCAAATGACATACGAAATATTAGTAAAAAAATATAACTATGTAGTCGTTTTGATTTCATAAAACATTTTCTTGTTGTCTACTCTAAATGTTTGGAAGGAAGCTCTTCTATTCAGAAACAGTATGACTAAAACGTTTATCAAAGCCATTCCATTAAAATATTGCAAACTTTCCGTTCTAAAATAAGATATTTTCTTGATATAGTAGATTATTTTGAGGAGGATGTCTAACGGTTACAGATCTCTTTTTATTGGTTCGTAATAAAACCGAGATTGAGAAATAACATTTTATTTACATCATCTAAGCTTCTCGCTATAAAGTTCCCCGTGGGTTATAACTGGTTAGAAGGGTTGTTAAGGCCGTTGCTGGATATTACAATTATTATAAAGGTTATTAAAATATCGTTCAAATTACTGTCAAAGAAAATTGTGTTACCTCAAAAGGATAATATTGTTTATAAAATCACTGTATCAAAAAATGTACTTTGTTTTTTAGGACGTATATTAGCCTCATACTAAAATGAATACCCATATATATGACGAACAAAATAGGCGTTATGAAACCGGTATTTAAATATTTTAAAATACATTTCATTGATAATTACCACGTAACTACAAAGCTATATTATTATAGATGTTCACAGATGTTACAGATGTTCGAAGTACTAGAGTGAGTAAGTCTGATATAATAAAAGGGACGAATAATGTGTAATGAAATAATGAGTAAGACAGTGTGTGTTTCTTGTTGTTTAAATTATACTTCCTTAAAGAAGCATCGTTATGTCATCTTTGCCCAACCCATTACGGCTTTAATTCTGACTATATAGACATCGCAGGTAATCTAATCCAGAATAAGTGTATCATTAAGGTTTTTATACGATATTAAAATTTACTGCTGCAATTGTTCTGAACCAAGTAGATGCATTTAAATATTTATAAGCTTTTACTCTAAAAAACATTAAAATACTTTCTACATTAACTCGACCGTCACAATTTTACTTTTTTTTCACTCTAAGGAATGTCTGCGGAAAGCAGCCATTAAAGGAACCGTGGTATTTAAAAATAAAGAATCATCAGTGGAGTACAAGTTTAGGCAAGGTCGAATTAGTCTATTGATCGGGTTTGGAAGAAAATCAACCTTTTAAACTCGTTTGAGAATTAGCAATTTTAAATTTTATTGATTAATAAAAGCTAGTTGTTCGTAAGTGTTTTAACAAACAAACCAATAAAGGTTTAAATCAGTTCCGTTTCTTATGACTAAAATGTTCATCATTACTCATTTACTGGCCTGTAGTAGAATATGTGTGCTTTTACATAGACGCATGTAGTTTATGACTTCGTAAGACGTACGACGTACTGAGAAGCGAAGGTCCTGTTTAAACTCTTCAAATATTTTATTTTTCATTCAAGCTTGATGAAGTTCATTCGATACACTCAATAAAGCTACATACTCAAGAGGAAGAAATAAATACTTGTGTGTGTGTGTGTGTGTGTGTGTGTGTTGTGCGTGTGTGTGTTGTGTGTGTGTGTGTGTGTGTGTGTGTGTGTGTGTGTGTGTGTGTGTGTGTGTGTGTATGTGTGTGTGTGTGTAATGAGAGTGTCAGTTAGTTTTAGTGCTTTCAATTTCATATTGAACTCTGTTAACCCGACAGAGGTTACGTCACGGTCTTTTCCACCGGGCCTTCGCCATTTTCTTAATACCTCGAACTGCCGATTTTTGAAGCTTCCACCCTCTCAGTACCTTCAAATAGACTCGTCCACTGTCGAATGCTGTGTTTGTATTTTCGCTATCACCAACGAGTGTCTTAGTGTACCAGCCTAAAGAAAAGCCAGTGTGGAAAACACCGTGCGCGTCCCCTAGCATTTGGCAAAGTGTGACATAATTTTTTATTTCACTTTTGTGTTATTGATCGTTTAGTTCGTTGTGTGTTATATTTATTGTGTTACTACGCAATATGAATCGAGCAGAGAAAGAAAGATTTGCCAGGTTGTTAGATAGCGTGGAAAGGGAAGAAAGGCTTGAGGAAGAAAGGATTGAAAATCCTGTTAGTGTTAGAAAACAACTTTTTCGTGAAAAGAAACATTGAAGAGATGCTAGACCTACAGCCGCAGGGGTGAAATATGGGAGAAGATGCTCGTGAAGGACGATGTGGTTTATGCAATTAGAGACAAAACAGGAAATAAAAAACTCGGTGCAACAGCTGCGTTAGATTCAACTGCAGGGAACACACTGTACCTTATTGTCAAGACTGTGCCACCCAAGGGCATCAATCGGATGAGGTACTGTAAGGAATTTCATTGCTATAACCCTCAGGTGCTTAGAGATATTGCATGTAACTTTTTGTTTAAAATTATAAATTTTTACAGCTTAATTTCATCACTATAATTGTAATATTATGATAAATTTACTTAAACTTTCAACACATTGTGATTCAAAATTGGTTCTTTTACTTTACAGCTATTGTCAACATCCAGTACATTTTCTTATTCAGAAATTAGTTTTCTTTCAAAATATATTATTAAACATAAGTATTTGTAAAAGAGGCCTTATATTATTACAACTTATCTAAAGTGTTGTATTTTTTTCAAAAAATAAATTTGTTATATCTTAAAATATTATTTAAAATTAATTAATACTTAAATGTCACAACTAAATCCAATAGAACTTAAGTAAATACATTATACGTAAATACGATACTTGTATTTTTAAAATAAAATATTGTTCAGTATTTTTTTTTTATTAATAAAATGACCTGATCGAATCCACCGTGTGCGAACCTCACGTTTTATTTTTCACGCTACCTCTGCCGGGTTAAATACGTTATTAAAAATTGTATAGTCGCGCAAAAAACACAGGTACTAAAACACTATTCGCACTTTAAATATTTTACTTAAACCTCTAAATAATTTTACTTAACCACATGAGTTTAAATTGTATAAAAATCACTACTAAATTATTTATATAATTACCTCTTTTCAAATGGTTAAACTGCAAGTGGTTGTGTGTTTGTGTTTACAGATAGATAACCAAACTAATAGTAATTTGTCACCATAAGCATTCGCCTGTACTAACATCGTAGTTACGATATTATAAATCTGTGTACGGATGGATACAAAGTCGTGCATCTGTGATTTTAGTGCAGGGATTCGCCGCCAACAGTTTACCGGAAGTTCCAATATTGTTAGCAGATCTAATTTGCGATTCTCAATATTCATGCTGTGTGTTGTCCCTTTATGACCTGGTATAAAGATAGGTGTAAGGTTATATTTTAGAGAAATAAAATATAGTCAATACTAAGCGAGAATGAAAACTGTAACTAATTTGTAGGAAAATAGTACATAGTTTTAATAGCAACACATGTTTTAGGAATTCAATAGTAGTTATCAGAGAGTTTGGTCACATAGATATAAATAATATCTAAACGAAGCATTATTATGAAAAACACTCAATAAGATCATTGTAACCTAATTTTAAATAATAAACCAATATAAAACAAGAATACGAATATTTACAAAACTTTTATGCACATTTCGCTCCCTCTGTTAGCATTATCAGATGGTTACAAATAAACAGAACTAAATCCTAAAACAATAGTTCCGGTTGTACACAGAATAGCTTGACTGTCCAAAATAGTTTATGAATTAGAGAACAAAACATTAATTGCATTAGGAACATTTTTACTGACATACTCAGACCTAACTGGTCATGAAAAAAAGAAAGTCCAATCAGGTCAGTGGCATTCCAAGTTAAAACGTCTGTACATTTTGATCAATGTACAACAATAGAAATATATATAAAGGCTAACCGAAATAAATATATAATTAAGGGGAATGTTATATTTTTTTTTATATTAACACAAAAAGAAATAATATCGTTCATCTAAAAGCATTATAAAATCTATTCATAATTTATTATTCAATTCGTTTAGTAACCGTATAAGTAAAAAGAGTAGGCAAGAGAATATTGGGTTTTCAAGTTAAAATAAATAGGGGAAAACGGTAAGTTAATACAGTCCGATGGAAATAATTTTGAATGTGGAATTTCTGAATCCGAACACATGTAATGTTCTGACGTTTAATAAATATTCATCAGTTGTACATTGTTTCGCTCATGAATGTGATTTCGTTACCCTCTCCAATATAATTACAATTCAAAGAGACCGACGTGACGCTGTAAAAGCACATCACCTCAGTAGTTCGTTGTCGCATAACAGAGAATAATATCAATCGCTTGCATAGAAATACATATTGGTTAAGCTTACCAATACATACCAATGCATAAAGTGATGGTTTCTGTGTTGCCAACGTCTTAGAAATAATTTAATAATTTCCGACAACATTTATTACAAGTGGGTGTTATAACGAGATTTAAATCAATAAAGTAATTATTTTCACTAGGTATAACTACACACTATGTTGGTTATGAATTAAGTTCTTACGATTACCTATTATCATTGCTAATATTTAGTTTTTATTTTAATTTTTATAACTGCAAATAAAATTAATAAAATATATCAAGTAATAATCAATAACAACGATATTGTATGTAATTATTTTATTATATGTTAATTATGCCCATGTATATAAATATTTAGAAATTAGGAAATAGAGTATATTTCGAATATAAATTAATATATTACCACAAAATAATCTTCATTTCTCAAACTAATATAGTTCCCTGTAGCAATATAAAAATGAATATTATATAAAAATATGTGACCAGAAGTGGCAAGTAATGAAATTTTAGGCAGTCATTTATACTTTACATAGATACTCCCTTTTCCATGTGCAAACGACTAAGAGATAAGTTTATTTAAGGTATAAGATATGAACATAAATCCACCCTGGTGTTGTGACGCGCAGGAATAACGATGACAATGATTCTAAAAGGGTTCCTTGATGGGATCGCTTGTGTAATAGTTTAAACAGCTGGAGCCATGGTTCGAGGTATATCCATATTACAGTGATATAGT
Organism: Prosapia bicincta; assembly: GCA_036971475.1. Taxonomy (NCBI): domain Eukaryota; kingdom Metazoa; phylum Arthropoda; class Insecta; order Hemiptera; family Cercopidae; genus Prosapia; species Prosapia bicincta. The sequence goes on along the minus strand of JBAIZL010000003.1, from coordinate 131,583,840 downwards.
TACAAGTAAATAGCTATTTTACTACTTGAAAATTATTTCTTAGTTTTCCTAGCTGAATGCAAATTAAAAATATATTTTTCATATCTTCAGTCAGTATGTTACAGGAAATGGTACGAGCTATAAATACGTACAATAAAGCTAAGTTTACTGGGAGCCGGTTCGTTGCCAGTACTTTGCAAAAGTTATTATAATAACATAATAAAACTATGTAGTATAAATTGTTCAAGGTTATTTTCTATTTTCTTTAACATTGCTAAAACTAAAAATGTAGATTTAGTAGTCTATTATATCCATGAAAGAATTTATTTCGGAATAACGCAATATTATTTGTCCACAGAGGGCTTTAGAATTTCACCAAGAAAAATATTACCTTTATATCAATATTGAGATTATATTCAGTAACCACCTATTAAATTACATGTTGTAGTTTGATTATTTTAAAGAATTTATAACTAAGTTTAATTTACAGTCCTATAATTTTCCCTGCAAAACCAAAATACTTGTCTGTTTAATGCATATATAGTAGTTTTCCCTGAATAAGAGCAAATAACCATTTTGAACAGGATCATATACTACATATCTTCAAAAGGTTTAGTTACATTATCACTCATTATACTAAAAAGTGTTCCTTGATATGAGTTATATTATAAATAAAGGTTATAAAACTATTTTTATAAATTCTACTTCACATTATGGATTTATATCATGTATCTGTTCGCTGATTTCATAACAACCAGTGTTTTTATTTTAATTATTAGTAGAATACGCTCGTATAAATATCTATTAAATGTTTTCCAAACGTTAGAAGGGTTATATGAGATAAACTTAGTATTTAAATATATAATTTAAACTGATTGTATTTCAGTTGTTCATATAAAAATTGTTTATAGAAACGATTAGGTTTTTACATTTTCACTGTCCACATTGTCTGACTCTATGTCTCTAAAGTTTGATACATTTCTCTTATATTTATGCCACATATTTAAACATTTAAACGTTTATCCAACATTTGTTTATTTAATATATTAGGGTCCGAAATCCAGTATAACTGATAGAGTTATAAAATCCAGTATAACTGATAGAGTTATAAAATCCAGTATAACTGATAGAGTTATAAAATCCAGTATAACTGATAGAGTTATAAAATCCAGTATAACTGATAGAGTTATGAAATCCAGTATAACTGATAGAGTTATAAAATCCAGTACAACTGATAGAGTTATAAAATCCAGTATAACTGATAGATTTATGAAATCCAGTATAACTGATAGAGTTATAAAATCCAGTATAACTGATAGAGTTATAAAATCCAGTATAACTGATAGAGTTATAAAATCCAGTATAACTGATAGAGTTATAAAATCCAGTATAACTGATAGAGTTATAAAATCCAGTATAACTAATAGAGTTATAAAATCCAGTATAACTAATGGAGTTATAAAATCCAGTATAACTGATACAGTTATAAAATCCAGTATAACTGATAGAGTTATAAAATCCAGTATAACTGATAGAGTTATAAAATCCAGTATAACTAATAGAGTTATAAAATCCAGTATAACTAATAGAGTTATAAAATCCAGTATAACTAATAGAGTAATAAAATCCAGTATAACTGATACAGTTATAAAATCCAGTATAACTGATAGAGTTATAAAATCCAGTATAACTGATACAGTTATAAAATCCAGTATAACTGATAGAGTTATAAAATCCAGTATAACTGATAGAGTTATAAAATCCAGTATAACTGATAGAGTTATAAAATCCAGTATAACTAATAGAGTTATAAAATCCAGTATAACTAATAGAGTTATAAAATCCAGTATAACTAATAGAGTAATAAAATCCAGTATAACTGATACAGTTATAAAATCCAGTATAACTGATAGAGTTATAAAATCCAGTATAACTGATACAGTTATAAAATCCAGTATAACTGATAGAGTTATAAAATCCAGTATAACTGATAGAGTTATAAAATCCAGTATAACTGATAGAGTTATAATAACCTAGGGAATGTATTTTTTATGATATAACATGCATTTGAAAAAGTGCTGGTGGAAACGGTACCACATAACGCACTCTATGTACATAGGTAGGCAAAATGTACGGCCCACATAGGTGTATGGTGTTCGATGTTAGAAGATGAAATAAATTTCGTATTACAGTTACAGTCACGAGTGCAAGAGCTGTGTGAGACTGGAATTTCACTTTGGGTTATAGCTAAGGGGCTAATGGCACTTAATATTCATATAAGAAGATCGTTTACCAAGATAAGCTTACATAGCCCATTCATTACGAAACAATGTGCCTTAATGGTCAGTTATTGTATGGAGTGGGCTCTTCAGGCCAGTGCTAACTGTATACTTAGAGTGTTATGTGCAAGTTTCACACATGCACTATCCAAAACCGATTTACAAGATAAGATAATGTCGAGGCAATTCGGCTTCTTCAATAAGGCTGAGTAGTTTTGTTGTGAGTTTATGTTAAATATGTGACATGTCACTGTTACACAGCCTTCATACACAAAACAACCTTATTTAATAAGAGACGTGTGAAATATATTAAAACACAATACTTAAATATTTACTATCTTTTCTTTTGAGTTAGGTTAATATTATTTTTAAATGTAAGTAAGATCAAGGTTGTCTGCATACCTTTTATTAAAAGCGAAAATATATTCTTTTTGTTTTTGTTATTTATAGTGCGTAATATTTATAAAAAAAAAGTACTAAACACAGATAGTTTGTAAAACAAAATACGCTATAATAGGCCTTTTTATACATCTTTTTCTTTTCGATTATTTAAACTACATTTACATTGTTTTGCACGTTTTCACTATTTTTTAATAATCACAATTATTTAAAGAAAAAATATTAAAATTTCTAGCAATAATGAATTGGTTAGCTTATATAACGTAAAACATTTTTGGTTAATACTACGTTGTTTTGTTTAAACATATTCAGTAGTTCAAAGAATAAAAAGACGGTTTTTTTATTCAAGCCTCAAGGTAAGTATTTTACATGAGTAGGGAAATATGAGTTAACAATGTAGGCTAATTGAAGCTTTGAATCAAATTCAAACAAATTTGTGGATTTGCTTTTTCTTAGATAAGTCAAGAATTAAAAATATGCAAGGACGTATAATATTTCCTTAGAATTATCAGAAAACATGTAACTTTTCTAGAGGTAAACTTAAGATGTTCCTAATAGTCGTGATTTTGTGTAACTTATAAAGGGACGAAATAACAAATGTAACAAAGTCCAGTGTTTATAACATGATAATACGTTAAATGTAACGTAAATTATAACTGTTACAGTAACATAATAGTTTTACTGTAAAATATTAAATCAACCTTAGTATTTTACGTTGTCAGCGATGAAAGAATTACGTAACACAATGAAAAATAATCCTAAGTCAATAAACTACAAACAACAATAAATTTAAACAATATTAATTTTGTAAAATAAAAATTGGTTGTGTCAACGAGTACACAATGTATGTCCAATATGACGACGTATTTAAACGAATTTTGTGTCCTTCTTAATTTATTATAAAACTAATGTCCTAAAGAAGAACATCGACAATGACCCTGTCAGTACTATATTGGTAGCGGCATGGTTAATGATATTTACTCTATTATTAAAATGGTAATAACAATAATCATCTTTACTCTTTTAATATTGACTTGAAAATACGACAAATTCGGTGTAGAAACAACATGCTTATAATAATCCTTTTTAACTCGTTAAATCAACAGTTTTTATGGTTTAAATTTTAAAAAATATCTTCACAAATACTTTGAAAAAATGGATTAGATAAAACTCGAGAAATCAAATGGTAAAATCAAATAAATTGGTAAAGTTGTAATATAGATTAAAATGAAAAATAAATTTGTATATGTAAGCCTGTGTTATCTAACGATTACTACCCGGCATGCAGAATCAATATTAAAACATTATTAAAAATATAAATCGAACAAATAAAGTAATTGAAATCAAATATATACAAAAATTATCAAATTAAACCAGTGCAAGTTTTAATTTCTTCCCCCATTCCCTTGAGCTTTACCCTTTTTCTTATAAAAGATGAAACAGGTTTCCTTTTATTTGCCCCGCCCTTTTAACCTTTAAACCCTTGTATTGAATACGTTATTCAAATATAAGTAAAAAAAGTTAGCCGAAAATTGTCTCTTTTTTGAAAATTTGTCATACCTTTGTCATAAACTTCGAACTAGATAGACCAGAAAAATAAATTTGCTGTTTTACATGAGTTTTTATTTTATTCCTCTTTTAAAACTAATAAAAGTAAACATTTATTCAGACAAAATTTAATACGTTGTAAATGAAAGTTGAGTTTCATGACTACCATGACACAAGTAACCGACGCTACTCTTCCTGTTACCTAGATTTTTAGTAATAATTGTAACTATATGTATTTTTAACTCCCCAGTGTTTGTAAGCCCTGTAATCTAGCTGTGATGTTTCATAAGACACAGTGTATGGGATTCGTATTTTCCTGCGGAAAGCACAAAGCGGAAGCTTTAGTGCTGGGGATTCGTCGGTTGGGTAATAAGGGTTGTATGTTGGTAGGGGCTTGTTTTCTATGCTATATTTACAAACTACTATTTAGTATAAAAATAGAATCAAATACTGACAAAATTATCTTATAAAGTTTTTAAAATTTTTCTTAAAAATGAATTGTAATAAAACTTGTTATGTTTTAAAGATAATAAGTGTTTATAATACAAGTATATATTTAGAAATGTTGAGATAATATTTCAATGGTTCTGGTTGTTTTTCAGATCTCTAAAAGTATTTTCTGAAGTCAGTACTTTACTTAGTCTATTTATTTTATGATATTATCTTATTATTTTTAAACTAATTTAGCTAACTAATAAGCTTATCTGTTTTACCTGTGTAATATAGCATATCACAACATTGTAACACTCTTAAAAATAAGGTGTTACATATAAATTCATTTATATATTTGATTTTTATTTGATAATTATATCGTCCAATATAAAAGAAAATTTTTGTTTTCTTGTTGCACATTGTGAAGCTAGCATAGATAGTAGCACCCGTAGCGGGTAAAAATGCAAAATACCGTACGAGTTAGTAACTTAGGGTAATTAACCCACATCACCTCATGTAACGTAAACATGGTCTGATATCGCCTGATCCGAAGCACCAATAAAAAAATTCAAAATAATAACCAAGGGTGGGAAATTCAGTTAGCGCGTCCTTGCAACGACCCCACTTCTCAAGACGTCTCCGAACGAGACGGACGTAATGGCATTTTCGGACGTAACCTAGAAATTTACAAGCTTCCAGTATTCAAAATTTAAGATGTCAAGGCCGGTACCAAATTTTATTAACGCAACAAAAGAAGAAGTCAGAATCAATTATTTATGTGTTTCCAATAAGTAAAAGTTTATATCATTTTGTATAAGAGCGCTGTGATTCCAGGATCGATGTGCAGTGGTTAGTGATTCCAAAAGCCATGGGCAATGTTTAATATGTGTTAAAATGTTTAACAAGTAATGTGCAGAACCAGGTACGTTTTAGATAATAATAAAGAAAATGTATTTTAATGTAAACTAAGTTGAATTTTAATTGATAAACTGTTAACAGATGAACGGTAGAAATTGTCCTTTGAATATTAATTTCTAAAAATTTAATTGGAAATCTTAAGTTACTATCTTCTTGATAAATATAATTTTAAAGGTTAATAAGTAATTAAAATGTATGGAATAATTAGCAGTAATTGAAAGATAATTACTCGACACATTGCTGTCTTTTGTTCTACTGTAATTTTTCACTGATAATTAAATTGTATGACTTTGAATTTTAAAAATTTAAATTCTTATTTCACAAGTAACCTAGAACGTTACAAACTTTATATTTTCATTTCCCAAGTAACCTAGTTCTACCTTCCGAAGATATCAGAAGACCGTTTACAGAAAGACATTATTATGCCTGGCTGAAACGGAGAACTAGGAGCCCCTGGTAAGTAAGCTTAATTAATTTGTTAATTAGTAATTAACACACATTTTTAATAAAGCCCTGATAAATACTTACCCCAGGAAAAGGGGCTCAACTGTTACAACATTACAATAAACAATCAAAAATATTTTTAGTTATATAACTATTAAAACATATTTAACTAAGTTATTTTACCTACTACCGTAACACTGTTTACACTTCTACCAAATAAAATTTCAATAAGTTATATCCAGCCTCTTTAGTACCTTATTATGTTTTTCTAAAATAAAATATTCAAGGTAAATTTGGAATTATCCTTAAAAACTAATATTTCTAAACATATAAGGAATGAAAAGTTGTATACTTCGTAACTGCAAAACCTTAAACTAGGCAAAATCTTAAGACAGACAACAAAAATTAATATTTCTTTTATCTGCTAATATATGTTAATCTATGCTCTTTTAATGGCTCAGTGTTTGTAACAGAGAATATGCTCTAATGTTGCTGCACCTTTCCATAACGCAGAAAACATACTGGAACAGGAAGCAGAGCGGCTCACATAGCATAGAGCAAAGTGGCGAAAATAATCTGATTAATTATGGTTGCCTGCGCATACCTATGGTTTATAACTGTTATAATAGAGCAAAGCTGAGCGTTCAATCAGTTTTTTTTTTGTTTGCTCTTTCACCACTATTCATAGTCAACTCGCTTCATATAAAATGCTACATTTGAAGACTTCAAGTAAAAACTGATGTAAGTGCCAAAAATTAAGAAAATTCGTCAAGACCGAAAACGAGATGTATGTGGCAATCACTTTAACGTAAATAAAAATTTGAGTGCCTGGAATTATATTTATAGTTTAAAATATTCTCTAGCAGATAGCGCTGATTGTAAGTGCCATGCCAACTAACGATAATACAATTTAGTCTATGTGGAGTCAAATGGTCAAACATGGACACACTAAATAGGGATTTAAAATGCTGTGTACCTGATGATCTAAAGTACCTATTTAAAGGTATAATGGAAAACAAGTCTTTTGAAGTTAATATTATGGAAGGATGTGATTTTTTTTATGAAGGCTGTTGATGAATTTCTTTACACAACAAAACTAAACACAACCAAACTGTCATGGATCAAGTTTCCAGTAAATTTGTTTTCCAAAATATATATTACTGAAAATTTTCAAGTAGCCTAAATCAAACCATTCTATTTAATTAAATTATTCTGTTAGCTGTTTAACATATAAAGGAATGCATGTGCCATTTAAACTTACATTCATGGTTAAATTGGCTAAGTGACACTTAGATCTAATCTAAAACTGGTACAATATAATGATTATTCAAACTAAACATTTATAGATTTATTTTTTTAAATTTTGCTTGACAATTAAACAGAGTCCATTTTAATTTTTTGTAAAATGTCAAGATGCCTGTAAAAAAATCATGTATTATGAAGAATTACTCGATTTATTTAAATATTTTAGAATAGCCTAAATATCATTTTTTTCAAGTCGTCATTTATTTGGTAAGTTTTAACCGAGAAAACCTATTTGGGTTCAAATTTGTTTTCATGGTAAAAAACAATTTTGATCATCACCACCAATCAAGGGTAGTGACTAAAACCAAAAAAATCAAGTGTTATAATATCACAAAATAAATACCATACTCAATATCTTAGTTCTTCGACTATTCCAAACAAGCACATGTTTATGAAATAAAAACCCAAAATCCATAAATAACAGAATCCTTTTCTTCATCACCTTTAGCGCTACATTAACCTCCTGAAGAAAGTGATAGAAGTCAACCAAATAATTTATCTTTTTAAAATTAATAAAAAAGAAACAATTTAAAGATTCTGTTCGCATTGCCTTGATTAGACTACAGGAAAACCAATTATGAATAGCAACAGGAACAGGTAAACACCGACGATGAGGGTTCAAGTTTTCTCAGTCTACTACACAGTAGGACCCTAAGCCCCCAGAACACTTACCAACTTATCCCTTGTAAACACCAATATCTTACCTCAATGTAACTACAAGAGGTCCTGTAAGACCGATTGGGTTGCCATTACAATTTTTCCAGTTCCTAAATAGCGTATGTTGAATATTCTCCAAAATGTAACTAAGAGTTGCAATTTTCATAAGAAAATATGATTGAAGCATGTCTGGATTTTTCCGTAAATGATGGAATTTAATATGGTCACGTAGGATCTTATTTATTGTATGTATATAAGATTTTTAAAATTCTATTTTACAGTATATGCTACCGCTATTTTAAAGATCTACCTCCAGGCCCACCTCTACCCTTTTAGCCAAGTGGAGTCCGATATGTGTCCGCTCTGTCTGGATGGTATTATGAATGGGGACCACATTTCAAACAGGTGTCCAGAACCGGTCGTTACTGGGAGGCTCGACGCCGAATGGTTCAACAGCCAAGGGCGGGCATTGGATAAAGTAAAGTATGTACTATTTTAAAGATGAATTATCGTGTAATAATAATTCCATGGCTTGCTCGACTGTGAACTTTTCAGTATGTGCGACCAGCTCTATCATCGTTTATTCACGTTTCGTCACTTTGCTCAATCCTATTCATCGTCCCTCTGCTCGCCGCTCCAGTATGCTCCCAGCCTACGTAGGATTCGTATTGTCCTGCGGAAGGGGCAAAACAGAAGCTGTATCATACCCTTGTTGGGGCTCTGTTGGTTGTTTAATGAGAGTTGTAAGTTAGGGAGTGTACATTATGCAATGTTTACAAGTTTCTATTTATTATAAAAACAGAACCAATTACTGAAATTAAATTTTACTCTAAAGTTTTTATATTTCTCTTTTAAAATGAATTGTTACATACAAAATTATGTTTTTAAAGACAAGTGGTTAAAATACAAGTCTATGTTTAGAAAGGTTTAGAAATTATTTTAATGGCTCCAATTATGTTTCAGATCGCTAAAAGTGTTTTCTGTATTTCTTATGTACTCTGTATATTTGGATCGTGTTATTATATTATTTTATTTGTTGTAACAATTTTAGTCTTTTAATTTTCCCCTGTTTAACATAGTGTAAGTCTATATTACTACAATAGCACTTTCAAAGTAATTTTCAACATTACTACTACTAAAATATTTAATTTCTCCTTTTAACTACATCCTTATCACTATTGATAATTACTCCAATTACTATTTATGTTATTTGTCTCTGGGTTATTGCACTTCCCATTACAATTTTATGTAAAGTGCCGGATTCCTCGAAATAACTCTACACCGTACAAATTACAAACGAACAAATCTAAATAAGACATTATATAGGTCATTACGTTTAACTGCAAATTTAAAAAAATGGGCTACTATTTATTTAAGGTGAAGGTCATATAATTAAATGATGAAAAGCAGTACATCAAACAATCGAATCAGGAATGTGTGAGGTTTATCAGATGTTAAATCAATGTATTTATTCGTGGCTGTTATTTAGATTAGCTATAAAATACTGTGGTTTCAAAGCGGACTCAAAATACCTTTTAAATTTACTTAATATTCAGATAAATGAAATAATTGTCTACAATTAATTGATAACACTAAAATGTTCCCAGCATCTGTACAAATCCTTTTATTTAACTAGATTTTCATTATAATTATCTGTAGTGAATTTCATTTTAATAATAATTTTAGTAGATTGCAGGGGCTTTTAATTTTCTTTGAACAAATCTTTTGAAACAGATGGGAAAAATATTTTAAGCAATAATTTCGTTTTATTAAAACGATAAATCATTTTGAGGAATTCTTATTGCAGTAGTATATTATGGTAGAATTGAGTGAGCATCGTAATAAATAAAAGACATTTAGAATAAAAAGTGGTGAGGAATGTAGGATATTTACGACTTAACATAAATTGCATTAATTTATTGCATATTTCAGCATTAAGATAAATAGACTTTATTGCACATTATATGTCATGAAAGATGAATCATCCAACCAGTGAGGAAACTATGTCTTGGTGAAGCCAACGTCTGTATAAACCGATTATTATTTAAAGAATGTTTTGCCGAACTCCTCCTTTTCCCCGATCCGTGATTTAATTTTTCGGACAGTTTGTTTCTATTTGCCCTCTTCATTGTGCCCAAACCTAAGTCGAGTGTAGAAGTGGTAGTTTAAACACAAAGCCCTAAAACACATTTGTAATCCTAAGAGTAATTGAAAGATATGTTTGGAAAAACTTACAATGTTGGAGGTGTGTTTAAATTCATCAAGTGGCTATTCTAATTTCGTGAGCATTATAGATTCGAATCTCGATATATTTGATTTATTTTGATGATGCTCATATCCCGAACGAACCTCGCTCTGGATCTCCCAGAATGTCATCAATAGATGAAAACGTTGAAGAAATGAAGGAAATTGTTTTTGAATTGTTGAATCACTATTAGTGAAGTTAGTGAGGATTTTGGCATATAGATTGATTCATGTAACGCAATTGTGGAAAAATAATTCATGGTTGATTTCTGCTCACTCATAGTTGCTTGTGACAGATTTTCGAAACAAAAACAATACAATCCTAAATGGATCACCATATTCACCGGCTTGGCACCCTTCTTAATGATGGTGGTCTGTTTATGTGCATTTTTTTACTTTCTTCTTTCTTCTTCTTATATTTCTCGACATTTCGAAGCTTCTCGATGTTTCGATCAAGATCATTAACCACAATGCAATTCGTTTTCAGACCCTATTTTATTTTTACCCATGTGCACTTTTGTTTCCGCCAGAACTCTTTAATTTTAAATAAATAGCATTGATTTGCTTTCATCGAATAAGGAGTTTTAAATCATTCATTTCTCGTTAACGACTCAAATTAGTTTGAATGTGACAAATATTGGTTCTAAGGTGAGTCGTATTCAAATTGGAAACACTTTTACCGATTTTAGCTAACCCTTCTTTGTTACTGGCCGAACATGTAGGACTTTAATTTAATTTGTTTTCGTTTAAGTTAAACCACACGTTATTCATGGTTACAAATGTCCTTGAGTTTAACGTGTCTTAAGAAATGAACTGATTACACGTATCAATAGTGATTTTATTACTTTTAGTGAAACTTAGTGAATTGAACTGTGGCAAAGTGGCTACGTGCAGAAGGAAACTTAGTTTATAAACTTCAGTATTTTAGTGCTAATTCAATTCACACTGTTAGAGATCTACCCGCAGGCCTGCTGATCCACTCTCAATTTTCTGCTCAATGTTCCAAGTCAGTAAGTGTTACAAGTTTTGGTGAGTTCAGTAACTTTTACTGGCCTTCGTTTTTTTATTTATTTAATAATTTTTGATTGGTGAACTGTACGCAGACAAGGGTCAATAACTATTACGTGCCTATCCAAGGAGCTTCTCTGGAAATGTTAATATTTTTTCACTGTATTACTATTCAAGTTTTCTGACTAATTGACTTTTCCCAAATCTTCTTCTTTTTTTATTTTACGTCACGAAATTTTATCACATTTGTAAAGAGATTAGTAAAGAATGGAAAAACTGTCTGAAACAAATACTTATTAAAACATCTACCCTATGCGATATCTCATAAATACATAAACCTAACATCCTCACTTGACCAACTGTAAACTCTTTGAGCACGTGAACTAGCACAGTACATGAGCAACAAATAGGTCCAACTCTTTAATTTCAACACAAATGCATTAATAAGCATTAAAACAAATTTTACAAAAACAAAAATAACAATTAATTTTACCGAACAACTCAACACACCCTCAATTTGAAAAAAATACCGCGTATATCATTATATCAATATTAAAAATACCTAAAATATTCAAACAAACATATCATTATTCTAACCTGTTCCAAGTAATTATCCTCAGAGACATCAGACACTATACTAGCTACCTCTACAGAGTTATATCTCAATATCTGAAACTCTATCTTAAACTCATTAACGCAAAGCAACTCTCAAAGAACATACCTAACCAAAATCCTAGACACCCAACCACTAGCAAGCAAAGATATACCACCTTAAACTTCAGTTTTACTCCTGACCAGATTTCTTATAAATGTAAGTCCAATTAGCAGCAAACTTAGAGATTAATTGTGTTTTAATTATATGTTCTATCTAATACGTATTTTATATATAATTCATGTTTAGTTAGTAGAGAAGCGTTCAAGGTCAGAGCTATCTTGTCATCGGTAGAGGAAGGTGCCAGCTAAGGCGATGGGAGGAAGGTTTATGTAATTATAAAATGAATATATATATATATATATATATGTACCATCTCACTAAGTACAAACCTAGTGAGTAGGCCTACCTATATTCTTAAAGCGCTAGTTTTCAGTAAAATAGATAAATAATAATAAAGGACTTCTTTCCTTCACTCAATGAGGCTTTACACAGTGTTACTACACACAAGTGGACATGAACTTGAAGTTTCACAAACAAAACATTTGCAGAAAATGTTAAGCAAAGAAAAAACAAATCATTTCTATAAACACTCACAATATTTTATTTTTTAATAGTTATAATGCAAAGCAAAAATGCCAAAACGTAGATGAATTTAACTGATTTTAATGAGTTCCTCATATTTACAAAGCCCCTCTGATTAATTGGAAAGTTGTACGGAGTGTACAACGAATCCGAGAAATTCACTCTTTTGTGGTAATTAATACAGACCATTTAACGGAAAAAACCCTTTCCATAAAACTTGTTCATGCAATAAACAATGGATTTTTGATACTACATCAGGGTAATGAAATGTTTAGTTTGTATGTGCTGCCCTGGTAATTGTTATAATTGCGTAAATGTATGTTTTGTAATTTTATCAGTATTCAATTTATGAAGGATTAATCAGATTTGTTTGAATTCCAATTACAATAAAGGTTTTAATTACGTTAATTTATTTTTCAACTATTATTAACTTTTCTGCAAACTCACAGTAATTATACATTCATGTTCTTTAAAACATTATTAAACATATTTGTTAATACTCAATAATTATTAGAGATGTTATCAGTACTAATAGTATTACATTCAAAAGAATCTCACAGCGCTGGCATACAAATATATAAAAGTTTTAAAAGACGGGATGATGTATTATAAGTATTTTGTTATGGAACAGTAGAATAAATTATTACGTATCTTAGAAACGGTCATACACTCATTCACCGGTACACATTCATATTAAAAATTCCCTAAATACTATTATTTGGCTCATAAAAGCTAAATACTATTATTTGACTATGTAGCATAGGCTAAATTTCGTATTATTTGAGTCCATCTTCACATGAGCTACTTGTTTTCAACTAAGTACACTTGTAATTATGTCACACTCGTCTATAATAGCACTTTCTTTAATAATTGTTGAACATAGCATTCAGGAGATGTGTCCCATTCTCAACGTTAGGATCCACCTCCCGAAACAGCCGTACTTTTATTAAAAATTAAGTTCTAATATAGGCAAATGTGACATATTTACAAGTGTATCTTTCTCAATTTTGTATCTTTTTTTAACTCGTGAAGCGTTTTGTAAAAGCTACCATTCTATTTAAAGCTATGGCACACTCTTTTAGCATTATTTCCACCCTCAAGTGAGACGTACTTCCAGCCGTAAAGAGGGAGGCGATCTACCTATTGCAATCAGTACGTTGGTCTGGAAATAAAGACACCTGAAGTCTAAATATTGCTTATCTATGGAAATCGCTGAACTCATAAAAGAGACAGCCACTATTTAGAAAAGGCAATAAGACTAGTAGTTATTGTGGAAAATAGGAAACCGACGTTAGATTGTCTGTGCAATATACTAGTAACGGTTTTGGAATGGTAATAAATTAATAAGGATTTTTAAATTTTTTGATTCCATCTTCACGTAAGCTACTAGTTTTCACTTTGTAAATATTTACAAGTGTTTAAAGATTTTTAATAAAATGTTTCATTCTGGAATTTAAATAAATTTACCACACTATTTCTTTACCATATAAAACATCTTTTTTTTAACGAAATGGTCTATATTCGACATAATTTGTGTGATAGTAATTTTTGTTTAGTGCAATCAAAATAAACAAAGTTTTTTAGAAGACAAATTCGAGAGGGGAAAGATTTTGGTGTGAGGACAGACGTAACTGTAGAAACATTGACTGATGCAAACACTGTAAATCCAGGTAATATCTCTACATTACCTATTTCCTATATTAGTCTCTACTAGTGCCAACGCATGGGTATAAAATTGTTGTTTGTTTTCTTACCAACGAAGACTGGGACTAGAGACCTCGTAACAGGTTGCTGCCTATACAATTTATTAGTACAAGGTTTGAAAAGCAAAACAGCAATTTCCGTAAAGCTAACGAAGGTATATGTGATAAAATATAATAAACTATTGAAGATTTAAGTTAGAAAATAGTGAAAATAGTAATGAATTTACTGTAGAATTGGGTAATATAATAGATAGGTTAAATGAAAATTTAGAAAAGAAATTAGAGAAATCATGAGTCAATCAAATAATGAACGGGTTAAAAGGAAGAAAGTTCCTGAAATTATTATTATTTTTTAATGTTAGAAAAATATCGTTGTAACAAATTTGGGGCCCCAGAAGAGAATTTTAGTTAGAATTAAAACGCGTAGTAAGGTTTTAAAAGTAAGTACAGATTATTCCTATATCTTACATTAGTGAATCAAATTTAAAGGATTTTTGTTTTGAAACTAGAAATATTTCTAAAAATAGCGATACTATTTTTATGTATGATTTATGATTACAAGTTCAGTAGTTGTTAATAAACCGTTATATATATAAAGTTGTAATATTAATACAATTTTCTTTAGTATTATTTAAACGAATATTTTACAATGAAAATATTGGAAAGAACCCCAATACCCCAAAAATAATCAAAAATTACAAACAAAACGAGTTACTTAAGATTAAACCCTTATGTACATTTCGATGATCATGTCATCATCATCAGAGGGTCCTATTACAAAATATAATCTAGCACACAAGAAGTTACAAACTAGAATGATAGAATGTTCATTTTACTCTTTTTTCTTATTTTTTATTATTTTTGTGGTATTGGGGTTCTTTCTAATATTTTCATTGTAATATATTGTACCACTGTGCTCTTGATGTGTAAACGAATATTGTTTATCATCTATGTCTTTTTAACAAAATTTAAACTGTTTGTAGTTGAAAAGAAGTAAATTTGGGAAGAAATTAATTATTCTATAATTTTGTCAGAAAAGATCTTAAAGTTATAACAATTATGTAATACAATTAGTTTGTACCGATTTCTTTATAATATAGCATTTATGCACAAATAAAACGAAATTATTAGTTCGATGTAATAAGCTTCTCGTAAAGAAAGATATATAACAGTTTATGAATACAGTGTATATGTATAGAAGAATGTTGGCATTGCAAAATTAGAACTATAGATATCTATTCCATACTCATATCCTTCTTGTCGCAAACTTCTTGCTTAGTTCTAATTGCAAGCTTTAAGTAGTCCAAGTCTAATGCTAACCCCCCTCTGTTATATTAGTTATAGAATTTATAATAAGGTGTTTGGAAATGATAGTTAAAGAATGTTTTCTGAAAATTAGTAACTGAGATTAGTATTATAGATTTTTATTTACATAAAGAGAAAATAATGCTAAGGTGCGTCCTTGACATGATTGGATCCGGTTAAGTTTAAAATAATTAACTAGTATTTCTTAAACATAACATTAAGTAATGTTACTATATTATTTATCTTAATACAAGGTTTATTCATATTAAATAAATCCAATAGTTTTTTGATGACATTGAACTTTGAGATACGTGTAAATATTGTTTCTACATTTTATAGTAATTATATAAGTAGCTATATATAAAATGTAATATATTAAATATTTTGTATTAGCCAATTGTTATTAATCCAATATATAAACTACTTTCAAATACACTAATTTTATGTAAGTAAAGCTTATGTTCTTGTTGAAAAGTCGCGGCTATTGGGAATGTATTTAATTTAGCGTAGATCAATGTTGTTTGTTGAAGTCTGGCTGTTTGTTTAGTGTATAAAGACCAATTGACAACAGTAGGGTTTTTATGAAATATTTCTTGGTCTCTTTAATTTGTTTCTAATATATATTTCATGTATGGATGATTCTGAAAAGAGATAAGGTAGTAGATAGCAGAGGTCTAGAAATATAGGCCCTAACTGTTAGAAATGTGCGGCACATGCATTAGACAGAAAAAAGAGTAAATAAATAAGCCCTTAAATTATTCGGAGTAATTTTACCTATTTGGTACTAAAATAACAATATTATAGGACACATTACAATGATTAATTGACTTTAAACTATTAAATTCCATTAGGTTTTTGATCATGAACTAAGCGTTTTCAAGCAAAATGGAATTTGCATAGACCTATGTATAATTCCGTACTTAACCCGTTGCGTCACACCATACGTTTTGTAGCGTGGATCACACCTGCGTCCATCAGACGCATATGCCATTTTTTCTGTTGAAATGAACTAAAATGTTTACTTACTTTACTTATGAATTCTAATACCTTAATAAGATTGCATATGTATTCGTAAAATCATTCAGAAAATTTGAGGTAAAAAATTTGACGAAGATTAGAACAACACACATATATATATATATATTTATACACCTTTTTCCAACATCATTATCAATTTAGAAATTTTCATGAATACTTATAGTTATATAATAATAATTATTATTATTATATTTTAAAAAATTCTCAACCTGCCTTAGGAAATAAACTAGAAAAAATTACTGGTAGGAGTTAATTAATAAACACTCCATTCAAAAACATATTTTCTAACACTCACCACTGATAAGCAACACCACTACATACAGTCATTTCAGTCTTGATTTTCATTTTTTCTTTTTGATACAGTCAATGCATAATTTTCTTGAACATTGCAAACATATTGGCTTTCGACATTCGACACAAGCATAGGATGTTCGTCGTCGTAACTTGTAGGAGCACAAAAAACAATACTTTTTTGCATCCATTTTATCCTCTGGAATTTCTGATTCGTCGACATTTTTGGATGTACCTTCTTCCGTAGGTTTTAAAAAGAATTTTAGATCTTCGATAAGGGTTTTATTTATAAATTTATTTGTTGCTCGAATTTCAATATGTGGAGTTATTAGTTGGTAAGCCAATTTTTTCACAAAATGCAGCCTTCTTTCCATTATACTGTTTATAAAACATTTGTGTAAAATGAACGCATTTACAAGACTGATATTTACAAGAGCCGAAAATACAGCGAAAGGCCACCTCTCGCTCCTTCGATTGGAAGAAAAAACACTGCACATGAAGTCCATAGCATCAACTCCACCTTTTGTTATATTGTAATAGTGAATAATGTCTGGTTTTTTGTTTGCTTCATTCTCACCTTTTGCATAGTGCATGCTTGATATCAGATTTACAACTTTGTTAGGCTTCACTTTTTGCGAGAGCAAAGTTATTTTTTCCTTTGAAAATCCATATTTAACGTCCATTAATGGTCTTTTTTTGGTGTTGATGAATTCAGGAGGCAGAATTGTTTTATTTTTTTTCATCGTTCCGACGTATGTCAATTTTTTTTCTCTTAACTGCATTACTGCTTCATACGAGCTGAACCAGTTATCAGCAGTAATATTTCTGTTTGAATTGTAAATTGGTTTTGCTAAACGTATGAGACTCTGTGTAGGTATGCCTAATTTTTTTTCATCTTCAGAAAGGGTTTCTCCGTCAGAATTTTTCCCTTTGTATATATATGCATTATGAAGATATCTTGTCCTTGCATCGACTAAGCACATAAGTTTTATACCATAACGTGCAGGCTTACTCGGCATATAAATCCGAAATCCACAATTTCCTCTAAATGGCACAAGAGATTCATCAACGGTAAGGGTATCACTGGGAATATAGAGCTTCGTACTATTAGAAATAAATTTCTCAAAAATATAGCTTATGGCTGCAGCGCGATCTGTGGTGACCCTTGTTGGGCGGTCTTGAGGATTATCAAAGCGAAGAGCTGTTTTGATGGCTATAAACCTATTAACTGACATAGTAATTGAAAAGATTTTTCGCCCGCACTCATTATTTTGAAATAAAGATCTTATATTTTCCCTATTTGATTTCAAAACAGCGCACAACATGAGTAGTCCAATGAATGCGAGCAACTCATTCTTGGATAGGTCAATATGATATATTTTTTGGTTCTCATTTTTTAGAGTGGCCCGTTTATTAGCCAAATAATAATTTGTCCATTTTAAAATTTCATCAATCATCTCCGAATCGAATAGTTGGCTCCACACATCACTTTCACTTGGAGTGGCACCTAACACTTGCTTTGCATGACGAGACAATCCTGGTAAACCTTTTGTTTTTAAAATATTTCGAGCTGGCACTTTACCTCTGTTCGGAGGCTCCTTTGAATCCCATTCATAGCCGTTCTTGCCTTTATAAATGGGTGGTTCATCTCCAGGTTTCTCTTCTATGTCATCCTCTTGCTCCTCATCTTCCAGTTCTTCATCTTCTTCCAATCCAACAAGAACTGGTTCTATTTCGGGAAGTCTGGTCCTTGTGTCGTATACTTCCCCGTCGACATTCATTTCGTCTGTTTCCTCGTCGGTCTCACTGTCTCCTGAAGATTCATCGACCTCTTCTTCAAATAATTGACGTACTAGTACCGAAAAATTGGGATCATCAGTCCGATACAATCGCTCTGCATTCATTCTGAAAGAAAAATTTTAAAACTAATTGCTAATAACAAAATATAAATATTTTACAATCTCTCTGCATTCATTCTGAAATAAATATTTAACCAAATTTTAAAACTAATTGCTAAAAACAAATTATTAAACAAATTATAAATATTTTGGTAAAATAATATACGTCACGATCACACCTACGTCTGCCAGACGCATGGAGAAATGTGGTGGGGAACACACCCTGCGTCTCACAGACTCAGTAGACCTTGAGTTAGTAGTAGATTGACAAAAATCTTACCTGCTAGGGTTTGAAGAGGTTGAGCTAGACACTTCACCGACCTTGGCAAGGAACTGATTGACGAATACAAACACACTAAATGGCGGTGAGACTTCAGTAGTGCCAACAAAACAACATTGAATATCCCGTATGCGACTGGTAGACGCACGTGTGACGCAACGGGTTAAAATAGGGTATATATTTACACAAAAGGTAGAGGTGCCAGGATTAGAGTTTCGATTATTATTAAATTGTACTGGAAACATGTTTTTAATATAAGGATTCTTAATTGATTTACATTTCGTGATCTACCTAATCTTATACCAATATTCAGTTTAGGTTTATAAAAATAATGTCTAAATGGAAAAACCCTAGTCGATATCCAGAGTTAACGACCAAAAGTTAACTACGGCATACATAAATGTTCAGGAGACATGTATGTGATCAAACCTTTCAGCCGGTGAAGGTAAAAAAAATCACAAAAGGCATATTCCGAGGACACACATTTTTATGTTGATAGCAAAAGGTTTAGAAAACTGGAACAAGGAAACAAAACAAGAGCCTTGAATATTTTCATTTAGATATAAAAGGAAGAATGATTATTTTAGCTTGCGTAAAACAAGCAGTGCAAGATTAACAATTAAAATGTGACTGTTTCATTACGTTTTTGTTTTACAGTAGCGTAATACCAACTGAGGGTTTAATAATATTTCTTTTTGTCAACTTTCAACAGTCGTACATATATAGTGGATAGAATTTATTTAAATGGATGTATATATAAGTATATATCAAAGTAGAATCATATAATTATCATATAATTGTACAATGTATTTTAATGAATTGGCGTTTGATCTGCAACCACAACCTGTCGCTTAGTTGTATACTGAGATGACGGTCTAGATAAATTCACTATCAATGACATATACGAAAGGTATAATGCTGATTGGGTTTCGAAATAAAACATTTATTTCTAACAAGCATTTAATTCTGTCAATTTTTATTGAATAATTTGACAATTAATTAAGAATAAAATAGGTTACTTTTAGGCTTAAATACGACATTGAAATTTTTAACTTACGATTTACCACGTTTGCTCCGTTGATTTTTATTACGTTGTTTTTTTCTACTTTAAAATTAGTTTGGACGATCTCTGTTACCTCTATTTTGAACAGTAACGATGTCCACTGGTGATTTCGCACCTTAAAAATACAAACACGAGAGTAACCTGGATTGTAGAGTGTTTGGATTAAAGAGGTCGTTTGGAGTAATTTTCAAATTGGTTTCATTTTTTTTTATTTATTTTTTTTTTAATTTAAATTTGTTGTGCTGCATTGCATACAATCTGAATAAAAGTATTACACGAGAACGAAGAAAAGTAGGCATTTTTACTAATGTTCTACTAATATATTAGCAAAAATTTGTTATATGCTTGAAATAACATCGTCCAATGGCTATCGACCGTGTCATCGCTTTCTTACGCCACCTGAATCTATTTAATAGTATTTAAATTATGTATAATTTCAGTTTCTAGTTTTAGTTACAATTAGTATTAAACATTTATTTTATTTTGTTTAGTTTGGTTAGTTTTATTTATGTAACAATTATTTAAAATAAAACTTTAGTTAGGCGATGATAACCTCAATAGGTTTTTCGCCTGGTTAAAAAAAAAAAAAAAAAAAAAAAAAAAAATCGTCCAATATTAAACATAAACACTTAGCTCTATATTTTAACTTGAAAGTAGTATCACCATCCACGTAAATTAAATGTTTGTTTTATCCTAACAATCGTTAAAGGGAATTTCTCAGAAAAGAGGGCTCATTCGACCATTTCAATACAAAACTTAGCTTTTTCTGCAGCTCTTTCGTATTTAAAAATAAAATTTATATTTACAAGTAAAGTAGTAACCAAATAATAATAATAGAATAATTACATAAGGTCTACTTCACTTTCTAACAATACCTGCCGTCTGTTTTGTGCATCTTGTGGTATTTTTTAATATGTTCGTATGATATTACTTACAAAAAAACCACTGATCGCTGATATTTTACAACAGACGAGATTTACACTCGCTCAGATCATTGTTCAGTGTTATGAGTCCCGAACAAGACCTGAGTCAAAATCATATTAACAATATATTAATATCTACTTTAGTATAGTAATGTAACGATTTTCTGTGTAGAGTCTTTTTAATTCTTGTTATGTTTAGCAATCTGTTTATTTTAGTTGTTTATTTCAATATAGAGCATTTAGAAAGACAATCGTCCATTGTCGCAAGGAATATTTATATAAAACTATTTAAATGGTTAACGATAAAAAAGGTAACATGAATTAACAATACATTTTGTACTATTCATAGCCACTTAAGATACTCCTGAAACGTTTCTCTTGCTCCGATTTCATGCAGGGATTGCAGTCAGGCTTATATAATAATGCAGCCGAATGGGTTTCCGATATTGTTATGTATTTAACTGACTGAAACTCCATTCGTAACAAAGAACAAGTCGTAATGTTAATATCTTACATAACGTGTTGCTAAAACATAAAGAACTTCCATCACAATATTGCATTATTTAGTAATACAATGCTACTCACGACAGCAATATAATACAACTGAGGTTAGTTAGGAAGAGCAACTCTTTTAATAATTCCACTTGTTTTAACGGTGATTACTAGAAATTATATTATTAGAATGCTCTAGCTAACTACAAATATTTTTACTTACACTTAAAACTATTTCGTGATATATTTTAAATGTATTTCAAAACAAATACTCTGTATTAAATCAAATAAAAATATTGGCGAAGTAATATATATATATATATATATATATATATATATATATATATATATATATATATATATATATATATATTTATATTGGTCGTGTAAATAATCCCTAAATTTAGGTTGAATTTATAGAAAACTAAGGTGAACCATGATGTCTAAAAAAAGTTTATCTTCACATTATGGTTTAAAAAATATGTTGAAGCAAATGTTTTTCACACAAATATAGATTTCATTTATATCAGTCTAATCTTATTTAAATGTAATGAGCTATGTAAATAATATTTCAAAGACGTTAACTCTATTAATTTTTAAAAATGTTGGAAAAATATACAATGAATATAGCAACAACTTATATATACTAATTTGTGTTGGTCTTTCAACTTTTTCAGAAAGGTAAACTGGATCAACGAGTAACCAATCTCGTTCTTAAATACAAATGGGAACAAATGAGAGTTCTGAACGAAGTAAGATGTATACAGAAGCTGTCAGCGCTTTAGTCGTGATCGTTTATCTCCAGCGTGGGCATTATTAGTTGGCGACTGTCGGCAATAAGTAGTCTGGTGGTGATGGTTCTATTCTTCGTCTTTTTGCTAGTTACTATACGTTTAGTATAAAAAATCTTTGCAGAATGAAAAGCTTTTATCCATTGCAACAACTCCTTTCTTAACCAAGTTGTTCTAAAAAACAAAAAGATTTTTTCCCCTAGGTATTATTTTATTTATAAATTTGTGAGACCAAGAGTATACGCAGTCAGTAACGTAATACAATAAAGTTCTGATGGAACTTGTTTTCAAGAGGAGATTATAAACCTTCCTGGGGTTTTATTTTGAAGGACAAAAGTTGTAGGAAACCTGGAAACAAAGTACCTTGCCTCGATTACTTGCACGCTGAAATATAACAATGATTGCTGATTTAACGCTTCGCGAAGTAGAAGTTCGACCTGAACAATGCGCTATGACACCATTGCTGGTGGTGTCTTGCTATGGCTTTCGTATTATTACGTGATAAGGTTTTCTGTTTTATTTTTGTCTACTTCTAATATTTAGATGAAACTGTTATGCCATAAACAAAAACCGAGTAATAGAGTACGAAAAGTGTAATTCTTTGTTTACGTTTCAGATTTATCAATTTTTCTACATTAGTTTTTATTTGTGTCAGTATTGATTTATATAGAATGTTCCTAGTTGAAAATTGGAATTGATTTTTTTTTCACCTAAAGTATCTATTTTTCTATTCCTACAATTAGTTCTAACTCTCTCTCCCTCTCTCTCTCTCTCTCTCTCTCTCTCTCTCTCTGTCTGTCTGTCTCTCTCTCACTCTCTCTCTCTCTCTCTCTCTCTCTCTCTCTCTCTCTCTCTTTCTCTTCCTCTCTCTTTCTCGTGGTTGCCAGCGATATTCCCAAGTTTTGTTTTAAAATGATTAAAATCATACTATATTAAACATGGCTGAAAACTAACGTGAACTCAATCATTTTCCTCTCGTAACGATAAACGCTTTGATATATTCCTCAGTAGTTAATAGAGATTACGACTCTTTATATAGCTCTTTCATAGTGTTTATGGCACTTAGGTTAATGCATGTTTCTTGTAATACGTTCCATAGTTAAATAATCGATATCACGAATCGATATATTTAGAAAGTGCACTTACATTTACCATTCTATTTTCCTTCCAATAACATGAGTGATCAAATTAAACAAACCACCAGTTGTGGACCTGTCCAATATAAAGACGGTTAATCTCATGGTCATTTATTTCTTATAAACACTACATTATAATGTCGTTTTTTAAGTATCTATCATCTACGAGAAATGTTTAAGATCACACTTAATGTATTATTGCATATTTTGGTAAATTTGGGATGTTCTGAGTTAGGCTGATGCTCCTTAGTCTCATAGAGTATGAAGTACTGTGATCCTAACTTTAAACTCTCTCCTTGTTTGCTCAATGTATTTACGAACCCAATCAAATCATTCGCTCTAATATACAATATCTTCTGTAAGCGTATCATTGGTCCTACCTTAATTTTACAAAATTGTAATTATGAATATAATAAACTTCCTACAAGTTGTGTTGCCACTGTACTAGCTCTTGATAATGCTGATAATGAATGCAGGTGAAAGACATAGAGCAGTTACGTAAATACATTCCTGTTATGAAATATTAATGCTTTTTTTAAGTTAGTATATATTTCCATTATTCCTGCGTCCTTTTTGTATAATAACTCTTTCTAAAGACAATATACTTTCAACGTAAATTAAGATTTTTCTTTTAACAAATAAGTTTTAAAATATTTTATAGAACATTTTGTACAGAATTAGAACAATTGATTGTCAGTATGTTTCCGTTTGATTCAATCGCATGTAAAAAGAGGTTTAAAATTATGTATTTGATCCTTTAATTAGTATTATATAAATAATAATTATTATTTAAACTATAAAACAATCTTGTAAAGGTATATGAATAAATAAATGAAAGAATTAAATTGGATTTACATTTTCAACTTTATTCAACACTAATAATAAAAACAGTTACTGATTGGTCAGTAGTTATCTTTATCTAACAGACAAAATTGTTTTCATAAAATATTCTTTACGATTATATAACTACTGCCATGAAACAACGAATATATAAGGAGCGATATATATTTCTAAAGAAGCATATTGTTCTGTTAGATTGATTTCGTATACACAAAATTGTTATGGTATAATAGAAAAAATTACCTCCTTAATTAAACAGCTTGTTGGGAAGGGAGATTTTGGGTATCTGCTGTCCAAACACTTAATAGTTATGAATTAAAAATGTTCACATCCTGCAATATAAAGGTTATAGTAAAAATTAATTTAACAGCATAAAATGTAAAGGGATATTGCGAGGGATGTGTTCCATAAAATAAAATGTCAAATAAATTATTTAGGTTGTTATTGGACACTAAAACAAATTTTACAACATAGCTCCTTAATTAAGTCTTTAGTGATGAAAGGCTAACCCTTTTATTGACTCTGAGTTTTTATTTATTACTAATTAAAAAATCCTACTGGTCTCTTGAAAAATTGTTTTGAAAACCTAATTTCTTAAAAGATTCATTATTTCGACTTTATCATAGAATGCATATACGTTTCTCTTAAAGGGGCGTTTATGAGAAAATAAATATTTATGAAAATGCAGTGTAAAATGTAGTTAGAATGTTTAATTTTATCAAGTTACAAATAAATATTAAAAGACTATTTTATATAAATCTATGTTAACCAAACCAATTTTACACAAAATAGTATAGACAGCTATGCGTGCATAACATTCGCAGTTTGGGATTCACCTCACAGTCCCCCCTTTGAGACTCGGTTCCTCCTGGTCCTCGATGGGGTGGACGACTTCAACCTGATGGTCGGCCGACGCCAGCGTAAGCGCCCGTCCTTTGTCTTACACCATTCCATCCCACCTTGTCGATACTTAGTGTTATTGTATTTTTTGACATAGGTGCCCTTCTGGCATTCCTTGATAGCGGTATCTCAGGAGAACCATCCGGCCCCTTTGGCATATCTCAGGAGAACCATTAGGCCCCTCTGGCATATCTCAGTAGAACCATCCGGCCCCTCTGGCATATCTCAGGAGAGCCATCCGGCCTCTCTGGCATATCTCAGGAGAACCACCCGGCCCCTCTGGCATATCTCAGGAGAACCATCCGGCCACTCTGGCATATCTCAGGAGAACCATCCGGCCACTCAAGCATATCTCAGGAGAACCACCCGGCCCCTCTGGCATATCTCAGGAGAACCATCCGGCCCCTCTGGCATATCTCAGGAGAACCATCCGGCCACTCTGGCATATCTCAGGAGAACCATCCGGCCCCTCTGGATGGGCTTGTTTTTTTCTGGTGATGTAGAGAGTCACCTCGAAAGTTATGAAGTTCCTCTCCATATTTATACGGGCTTTTAGTTGATGTAGTAGTTAATAGGTAGCAGGTCATGGCGACTTCCATCCGCAAGCGTTCCACTACCATGAAACTGCTCTCCATTACATGTCCCGCTATACTCAGAGGAATATATACCTGCTTACTGACTCTTATCTGGGGCGTTTTCACTGCCATTGCTCAGCGGTAATTCCAGGACACTTTTCCCTTGGCGTTTCAGCTCGTTATACTCGTTTCCCTGTATAACAGATACCTACGCGCCTGTATCTATTTCGATGAACACTTTCTGTTGATAGAACGTGCCCACGATTGTAGGGCATTCCTCAGCCTCCTGGAACCACCGGGGCAACAAACCATGAGGCCTCCCAACTTCCGTTTTAACTCCTTACTTGGCTGTTCTGCTGTGGAGCTTTTCTTTATCTCTTTTCTCTCAACTTATTTTTCCATTTTCGGGGTCCCTGTTCCGTTTTCCATTCCTTTTCGTTTACGTATTTTATCTTTTTTTAGAAACGAGACCACTTGGCTGCATTTTTTGGGCCTGGATTAGGATTTGATTATGCAGGATATTGGTTTTGAGGGTACCTAGTATCCTTCGTATATCTAAGATCACCTTGGTTTAGGATGAGGAGATCTTTGGCTCGATGCTGGCCTCTGTTGATGCCTTTGTGTTACGTCTGTTCCATTTGGTCCCCTATTACGGTTTTTTGTCTTTATCCCCTTTAGAAAATCAATGACGTTCGCCACCGTTACGAATCCGTTACGATAAAAGTTAAAATGATTTAAAATGTGTATCCTATAAACTGTTTACTTCAGTTGTTAATTAATACTTTAAAATAACATATAAACAATATAAGACACTAAATATAGGTAATTAAGCCAAAATCAGCTCCAAAATGGTGGAATATTTTTATTTCTAGAATTATATCTAGGCATGTTTGTGTATTACTCGGACCTAATTTTATAAATTGATATAATATCTCATAACGTACCGAATGCTCTGTTGCACATGTATGTGTAAGATATAGTTAATTTCTTTTCAAAAGAACAAACGACTTGTTATAATCAGATCGTTTATTTACGATGAAAAGGAGTTCGCCACTCAAAGATTTGAGGAAAGTACTGAAAGACTAACACTGGGAGAAATATTGGTGCTGGAGAGAGATTGGCACAAAACCTATTCTTCAGGCTCACCATCATAACGCCTTAAGTCCTATTTAGGAAGATCGATTTAAATAAAACACACAACAGGGACGAAGCCACCGGGGGGGGGGGGGGGGATCGATGGTTATTTGAGTTCATATTAGAATCTTTAACACTGTGGCTAATACAATTCATTGATCTAATCCTGATCAAAATCCTTATGAAATTGCGAGATGGAGAGAGATTCTGACAGGTGTTTTTTTTTTGCTTGTTAGACAGCCTCCGAAAGGTAATAGTAATTATTCAGATTATACAAAATTGTTCCTCATTCAAGAATAGAAGAAATAGTTTGACATGGAGTATATGAAAGAATTAGGAAAAGAGGCACAATGTGAGAGAAAATATTGAAAGGAAATCCTAATCCAAAACCAAAAAAGAACTTGCTTTCTTCACGACATAAAGTATAAACAAACGCCTATAATATTATAAATATATAATTATTTTTCAATGTTTTTAATGCTGTATTGTACTTGTAGGAAGTCATACATGCCCATAAAACAAGTACGAAAATGCAATTAAAACAATACGCTATGTTTCATTAATTTAAGTAAGAGCATGGGGTGAAACATAACCGTCTCTTTTAACATTTGCAATCTGCCTATTGATAGATATAAGACAACTCCATAGCAGAGAATGTTTCCATCTACAACAAAGACATATGTCTTATCATTCAAATCGTGACATAAGTTTAGGCAGTAATGTTACTTCAGTCTTGTTTATCAGAGCCAAGGTGGTGTCTTCCCTGTTTTACAACGAAAGGGAAGAAAGGATCAACCTGAAATGCTATTCATAGGAGGGTGTTTCAATGATTCGATGTTGTGTGAAAAAAATGTTTGTAGTTTTGACGGTGAACATTGAGAGATAGAAAATGGAGAACCTAAACACAAAACCACCACCAATCAGAACATAAAAGATAATTTATCATTTAGTTTGACAAATACATGTACTAGAATTACCAATAAAATAACCTAATCTGGGAGATCGTACGCTGGGTATAACATATATACAAAGAATAAAACAAAAATATTCTGGGAAGATTTAAAACCTATTTTACTGGAAAATCGATTTATTAAAACATGAGGATTAAATTAATGTTTGTAAGTTCATATCTATTTTAAAATAAACAATAAAATGTAAGTTTGGTAAGTATGCTAATTTAAATGAACACACTAAATAATGAACTCATAGCAGCCTAGTTACGAGAAAATTAAGAGACCTCATATAATTACTTTTTTAATAAAACAGAAACTTTATTGCGGCAAGCATATTGCACAAACCTTTTTGCTTATTCACATTGTTATTAGAAGAATATCAAACCATATTTGTCATCTGGAAGTAAGAACCCAGCTGTGTGTTAGAAAATTGTAGCTGTGGTGTTTTATATAATTCATTCAATTATAGTCAACCCTT
Organism: Prosapia bicincta; assembly: GCA_036971475.1. Taxonomy (NCBI): domain Eukaryota; kingdom Metazoa; phylum Arthropoda; class Insecta; order Hemiptera; family Cercopidae; genus Prosapia; species Prosapia bicincta. The sequence continues at coordinate 131,555,590 of JBAIZL010000003.1, read as the reverse complement.
CATTAGGAAAACCTTTGCGTTACTTTCCACGTTCCAAAAGTTTTACGTTTTTTAAACATTTTATAGACATATTCAGATATTTCTCTTTCACATATGCGTCTCTTTTTGTATGCGTTTAATGTGAAAATAATTTTTTCTTTTGTTTTATAGTGTCCCTACAATAAAAGATTCACTAAACGAACTAGTTTGTAAAATTCATTGCACTTCTGCTTTTATAAAGTAGTAAGGCCTACTAGAGTTCACAATTGTATGATATAGGACTCCCATAACGCAGCTGATATTCAGTTTCCAGTTTCTAAAAATACAATGGAATGGGTTAAAAATTAAAACACGATATTCGTCCTTTTTTATTCCTTATATTTATTATTTGCTACAAATGTATTGTTCTTAATTCAAAGACAAAGACAATTGCAATAATAATATCAGAGGTGATAAAAACCAAAAGGAAATGCAAGGAAAACACTCAAATTCTAATTGTTTTCAATAATTTTCTGCTAAAGAAAATAATTCTAAATACACATTTCAATCTCTAAATTTAAAGATTTAAATATTTAGAGAATGTAATTCAGATATTAACTACGAATATTTTTCCGTAATATAATTGGCAACAAAACCAAAAACCAAGAAAGCAAGGTCAAGTAAATAGAAAATCAATCTCACCGTACCATACACGAAACAACTGATATAGAAGGCGAAGAAACTGCTCTAACGAAGAAATTAAAAATAGAAGCTACTCATTTGCTCGAAATATGCCATGATCTAATCAACTTATGACTATGTACAGTTTTGGAAATAATGTTCTACATTCACAAAGCCATTAAATTACTAAAACATCCAATGTTATGGATATTCCTGTAAATCGTTGTTAGAAACATTACTTAAACAGTTTTTCCAAAATGTCATCATTCAAAGAAACGTTTTCTTTGTCAAGGCAGAGAAGCAACATTGTCCACGTTTAAGAATTTTCATTCTGTGATTCAAACTACACAATATAATGTGACCCAGCTGCGTATAAATTTACTTTTCCCTAATCTTATTCTGTTAACAATAGATAACCATATGATAACCAACCATCCCTAACCATATGATAACAATTAGAAGATACTAGTTGTTTCGTGGTTTCTAAAACAGGTCTTTATATACCTGTTTATGAGCATAGTTGTGTGTTATGGCCTTCGGCTGTTTATGGCTAATATTCTTCATGATTTAGCGGGTTTATACAGAACCATATGGGAATAATTATTTAACAAGCGACTATTAAATTATTTTACAGTTATATAGAGACCAACCTTAATCATTACATTCAGACACAGATAGTTTAAATATTTAGGATATTACAGAAACATTGATGTCACATAGTTATCTATAATGTAATAGTGACCTAGCAAACCTTAAGAACACGTTTCGGGTGAATCTACAGTTAAATGTCTACTTACATTAAATATATATTAAAAGTTACAACACGCACAGTAACTTTGAAAACACAGTGATCAATGAATAACAAGTTACACAAAATCTATATAACCATTTAGCTATGCTGTATCTACTGCTTTAATTTGTATTATTTACAAAGTGTAACTAATACACTGAGTAATATAATTGTATAATTTATATAACACGAAGTAAATTTCCAAACAGAGTTGTCAGGGAATAACAAACACAGAAACACTATCTACTGGATGTATCCATTTAGCTGCATTGTTTCTATTACTTTAAATTGTAACAAATTACTTCCAATTACCAAATATTTTTGTAATGAATATCCGCATATATTTCTTAATTTTAAAACTTTCCAACAATTTGAACTAACAAGAATAAAATAAAATTACTTAGTAATATCTATATGTGTAATATAGTAGATTCCATTAATGTATTTAAACATTTTAAACCTTTATCAGCATAACCTAAGCAATAAAGTGTATTCCCAGCATTTTTTTAGGAAAAAGTAGATTTTAAGCAATAAATATTAGATTTGTGGAGGTATTTAAATATCAAACAATGAGAAATGTAAATATATATATATATATATATATATATATATATATATAATTAAAAAATTAAAAATATTTCATAAACAAGAATACTTTTAATGAATATATTTATTCAAAGCTTTTCGCCGATAAAATAGTAGCAGCATCTTCAGGAAAATAATTATCTAATAATAATAATAATTTTTTATTAGATAATTATTTTGCTGAAGATGCTGATACTATTTTATCGGCGAAAAACTTTGAATAAATATATCCATTAAAAGTATTCTTGTTTATGAAATATTTTTAATTTATTAACTATATTACAAGAAAACATATCACCATATTTAATATAATATATATATATATATATATATATATATATATATATATATATATATATATAGAGAGAGAGAGAGAGAGAGAGAGAGAGAGAGAGCGAGAAAGAGAGAGAGAGAGAGAGCGAGAGAGAGAGAGAGAGAGAGAGAGAGAAAGAGAGACATATTTCTATATTTTGAAATTGTTTTAAAATTTAATTTAATAAGAGTTAAACAAATTTAGTTAATAATATATATTTAACTTTTAAAAAACTTTCTGAAATCTCATTGAATTCTTTTGAGTTAATTAAGAATACTCTGTTAAGGTTTCCTTCTCGCCAAAGGTACCAAAAGGGTTACATATTTGCTACAAAATCTAATGATTGCACAGCGTATGTAAAAATGCGAATGAAGACTTCATGAAAGAAGCTGTATTGTTGTAAAATAAATACATAGTAAGTACTGAAAGGTACATAGCCTAACCCCTTTTAAAACCTAAAATAATAAAAAATATTTCAGATTGCCAATAATAATTTTGCTTTACCTCCAATCGCCTCATCAGGTAACGCTTGTTTGCTTAAATATGTTTTTTTATTCTTGTTTGTTGATGTCATGTCAATTTCCGAATGTTTTCATAATTTGGATTTTTTTTTAAATTCGATCCGCATGATAAAATGATTTGGATAATCGAGCATGAGTCATTATTGAAATAAAATTTAAATTTTTTTAAACTGAGTATTTGTCACATGAAAATATCATAATTTGAGAGATTACGTATTATCCATATTTATTATGTGTAATAATTTATTTCATAAATTCAATTTATGAAAAGAAAATTTACACCATTTCAATAAGAGCATGAGGAATGTTTTATTTATCTGAGTAGAAACATAAGATGGATCAAGAGATACACCACCTCCGGAAAAATGTTCCATTCTAGCTATTGTGACGTTTAGGAAGAGAACTGCATGCCAGGAAATGTTTTTATCTGCATTAAAAACATGTGGCTCATACACGAATAGTTCGATAATATTAGCCAATGCTTTGGCTTGAGTATTGCTTAGTAGAGGTGTGGCTGTGATTCCACCTTTCAAGAATTAGGCCAAGTCATTATAGTATTAGAACATGAAAACCTTTACATGGGAGTGAGTTTTTTCATTTATTGTTGTGTGAAAGAAATTATTATAGCTTCTAATATGAATACAAAAGAAATCTAATTATTTGTTTTGACAAATTATAATAGAATTTACATTAAAATAAATACATTTTTGTAATGTTTCTCCTGGGTGTGACGTTTAGTTAAGAAAAATATCACGAAGACTTTCTACATACACGAAAAAAATATTTATCTGTTATAGAATTATAATTTAAATTCAATTTATATTTAATTATTCTATTTTCCTACAGAGGGAGAATAACAAAAAACTACCATCTTTGTAAAATTTATTGTTATATTTATCCCAGAATCTATTAAACTTGTATAAAATAGTACATACGTCAGGATTAGATGGGGTTGCTTGCATGACGTAATATTTACCAAATGCACATTTTGTTATTTCTAAAGCTACTGTGGATATTTTAGTGTTTTACTAAAATTCGAATTAACATCAATTACATAAATTGATTCACTTACATTTATCTATCCTACTTATTATATAATGCCTTGAAACGTTTTTAAATAATATTAGCCTTACTTAAACAATATTGTGCTGGCCTAAATTATATTTCCATACATAGAAACTAGTTCAGTTATATAAATATCTGGGTCGAGTGAAATCTCAATTTCAGTAACTTTTTAATCATAGTGATTGGTGAGCAACAATTCCACGCTCACTATTTACTGCATGCAGACACAGCTCTTCTGTTCCTACTATTTTAATATGTAACAAATTATTTCCGGTTAACAATTATTTATGTGAAAATTATCAAAAAATATTTCTATATTTTAAAAGTTTCTTAAAGTTTGAAGCAACAAGACGATTAAAATAAATTTAGTTATTATTAACTATATTGTTAATATAGTACATTCCGTTAATGTTTTTAAACATTTTAAACCATTATAGAGCAATAAAGATTATAGTATAATACCAGCATTTATTTTAGGGAAAGTAGATTGTAGGCAACAAAATGTAGGTTTTGGAGAAATGTAATGGTCAAACAATGAGAAAAGCGTTTATTTTTATTTATTATAAATAAGATGCTACTGTAAAATTGGTTTATCATGTAACACTAGCATGAGTAGATAAATACCAGAATTTATATTTATACAGGATTTAAAGTTTTGTTGTTTATTTATAACCAAATAAAAAAGTAGTTTTCAATGTATAAAATGCGTTCTTTCGAATATGTACGTTCCAGATGGAGATTAACATTTTAAAGTACTGAAATAAAAGCATTATATCCCACACATTTCTGTCTATTTTATTGCTGTTCGTCAATAATTCAATACAATAAAACTTACAGATTATGTCAAACTGTTGAAAAATAAAGTCGTTCATTACAACATAATAAATGAAAAATTTTAGAATTATTTTAATTACGATTTTCAAATTTAACTGAAAGAAGATTAGGTGTTGAGTAAATGAGTTAAACTGGTTAACCTTGCTTTAGGCCTTTTTATGCATATGACAATTCATTAAAGACTTTTAAATAAGGTTCCTCTAAAGTCTCAGGGCAAATCCATTATTACGCTTTCAAATATTTAAAAGTTTTTGATTATCTCATATGAACGAATATCACTGTACCATTAGTATCATTGAACCAATATGAACAATTGTATATTAATTACCGAAATCATGTTCTGATTAAAGAATTGTATTGCAAGAGATTTTCTATAAAAAGTTGCTTGAATTCACTGATTTAACTAATTTTAAATATACTCAACTAATTGAATACGTAATCGCTTATTTGCTGACGCGTTTCAAAACATTCGCTACAGTTAAAGGGAACGAATGTTTTGAAACGCGTCAGCAAATTAGCAATTACGTATTCACGTAGTTAAGAATTTTTAAAATTAGTTTTCTATCAGTTTTTGTAAACTCTATAATAATTGTAAATTATTCTACTATTTTAAGTTTGTAATTATGCTATATTTATATAAAAATGAATTTATTTGAAATTTAAGTTGAATAATATTGTACAATTATATTAGCATTTCATTTGTTTGTTATAAATGTAGTTAAACTAACAACTTTTCAAATGAATATGTAATTAAATGAAAATAATTGTTGGAAAATATTTGATTCGCAAATGATTTGATTATTCCTCTTCAACCATTACTATCCACATATTTTAAAACTTAAAGTCCATAAAAGATAATTGTAATAATTAAAGGCGTAAATAATATGCTCAACAAATTTATATTTTTAAAATACGTGATATTGTTATGTAATTTCAAAAACAAATAAAAAGATATGTTATTTAAACCTACGCAAAACAAGTATTTTTCTCAAAACATTTTATCTTTAAATCTTATACATATCATACAAAGTCATTAATTGTTATCTAGCATTTATTTATTAGGTTTTGATAAAATTATTTATGCACATCTAAAGTCCTAAATTCTTTAGCGTATAACTAGTGTAGGTTACCTCTATGTTTCCTACGTCGTTTCGATGACACTCGCTAAGTAACTCAATATTGCGTGAACATATTGAATCTAGTTATTTCACAACTGGGAAATATTTAGTGACTGGTTAAGAAAAGTGAAATTCTCTGTTTTATGAGTTGCAGTGACGTAGATTCCCGGTTTGGTAAAAATGTTGGCGACTACGTCTCGTAACTGTACAGACATGCTGAGGGAAGTGACAGCGCCTGCGAACACTGTAAAATAAATCTTCCTGTTGATCGAGTAGAGGTGGAACATCCGGAAATCGATCGGATCCAGACTCAGACAAAACAGTTCGTAATCAGAGAGTCTTGGGAAGTCGGCCACACTAATGTGTAAGATACACGAGCTTCTGTTAGCCTCTTGAACGGTTCGATGGCACATTTCAATGGCTAGGATGGTGTAAATGTACAATATATTTTCTGGCGCAGTGATCGTCTTAAGTATTGTAAGTCGCAAATAGACGGTTAGCAATACTCTGATCATGAAGTTAACAATACAACAAGTTAATTGCAAAGAAAAGAAGGCAGAAACTTTATGCACTGTTTGGCGCAGCATTGCGTGTAAGCCGGCGATGGTATCCAGCTCGGAGCTGCCATTTGATAGAGTCGTGTTCAAACAAGCGAAACAACTTTGGATGGTGATACACAAGGCGACTAGCTGAATTAACACCATAGATATTACAGTAGAGACGAACAATCTGGTAAATGTCGACGGCGTCTTCAGTCTCCAAACCATGCACATAAACACTTGAATTAACCACAGAGCACCAAACACTAAAAGTAAGTTAATCTGTGATGAATAGAAACGTTTGTAACCAGTGTTATGTTTTAATATTTTGTTGCATTGAATTCTTATAAGTTTGTTAAAAATACTTTGGAATAGTTTGTTTCTTAATAATGGTACCAAAAATGCTGCCATAATTGCTACAACATTGAGTGATTGTAAACAATATATTAGAATGAGGTTGAAGATATCATGTTGGTAGTGATTTTCATTTAAAATAAATAAATAGAAAATGCTGAAAAAAATGTATCCACTGATAAATAAGAAAGCTCGAAGGTAGCTAATAAACAAATTCTTGCACGAAGAGTCAAAAACGGCGATGCCTAAGTACCTTGAGACACTGTAGACAGGGCCAGCGTAATCGGCGGCACAATACATGATGTAATGTCGACGCAAACTGGGCGACGAGCACGTATTTTCCTATTTTAAGAAACATTGATTCTCCCACACTTTCAACCTGTATTTTGTTAACAATTCGATAATTATCAGTAAAAGGTTTTGCTGTTTGAATTATTAAATAAGATTAGCCCTTGTATATCCCGATCCATTTCATAACATAACATTAAAAAAATACTTCATATTTCCATTAATATAATTGCTCTAATATTGCCTCATTCATCAGGTAACGATTGTTGGTTTATAAAAGTTTGTTTATGTGAAGAGAATGTTTTCTTATTACATCAGTTTCACTAAGATTGTTTTTTAATTTAATCCGCTACAAGTTTCGAATATAAGTAGAAGCGATTTCAAATAATCTCGCTAAAATTTTATAAAATCTCATAACTACTACAGATTTGTAATATACAAAAATGATTTTGATCTATTACTGTCTACCTAGTATTAACAAATTTGTTTCTGCTTGTGTGTTTTGTAGATACGCTATTAGACACAGTTTCTGATAAGCTGTCTGGTTATTCCGGTTATATTAGGAAGAGTCGATCTAATTTGCGGTAATCATGCGAAAGATCAAAATATTTTAGTGCAATTTTATACTGAACAACCATTAAGTCTCAATTCACTTTTATGTCTTCAATTATTTGTAAGGTTACCATTTATGAGAGCGTCCAAACACCAATTTATTCAGGTCTAATATTACACTACTGAGTTCGCTAATGACCTATTTACCATTAACCAGCATTGTTATTGTCTGTCACTAAATACGTGCTCTCTTCACTATGATAGAAATCACTGACCATCTTTCTTTTAGTATCAACTATTCGTTTTACCCTTAGAAGGTTTTTGATTTTGCGAGAAGTTCTGGTTCTTCTCGGTAGATATCCAACACGACTTGTAAACTATTCAAAGCGTGTGCTATATATGGATTTGATATCAGGCCTATATGAATCAATTTCTTAAGAATTTATATATACATTTATTATATAAGGTGTATATATTTGTAGATTATTAGTTGTCCATTTCCCGTATTGGCATAAACTATAGGCTATGTCCCTCTTTCATTTATATAAGGCTTTGTTTTTCTATGGTTTCTGTGGTCTAACTGGAAAGTCTTTTTCTTATTATATGCTCCAATGTGTTTGCTTTATCTGGTATTCAGATAACGTTATCTGATGCAGCAAACATTTTGATCTTTCCTAATGTGTAACTCCTAAAACATTCGCCACTGCATTAGAAATCGGCTTAAATACTGTTTTGAAATAATGAAGAAGTGCAAAATAATGTAGAAAGAATTCATTTGTTTTAATAGTTTTAAAATGTTGTTTGTGTTAACATAAAATTATTGTTGTAATCTACGAAAATAATCTAAACGTAACGGTTGAAAGCCAAGAGTTTTACCAATTCTTATAAAATGGTAAAATAAATTTGGATTTATCACCAGAAAAAAAATTAAAATTCCCAACAAAGTTAAGAAACGAAATGTGAATCAAAATTATCATAAAGCTTAAGGGGTATTATAAGTCATATTATAAAAATTGTTTGAGTTAGAGTTTGTAATCAGCTTTAACTCTATTGAATAAATGTTTAACGAAATAATTGCTGAAAGAATTAACAATCGCTTTGAGTTGGATAATTAAAGCACTAAAGGTGCACTTTATTTCTCTATTTAAAGAGCTAAACCCAATTTTCTTTGTTCCTAAAATTTCGTTTTATATCCTAATGAAACCAATTTTTTTAAAAAATAGTATACTTAAAATCTACTGTAAAAGAAAAATAGAGAACTAAAATTAAATGCAACTGAAATATTTGAAGGATTATTAACTTTTTTAAATTTTATTTTGCTTATTGTAACTATATTAAACGTTTTTTTAAATATAGACTAATGACATATCACAAACAATTTTGCTTTTTTAAACAATCAACGTTTCGAATTTCTTTCCGAAATTTCTTTTCAAGAGCTCACTTTTAATGAAACAATTATACAACATACCTTACGAATTATATAATGCATACCATTATATAAAACATAATAAAATTCAAAAATTACAAAACTATTAATACATTTCCATTTACAAGTTAAAATATTTTTTATCACAATAAAACAGTGGTTCAATATATTGTATCATAAACATAGGGAATGCATGTATAAATCGATGAATAAATAGTTTTTCCGAGTAGTAACAGTTTACATCCAGCAAAATTAAATGTGAACCAACGCAAGTGAGGAACAATACAATACAATGAACTGCGATGTATTCTGTTTGCAGTTCTCGATGGTGGGCCTTTATATGTCTAAATAATTAAAAGTGTACACATTTGATAAATTAGAAGTAATGAAACATATGCGGTTTATACTTTAATAATAACTGCATAAATTTAATGCATTACTGTATAAGTGTACACATTCACAGAAGCCTACCTTTAGCTGAAAATGGAAATACACGTCAGAATTATTTTATTTATCTATTTATCTAAAAATTATTCGAAAATAATAACTATATTATTAGCAGTCATTGGATGTTTCCTTTCTTACCAAATCATTTTCTTCACTTACCTAGTTTATACAAAGCATTAGAAAATACCAAACTAAAAATGATATATAGTAATTACAAAAACAATTCAAATAAATTTTTTACTTTTTATACTAAAACCTTTTAATACATTTTTTGGAGATATGTTTAACAAGAGAAAAAGAATTTATTTATTTAGAGAAGTCAATTATTCTTAGACTTAGGTGAAATGTCTGAATGAGTAATTAGTTTACTTGATAAGTGGTTGAATTAAAAAAGAAGGCTACAACGAATGAAACGAGCAGTTCAATCACTTTACATAAATTGATATCGATTTGTTAATCCAATTAGCGAACCGATTGCGAGAGTTACGTCTGAAATTAGATATCTTTTCTTGCCATAGAAATTACGGTTGGGGGAAATTGGATAGTATATTCAGAATAGGTCCCATTAAATATCGACTTGCATTAAACCTCAGGTTAACATTAAGCGGCAAGTTAAAAACTATTAATGTTGATAACATTAAGGTTAATATTTATTATTCTGTTATATGCAAAACCGTAATAGTTTATACCACAGTAAGGGCTCACCTATATACCATGTAGTTACATCTTGCTGTATTCAGAAACACATCTCGCCTCAACACACGGCGTTGGGCTCACCTATATACCATCTTGCTGTATTCAGAAACACATCTAGCCTCAACACACGGCGTTGGGCTCACCTATATACCATGTAGTTGCATAGTGCTGTATTCAGAAACACATCTCGCCTCAACACACGGCGTTGGTCTCACCTATATACCATGTAGTTGCATAGTGCTGTATTCAGAAACACATCTCGCCTCAACACACGGCGTTGGGCTCACCTATATACCATGTAGTTGCATAGTGCTGTATTCAGAAACACATCTCGCCTCAACACACGGCGTTGGGCTTACCTATATTCCATGTAGTTACATCGTGCTGTATTCAGAAACACATCTCGCCTCAACACACGGCGTTGGGCTCACCTATATACCATGTAGATACATCGTGCTGTATTCAAAAACACATCTCACCTAACACACGGCGTTGGGCTCACCTATATACCATGTAGTTACATCGTGCTGTATTCAGAAACACATCTCACCTAACACACGGCGTTGGTCTCCCCTACATACCATGTAGTTACATCGTGCTGTATTCAGAAACACATCTCGCCTCAACACACGGCGTTGGGCTCACCTATATACCATGTAGTTACATCGTGCTGTATTCAGAAACACATCTCGCCTCAACACACGGCGTTGGTCTCCCCTACATACCATGTAGTTACATCGTGCTGTATTCAGAAACACATCTCGCCTCAACACACGGCGTTGGGCTCACCTATATACAATGTAGTTACATCGTGCTGTATTCAGAAACACATCTCGCCTCAACACACGGCGTTGGGCTCACCTATATACCATGTAGTTACATCGTGCTGTATTCAGAAACACATCTCACCTAACACACGGCGTTGGGCTCACCTATATACCATGTAGTTACATCGTGCTGTATTCAGAAACACATCTCACCTAACACACGGCGTTGGTCTCCCCTACATACCATGTAGTTACATAGTGCTGTATTCAGAAACACATCTCGCCTCAACACACGGCGTTGGGCTCACCTATATACCATGTAGTTACATCGTGCTGTATTCAGAAACACATCTCACCTAACACACGGCGTTGGGCTCCCCTACATACCATGTAGTTACATAGTGCTGTATTCAGAAACACATCTCGCCTCAACACACGGCGTTGGGCTCACCTATATACCATGTAGTTACATCGTGCTGTATTCAGAAACACATCTCGCCTCAACACACGGCGTTGGGCTCACCTATATACCATGTAGTTACATCGTGCTGTATTCAGAAACACATCTCGCCTCAACACACGGCGTTGGTCTCCCCTACATACCATGTAGTTACATAGTGCTGTATTCAGAAACACATCTCGCCTCAACACACGGCGTTGGGCTCACCTATATACCATGTAGTTACATCGTGCTGTATTCAGAAACACATCTCGCCTCAACACACGGCGTTGGTCTCCCCTACATACCATGTAGTTACATAGTGCTGTATTCAGAAACACATCTCGCCTCAACACACGGCGTTGGGCTCACCTATATACCATGTAGTTACATCGTGCTGTATTCAAAAACACATCTCACCTAACACACGGCGTTGGGCTCACCTATATACCATGTAGTTACATAGTGCTGTATTCAGAAACACATCTCACCTAACACACGGCGTTGGTCTCCCCTACATACCATGTAGTTACATAGTGCTGTATTCAGAAACACATCTCGCCTCAACACACGGCGTTGGGCTCACCTATATACCATGTAGTTACATCGTGCTGTATTCAGAAACACATCTCACCTAACACACGGCGTTGGTCTCCCCTACATACCATGTAGTTACATAGTGCTGTATTCAGAAACACATCTCGCCTCAACACACGGCGTTGGGCTCACCTATATACCATGTAGTTACATCGTGCTGTATTCAGAAACACATCTCGCCTCAACACACGGCGTTGGGCTCACCTATATACCATGTAGTTACATCGTGTTGTATTCAGAAACACATCTCACCTCAACACACGGCGTTGGGCTCACCTATATACCATGTAGTTACATCGTGTTGTATTCAGAAACACATCTCACCTCAACACACGGCGTTGGGCTCACCTATATACCATGTAGTTACATCGTGTTGTATTCAGAAACACATCTCACCTCAACACACGGCGTTGGGCTCACCTATATACCATGTAGTTACATCGTGTTGTATTCAGAAACACATCTCACCTCAACACACGGCGTTGGGCTCACCTATATACCATGTAGTTACATCGTGTTGTATTCAGAAACACATCTCACCTCAACACACGGCGTTGGGCTCACCTATATACCATGTAGTTACATCGTGTTGTATTCAGAAACACATCTCACCTCAACACACGGCGTTGGGCTCACCTATATACCATGTAGTTACATCGTGTTGTATTCAGAAACACATCTCACCTCAACACACGGCGTTGGGCTCACCTATATACCATGTAGTTACATCGTGTTGTATTCAGAAACACATCTCACCTCAACACACGGCGTTTGGCTCACCTATATACCATGTAGTTACATCGTGTTGTATTCAGAAACACATCTCACCTCAACACACGGCGTTGGGCTCACCTATATACCATGTAGTTACATCGTGTTGTATTCAGAAACACATCTCACCTCAACACACGGCGTTGGGCTCACCTATATACCATGTAGTTACATCGTGTTGTATTCAGAAACACATCTCACCTCAACACACGGCGTTGGGCTCACCTATATACCATGTAGTTACATCGTGTTGTATTCAGAAACACATCTCACCTCAACACACGGCGTTGGGCTCACCTATATACCATGTAGTTACATCGTGTTGTATTCAGAAACACATCTCACCTCAACACACGGCGTTTGGCTCACCTATATACCATGTAGTTACATCGTGTTGTATTCAGAAACACATCTCACCTCAACACACGGCGTTGGGCTCACCTATATACCATGTAGTTACATCGTGCTGTATTCAGAAACACATCTCGCTTCAACACACGGCGTTGGGCTCACCTATATACCATGTAGTTACATCGTGCTGTATTCAGAAACACATCTCACCTCAACACACGGCGTTGGGCTCACCTATATACCATGTAGTTACATCGTGCTGTATTCAGAAACACATCTCACCTCAACACACGGCGTTGGGCTCACCTATATACCATGTAGTTACATCGTGCTGTATTCAGAAACACATCTCACCTCAACACACGGCATTGGGCTCACCTATATACCATGTAGTTACATCGTGCTGTATTCAGAAACACATCTCACCTCAACACACGGCGTTGGGCTCACCTATATACCATGTAGTTACATCGTGCTGTATTCAGAAACACATCTCGCTTCAACACACGGCGTTGGGCTCACCTATATACCATGTAGTTACATCGTGCTGTATTCAGAAACACATCTCACCTCAACACACGGCGTTGGGCTCACCTATATACCATGTAGTTACATCGTGCTGTATTCAGAAACACATCTCGCCTCAACACACGGCGTTGGTCTCCCCTACATACCATGTAGTTACATAGTGCTGTATTCAGAAACACATCTCGCCTCAACACACGGCGTTGGGCTCACCTATATACCATGTAGTTACATCGTGCTGTATTCAAAAACACATCTCACCTAACACACGGCGTTGGGCTCACCTATATACCATGTAGTTACATAGTGCTGTATTCAGAAACACATCTCACCTAACACACGGCGTTGGTCTCCCCTACATACCATGTAGTTACATAGTGCTGTATTCAGAAACACATCTCGCCTCAACACACGGCGTTGGGCTCACCTATATACCATGTAGTTACATCGTGCTGTATTCAGAAACACATCTCGCCTCAACACACGGCGTTGGGCTCACCTATATACCATGTAGTTACATCGTGTTGTATTCAGAAACACATCTCACCTCAACACACGGCGTTGGGCTCACCTATATACCATGTAGTTACATCGTGTTGTATTCAGAAACACATCTCACCTCAACACACGGCGTTGGGCTCACCAATATACCATGTAGTTACATCGTGTTGTATTCAGAAACACATCTCACCTCAACACACGGCGTTGGGCTCACCTATATACCATGTAGTTACATCGTGTTGTATTCAGAAACACATCTCACCTCAACACACGGCGTTGGGCTCACCTATATACCATGTAGTTACATCGTGTTGTATTCAGAAACACATCTCACCTCAACACACGGCGTTGGGCTCACCTATATACCATGTAGTTACATCGTGTTGTATTCAGAAACACATCTCACCTCAACACACGGCGTTGGGCTCACCTATATACCATGTAGTTACATCGTGTTGTATTCAGAAACACATCTCACCTCAACACACGGCGTTGGGCTCACCTATATACCATGTAGTTACATCGTGTTGTATTCAGAAACACATCTCACCTCAACACACGGCGTTTGGCTCACCTATATACCATGTAGTTACATCGTGTTGTATTCAGAAACACATCTCACCTCAACACACGGCGTTGGGCTCACCTATATACCATGTAGTTACATCGTGCTGTATTCAGAAACACATCTCGCTTCAACACACGGCGTTGGGCTCACCTATATACCATGTAGTTACATCGTGCTGTATTCAGAAACACATCTCACCTCAACACACGGCGTTGGGCTCACCTATATACCATGTAGTTACATCGTGCTGTATTCAGAAACACATCTCACCTCAACACACGGCGTTGGGCTCACCTATATACCATGTAGTTACATCGTGCTGTATTCAGAAACACATCTCACCTCAACACACGGCATTGGGCTCACCTATATACCATGTAGTTACATCGTGCTGTATTCAGAAACACATCTCACCTCAACACACGGCGTTGGGCTCACCTATATACCATGTAGTTACATCGTGCTGTATTCAGAAACACATCTCGCTTCAACACACGGCGTTGGGCTCACCTATATACCATGTAGTTACATCGTGCTGTATTCAGAAACACATCTCACCTCAACACACGGCGTTGGGCTCACCTATATACCATGTAGTTACATCGTGCTGTATTCAGAAACACATCTCGCCTCAACACACGGCGTTGGGCTCACCTATATATTAGGTGATATATACGGTAATATGGTATATTATACCATGTAGTTACATCGTGCTGTATTCAGAAACACATCTTCCCTCAACACACGGCGTTGGGCTCACCTATATACCATGTAGTTACATCGTGCTGTATTCAGAAACACATCTCGCCTCAACACACGGCGTTGGGCTCACCTATATACCATGTAGTTACATCGTGCTGTATTCAGAAACACATCTTCCCTCAACACACGGCGTTGGGCTCACCTATATACCATGTAGTTACATCGTGCTGTATTCAGAAACACATCTCGCCTCAACACACGGCGTTGGGCTCACCTATATATTAGGTGATATATACGGTAATATGGTATATTATACCATGTAGTTACATCGTGCTGTATTCAGAAACACATCTTCCCTCAACACACGGCGTTGGGCTCACCTATATACCATGTAGTTACATCGTGCTGTATTCAGAAACACATCTTCCCTCAACACACGGCGTTGGGCTCACCTATATACCATGTAGTTACATCGTGCTGTATTCAGAAACACATCTTCCCTCAACACACGGCGTTGGGCTCACCTATATACCATGTAGTTACATCGTGCTGTATTCAGAAGCACATCTTCCCTCAACACACGGCGTTGGGCTCACCTATATACCATGTAGTTACATCGTGCTGTATTCAGAAACACATCTTCCCTCAACACACGGCGTTGGGCTCACCTATATACCATGTAGTTACATCGTGCTGTATTCAGAAACACATCTCGCCTCAACACACGGCGTTGGGCTCACCTATATACCATGTAGTTACATCGTGCTGTATTCAGAAACACATCTTCCCTCAACACACGGCGTTGGGCTCACCTATATACCATGTAGTTACATCGTGCTGTATTCAGAAACACATCTCGCCTCAACACACGGCGTTGGGCTCACCTATATACCATGTAGTTACATCATGCTGTATTCAGAAACACATCTCACCTCAACACACGGCGTTGGGCTCACCTATATACCACGTAGTTACATCGTGCTGTATTCAGAAACACATCTCACCTCAACACACGGCGTTGGGCTCACCTATATACCATGTAGTTACATCGTGCTGTATTCAGAAACACATCTTACCTCAACACACGGCGTTGGGCTCACCTATATACCATGTAGTTACATCGTGCTGTATTCAGAAACACATCTCGCCTCAACACACGGCGTTAGTATATCTCGTGCGGTTCAATATTGTTACTTGGAACTTTAACATTATTGATACATAATGTTACAATAGCAATAACTACAATATTGTGCAAACATAACACATAATGTGGCATCTACCCCAAGGCATGTAAATGGACACATTCTTTGATTAAGATTAAGAATATGTTTAGTAACTGAGTATCCAATTGGTAAGCAGCTATAGTAAGTGAATAGATATTATTAAAAATTATTTAAAAATTGTAATAAATATTCGAGTTTTACATTGTGTATTTGATAGCATTGAATGGTCAAAGTACAGTACAAATATAAATATAAAAAAGTTACTTTCCGAAAGGTTTTATTTGCAAAATCTAAACATTTAGAATATAACTTAACCTAAACTGACTTATTGTAACATAACCTAAATTTACCTAATATTATGATATAGAAGTATTATTCCTGCGGTTAATTATCAAGTGAATACTCTATTTTGGTCGTAAAAACCTTTACCAGACTAAAGCGCTTAATTCCTTGTATCTAATTTATAGTTGATTAAGAGTTGTATCTACCGGCGAAATATGAAGTTTATATCAGATTTCATCAAATAATTAAATGATTTTTACTTAAATAAAATTGTTCTCCCTATGAAATCACCCTATTACAAAAATATATTTAAATATGTAACATTATTGTATGTCAAATCTATTGCATTCGGGGAATATTATAATTGTATTATATTCTGGGGATTCGTTTACGAAAATCCTGGTGGATAAATTGTCTCAGAAAGACCTTTGTGAGGTATACGAGACGTCGCTCGTATCTGGAGAATGACCGACTATACATAGAGTGTTGTTCTAATCCTTAGTATTAATAAATTCTAACCGTGGTTATTGTGTGGTATTTTAAAAGTTTCAGTTTTCATATTCAGTAAGAGTTAAGGAACCTGTCCATGATGATAGTAAGAAAAGGCCGTTTTAGTAGGCCTAATAGTAAGAAAAGGCCGTGAGAGTAGATCTGTTAGAAGAAGGCCGTATTCGAATCATGTTAGAAAGTGAAAATTAGGAATAAAAAATGGGACAGTTAATAATTTAGTTTTCCTCATTGTAATCCCATACAATACTACAATTGTAACACGTGAAACAAACTTTATCCCTAATCCTACCAACATACGTAGAAACTGTATTTAAATTACATACATCTTAAGTTAGTTTTTGGGTATCGCTCAGTTTTTTTTTTTTTTTTTTTTTTTTTTTTTTTTTTCTGGCGAAAAACCATTTGTGGTTATCATCGCCAAACTAAATCTAACACGGAACAACGCAATATTTTAAATAAAACCAAATAAATTTAAATACAACAAATATTAACAAACAAAAACAACAACAATAAATAACAAAAAACAACAATAAATCTATAACAATAATAAATAACAAAACTACAACAAAAAACAATATAACAGTAAATAAATAATAACAATATGTAAAACAATAATAGGTAACAATTCATCAATAAATAAATCTCAATAACAATAACAAAGACACAAAATAAATTAAATTAAAATAAATAAAAGAAACAGAGAATTATATGTATAAATAAAAAAAAATGTATTTGTGTATTAAATTTCAAAAAATATTTTCAAGTGGTGCAAGAAAGCGATGACTCGGTCAATGGCCGCGGCATCGTCCCTTAGCACCACCTTCAAACTCCCTTTTAAATTAAAAAGGGCACGAATATTGCTTACAATAACACAATCTACTAAAACATGTTTTATTGTGAAGATATCACCGCAGTATTGGCATATTGGTGGATCTTCACGACGCATCAAATATCCATGAGTTGCAAAAGAGTGGCCAACGCGAAGGCGTGTAACCACCACTTCCTCCCTACTGGGTATCGCTCAGTTTGGGATGCAATTGTTGTCATGCGAATTTGATTTCGTGGAGGATTATACAATTTAAAAGTTCTTTTGAAATTTGAGATAGTTATTTATGGTATAAGTACCCGATAATACCAAAGCAATGTTTATGTTTCGGACTCCATAATTCTGTTTGTTTTTCAAAATTGGTTACACCCAATTTCTAAATTGTTTAAACTATTATAATATTATGTGACATTTTGGCTACCTTAATAAATTTGTTTAAATATTGATAAGTGTACATTTTATTACACTTCATTGACACTTCAAATGAAAATAAAAGAATTTTATAAAGAGAGGGATAAGAAATTGTGTGAAGTTTATTAAACATTTAACCTTTCAGACACCAACGAATATTGAAAGAAAGCCAAAGTTCTGTTACTACTGAATAAACCATAAAGCGTTATTTAAAGAACAATATAGAGGAGTGAGCAATCCAATGTAGAAACTGACAATTTCTAACTTTAAAGAAATGATTGAGTTTCGTAAAACATTTCAACTTTTTATTAAACTAAGAAGCTCAACTGGCGATACAATTTTCAAGTCATGAGACAGGGCGTAACTTTAAGCTGTTGGCGAGTAAGAGCCTTTCAACCTCCAGCTATAAACGTAGAAAAGAAAGTATAACAATTCTGGCTTGTAGTAATGTTTCGGCACATCATAAATGGATTTCTTATTGATCAGGAAATCAAAAGTTCATGAGCATTCCAAGCGATTTCAAAAAATGTTTTTTTAGTAAATCATTACAATCATAAAAGTGATTGGATGATCTGAGTAGTTTTTAAAGATCCGTTTATTAAGGAATTTGTCGTTTCCACAGAAAAATATTTAAAAAAACAATATTAAAAGAAAAGCTGTATTACTGATAGACAACACCCCAACACGCTCGAGTGAGAGAAACCTCATACTGATGACAAACAGATGATGTCTCTACCACCAAATGCATCGGTCATTTCCCAAATAGGCTGGTATTGACCGGGTGTCTTGGAAACACTTTAAAAAAATTATCGAAGGAAGCTACTACCAATAATGTTACGACTAACTGATGGTGGGCAGGCTGATGAAAACGGTAATTTGAAAGCCATTAACTTTAAGGACGTGGCTTATTAGATTGC
>JBAIZL010000003.1:131433533-131531033 GCA_036971475.1 Prosapia bicincta | reverse complement strand
TAAAATAATTAATTTAATATAAACGTTTTAAAATTAGGACTTTGTATAATAATAAATTTCAATTAAGTACTCAAACAATATTTTTAAAATTAGTTTTAAAAAACTTAAAAATTAATAATGCTAAATAATTTTTTTCAATAGCTTTTGAAAATAATAAAATTTAGAAACGCAAATTACAGTAAGATAAATTAAAACACACACACACCTCACCGATCAAAAATTTAATTTAAACTAACCATTGAAACTGGATTGATAAAATATGTTTACAAAAAAGAAATTTATAAAAGCAAAAAATGTTTAAAACAAATATCAAAAAAAATAAATTAACTCTGTAATTGATAATCTTTTTTATGTTGCTACATTTTATTTTACAAATTTGATTAACTGAAAATATATTTTTGAAAATTATTGGGTGATTTAAAGTCTTGTTTAAATACAACTCTCAAAATGTTTAGAAAAATTAAACAATACAAATCTACAACAATAAATTTTTAAATCCAAACAAATTATGTTCAAACTGCAATAAAAGTATATTTAAACAAAACAAATGATTTTGTTTGCTGACAAACATTTTTTTTTTTAAATAATTTTTTAAATGTATTCAATAAATAATGCTCTCTAAAGTACTTGAACAATTATTTATATTCTTAAGGTTGTCTACATTATTTTTATATAATAAACTTTTTACAATCAATGTTTTCTCCCAAATGTTTCAAAGCCACAATGGACTGAGAAAGAGGAAATGTATACCTGTATTTTCCTAAAGTCACAGACATAAAGTCTCTTTCCTTAGCTTTTAAGTTTTTTGTTTTGTTTTAAAATGTTTTTTATTGTTTTTTCCCTCTTACAATTGTTATAATGGTAGAATATTTAGATATTGAAAATAGTGTTTTTGGTGGCAAAAATTACCTCACAGATAAGCAAATACACAAGTATGGCATTTTGGTTTTTTTTCAAAACAAACTATTCTTAACATTTTTAGTTGACAAACTGTGTGTTAATGAGTAAACTGTTTTTATTTTAACAATAATACGTATTTGTTAATTATTGTTAAATTGTGCTATATCGTTTTATATAACTTCCGTGCAACTGACAAAAACCCAAGCCAATTTTTATAATCACGGGGAAATGTATTTTCTACTACTCTTACATAAAACACAACCTCTTGGCTTTAATGATTTCTTATTTTAGACTGTTATATACACAATAAATACAAGTGTGTTGGACAAAAGTGTTTCAATAGAATATTAAATATCAATTATTAATAATTTAATAAATAAATTTAAAAAGATTTCAAAATAATACTCGGTTTATATTTGCTCACTGCTAGTAGTTTCTACTAATAATTTTTCAAAATGAATCCGTTTTTTAAGTCTGTAGATCCCCAAACGCTCTTCTGATTAGTTAACATGTGAACAATAAGTGTTTGTTATTTTAAGGTACTTTGCAAACTTGAAACGAATAAAATATTGGTTATAGCCTATTGTAATAGTGTAAATTTATT
This sequence comes from Prosapia bicincta, assembly GCA_036971475.1. Taxonomy (NCBI): domain Eukaryota; kingdom Metazoa; phylum Arthropoda; class Insecta; order Hemiptera; family Cercopidae; genus Prosapia; species Prosapia bicincta. Next base: position 131,529,529 of record JBAIZL010000003.1, on the reverse strand, counting down.
TTGCCATAACATTTAATTAGGCTAGGCATAAGGCTAACACTGTTGAATGTTCATAAATAAAGACTAATACTACAACAAAATACATAATACAAACGAAAGTTAGGCTGAAGATTAAAGGGGATATTTCATTACTCTAATGATTACTAAATTTTTAAAACTAGGACAATCAATGTCTATTAGCTTACCAATTGATAATCTTGAAGTAAACAAATACGTTTTGAAAAATCCATTAAGATTATGTTCAATATAACAATATACTATAACAACTCAACTAACACTATAACCAACACTAAAAGTACTATTATTATAAATACTTAAATAAAAGTTTAATAAAATTAGAAACACCAAACATAACCTCTAACGCGTCTACCGATACCGGCTACCTACTGTTAGTTCTTAATTGATACGCTCGAGCGTTAGTGGACAATGGAATAAAATGGTATACAACCGAAGAAATTAGGAAAGCATTGAATGTAGTTATCTGAATAAAGTCTTAATAACAAACAATTAATAACCTTTTTAATACTGTTCATCATGTAAAATAGGTTGAGTAATCAAGTGGAACGTAGGGCTTATATAGTAAAGTTCAGATGACTTCAGAGAATTTGGGAAATTTCTCGTGGCTAAATAAATAAGTTCAGTAGGCCTAAGTATCCTATATATTGACTTGACGTAAACATCTGTCTTTATTTAAATTAGGAAATTGGAGTTTGGAATTATATATTGAAAACAATTTAGTTTAAGGTTTAATTTGTCTTTTTTTCCATAATTATTAGCAAACAGACTATATTTTTATGTAACCTCGTAAGGTTCTAAAACGTGAGTGTAAAAGTCATTTTAAAAAAACTCAAAATAAAATGCACCTACTTGAACGAATTTTTGTTACATGAGGCTACTAACCTCTAAAAAGCAGTGAAGTTTAATAAAAGGGACAAACCAAATAATAAGTTTCAGTGTTTGAACCACATAGGGTATTTTTGGTTTCTGTTTTACTCGATGTATTAATAATGTTAATAATACAAAACAGTCCCATTTTCTAAAAAATAACCAGAGCTAGTAAAACAGATGTAAAACATACATGTATATATTTTCTACGCATGAAAATGCAATATATAAATTTATTATGTATACAATATTTATAGTACATAATTATGCATACTTTTATAAATGCATACACATTTATAGATACATTTACAAATATTTGTAATTATAAAACATTGGTATTTTCATACGATATCTTGTATATATATATATATATATATATATATATATATATATATATATATATATATATATATATATATATATATATATTATGTTGACCATTTTTTTTCCGTTGCACTCACATTATGAAGTTCATATATTACTATTGTAAATACTTTTATCCACCACTAAGTGCAATAATTTTACCTTGTGTGATGAGGCACCTTTCGGTCACTTGACCATTATCGAATCACAGTGGCGGATAAAAGTATTTACAATAGTAATATACAACTTCATATATATGAAGGTTTTTTTCATGTAACATTTATTTGGTTACTTAAACTACGTATGAAATGTACTTTTTTTGGTAAAGCCAAAATTACATAACAGTGGAATGCTTCAAACAAAATTAAATAGAACTGGTATTTTAATATATATATATATATATATGTATGTATAAAATTAGTCAAATCACCTTGAAAACTATGTTGAATAAAAATCGACCATTCTATACTATGTTAAAATTGGAAGAATTAAATTAACACAAAGTAATTTACTTTTACTACCATAATTACTTTTAGTAATTTTCGTATTCTAAGTCTCTGCAATCTACTGATTTAAGATACAGTTGGTGTGAAGGTAATTCGTGTCTAGTGCAATACACAAACCGATAAATATTATGAGTGGCTTTTAATGTTAGGATAACGTCTGGATAATGTCGTCGGCACTTTTATAAATATGTTGAGGTAATATAACCTGCCGTCAGTACTTTTTTAAGGTCCTGGAAAATCTGAAACATAAAAAGAAACCAATAATGCCGTATATCAGTTTTATTTTTTCCTAAACTTTTTCAATTTATATGAAATCGTGCTTGTAGGATGCCTTTACTGATGCTAGTATTTCTTTATTCATGTCAGTTTATGAAAGCTCTGTTGACCTAAGGAGATATATTTACCATTATTAGGTATTAGAATATATTATAAATATCACAACTCGGATAAACTTTATGTACACCATTAGGCCTAAGTGTTAGTAAAATTTGTAATACAACACAAAAGCTACAGATTCATTCCAAACCTCTACCATGACGACTTGTAACATAAATATAACTATAATATCTTTAATGATTAAATAATATTCCGAAAAGGTATTATATAAGTGAATAAAACAGGATCACATATATTCAAATAACAACAATTATATGTTACAGGCTTAATAACATTTTAGTAGTTACTAGAAGTAAGAAAATGAAAACAGATTACTAATCTTTGTTTTAACCATAAAGTGTCTTCATAAGCACGATGCTAATAAACTAAATATATTTGACACTCACAATGGCAATAGTTTGCTTTCAAAATCTAATTACATGAAAAGAGGTGGAGTAGGTAAATAAAAGAAGAACCGAATGGTAAAAATTTATTATTAAATTGGTTTTAAAATGTATTGTGATGTGCATTAGTAGTTATATGAATAAGTTTGTAAATGAGCGACTTATACCTCTATTCAAATAGGACCCAGCTGAATCTTTATGTTAATAAATAAAATAAGGGATGAAAATTGACAAGTTAAACCATTAGGCCAGACTATGGATTAGATATTTTACGGGTGTAAGGATAAATTTGGCAGAAGAGGAAAATTTCCGCGTACGTATGACTATAAAAACAGTGGCTGGTGCAAATAATGAAAATTCATGTAATGTATAGATCCATGAAATTTATAAATGCATGGTTTGAAGAGCAAAATAGCAATTTCCGTTAAGCAATTGAAGATTTTAGTAATAAAATAGGTAAGATTAATAACATTTAAGTACTAAAATGGAATAATTTTATGTAGAGTTGCAATAAAATGGTGGGATAAAAAAAAATAATGAAAAGCTAGATACAACTAGAGAAAATCAAGAGGTTTTAATTTTCAAAAAAAAAATATATATATATACTCTTCGTTTACTCTTCCATAAGTGGTCATAATCAACGAAAATTCAACGTGTTTTATTTTTAAACCTGTAATATTTCTAAAGTAAATGAAAATTATTTCTATTTTTGTCATTAGTTGTAAACGTCCGTAGTCATAATTACCTTATTTATATAAGTTATAAAGTGAATTACATTTTGCTATTGAAGCAAATATTATATATTTTTTATGTCTTTCTAATAATAATGGTAAGAAGTTTCGTAGGTGAAGAACTTTAAAAAAAGAGACAAAAAATATCCTACAATAAATCTGTTACAAAATATCTTGCATATATTAATATATATAAGGCATATATAATAAGCATATATTTCAATCTGTTTCACAATTTTTTGCACAACTTATGCACTATTATAACGAGGTTGTTTATAGGGTTTTTCAGTTTTTTTTCAAAAAGTAAGATATTACGGATAGTGAACAGAATAAGTGTATAAAATAATGTGGCATCGTGAAAATAGAAATCCATTCCGCACTCATATTCTTCCTATTGCAAACTTCTCGCTTAGTTCTTATGCTATAAATGCCTGTCTGGGAGAGATAGCGAGAAGGGGAACACACGGAAACCCGGATATTTTCACAGTCAGGCAGCAATTAAGGAACTAAACGAACATGTGGTCACCTCGGCCATAGTCAGGGAGTGCCTAAATAACCTACAAGCCCTGGCAAGGCACAATCAAATCAAGATAGGTTGGGTGCCAGGGCATAGGGGAATACTTGGAAATGAAGCCGCAGATGCGCTGGCCAGAGAGGAGTCTTCGACTCCCATGATTGGACCGGAGCCTGCGGTAGGTATTTCCAAATCCATGGTCAAGATGGCAGTGCGAAGGTGGATGGCTGAAAGACACTGTGCGCACTGGATCAGGGCTGAAGGGATGAGACACAGTAAGCTAACCCTTAGGAAACCTTCCTTGGGGCTGCAGAAGAGTCTCATCTATCTGTCTAGGCAGGAACTGAGGATAGCCACAGGTCTACTCACGGGACACGGTGGACTAAGGAAACATCTGCATAAAATGGGTATCTACAAAGATGAACCAGTGTGCAGATTATGCGGGCAAGACCGCCACACACATCATTTATAGATGTGAAGCACTTGCCGAGAGGCGCTTCAACCTCTTTGGAGATAGCACAGCTCTGGAAGAGGATGCTGAAGGTAAAACACTAGTCAGAAAACTCCTAAACCTGGTAAGAGGGAAGTGGCTATTTGACTAGATCAGGGAGGTAAGTACAATATACCTTAAGGTAGCAGTGCTTTGGGCAGTTTTAAACCCGCTCCCAAGTCAAGGAAAAAAAATAGTTCTTATTGCAAACTTTAGGGGGTCCAACTTTAACGTAAACTCCCCCATTGCTAATGTTTCAAAATATATCAATGGAGTTTTATTGATGGTAAAGGAATGTTTTCTGAAAATTAGTGTTTACAATTAGAGGTTTACAAGATTAAATACAGTTTGAAATTTTCCTTAATCAAGTGAAATGCTAAAAGAGTATTTTTTAAATACAATATTATATAATGTTAGATTTATATTCTTTGAATAAAAGGTTTTCTCGATTCAATTAAACTAAATCCATTCGTTTCATAAATTCATTTTTGATACAATACGGGTTTTAATTATCATTTGTGTAAATATTGTGTGTAAATGTTATGGTTAATATATAAATAGAATCATAAAAAAGTAAATATAATAAACCTATTTAAATCTTGTATTAGTTGGTAGTTGAAAATCGAGTTAATAAATTAGATAAAAAAAACATCTCTTTAAAATTAAAATAAACTCTACCTGAAACTATGTAAAGTTAACAAAGAAAACCAAAAAGAGAGAAATCATTTATTCCGCTTAGACTGATACAAGAGGCAGTGTAAAGCAGTGTTGCGATTTAAATAGGTTTACCGCAGGAATTACCTGTGCTTTCCCAATGTGGTTGCTGTATTTATCCAGGCTTTTATGTTTTTACTTTGGTTGGAAACAAACTTCAAGCTCATTATCAAGGGGATTATTTGCGATAATGTAAGCCAGTTTGTCAGTAGGATTTAGATTCTAAAACCAAAGTCTATTATATATAGGAACTATTCTACAGTTTGCACGATGTCCCACGTAACATACTTAGCAATAGATTGTTTTGAAAGTGAAAACTTTATTGTTAACGTCTAAATTTGATTCTCTTGGTTTTTTTAGTTGCTTATAATTTACGTTTTGAGTACTACGTTTTATCCTAGTACTAATGAAGTTTTGTCGAAAAATTACAACAAAGAATTTTTTAAAATTAATTTCAATTAGAAAAATTTAAATAAAATTTACAAAAGTTGTGTTGCAATAACAATTAGGGCCACCGATAATAACGAACTTCTACGGCGCGAGAAATTCTACTTGTCTTATCGTTTTCAAAGCCTACATAGATTAAATACAAAACAGAGTTTAAAAAAAGTAATCAATATTAATGAGTATTCTGCAGAAACTACTCTAAACAAATACATCCTTATGGCAAAACCTTTAGAATTTATAAAACGCTGTCCCTATCTATTCGTGTATTAATTTGTTATTGGAAAATTACCTAAATGTAACACAAACTATTATGAAATGAGATGTTAAATATTGCAGTTATGTGTTACATAATTAATGGTCAACCTGCAAAGGTGCGCGCATTCTCATTGACTTGATAAGTGGTATGTTTAAGAAAGATACTGTTTAGGAATAATACAAAACAAAATTTATTTTTCTGAGTTCAAAATATAAACAAAAATTGAACAAACGTAAGTTATATACTAATAACACTTGTTTTAAAATATTAATTCTCTTTGAATATGAAGTTAACCTATTTGAAAAAAGTACAATTTCATAATTTATGGTATAAATATTAGATATCCATCTACCTGTAAAGTTGTTTCATTAATTAAATGTATTTTACACTTTATGAATCTAAAACTTGGTATTTGAAAAAGGAATTTATTGTATAAAACATCTATTGTGTAAGAATTTATTAGGCCACGTGGTTTAATCCCTCATTTATAATTCTCTTATAATATCACAAAATTTAGAATTTTCACTATTTGACCGGCCTAATGTTTAGGTTCTTTAAACGTATTTATATAAATACAGTTTTTAAGAGAAAAATTGTTCCAAATTACTTTTCCACTAAGCCGGAAAACTTTTGTAGCGTTACTCGCTTGGGTTTGCTCCTTCCGCCATGTTCCTGATTAGATCGACTTCGATGTATCATCGGGAGATGTAATTAGATAGAATATTTTAAGCAAAAATGAAAACAATAACATAAGAACTAATTTTAAATAAATTGCATAATAAATAATTTTTAACTAAAACATTATTTTAATTCAAAAGAAATATTTATGCATCATAATCTCCATAATCCCTTTCCCTTGAATTTATTGCGCTTTGATATGATCCTCTCGCTCGAAAAACAAATGTTTAAGAGGGGCGATAATTGTATTTACATGGCAACTATTGACCTTTCACGCAGCCCTCTGGCGCATCTCATGGCTCCAAGAAATCTGCTATCTTTACCTTATTTTACATATATCATTAATGAACAAATGCACAATTTCTTTTTTTTTTAATTTTTAAATAACTGTACTGATTTCTTTACGAATGCTGGTAAATAATAATATTATTATTTAATTGAGTAAAATAATGTTATATAAGTAACATATTTTTATGCGTGTGGGGAACCTGCACTTACAAGCAGAGTATCCAATACTGTTTTACTACTTGGAGATGGAAAATTGGTAGATAAAAAAATGAGTACGGAAATTATTATTTTCCAAATGAAAAATCATTTTGTATTCTCGCATTTTATTCATAAGTATTTTATTAAATAAGTAATCGGTCTATATTTTCTAAATTCTGCCTATTTATACAGAATTTGAATATGCCTCAATCTTATATTTTCTTATATGGAATACCTCATTGATTCGCATAGTTTTGAGGAAGGAATTTAATACACTACATTATCAAACACAATGTGAAAATAAAACCAATCCTTAGATTGTGAATGTGTAAATCTAAATTTGTAATATGTACAAAAAACAATAATTTATGAACCTTATAAAATAGACATAGAACAATAGACTACATCTCAATGCTCTAAGCCTCTAACGTTGTTAATGATTCACCCCAGATTTTGAGCTGTACCAAGTCTTTATTTTAGCAATTCCTTCCATTGTAAATTGGCCTATTGTATAGTTAAATACAACAATATTGTGATTTATAGAGTTTACTCAAATGTAAACTCTACGTATAATAATATTTCCTAACCCGACCATGTACAAACATCTATAAACTCATTTAGGACACAGTATAGTTATTATTTTCCCCCATTTAATTTATCTCTAATGTGCAACAAAGAAAGGTTGGAAGTGATATCACAAACAAAACTATAGAATTTTGAAAATTGGATTTTCAATTCTCCTCGAATGGAAGTCTTACGTGCGTCCGCTGGTTAAAATCTCTTTGGATTATTAACTTTGTCGATAGAGAATCAGATACAACTTTATTTATTTGGTTAAGAAATGTCGTGTTTATAAGTAAAAATATAGCCCACCCCGGTATTTTTTTAAATGGTAAAGTGCTTTAATTTATTTAAAAAAACGAATTACCTCTATTCATTACCTTTATTATTCATATCTTGATAAGGCTCTCCAGGTCAATTGATTGCCTTAAAAATTGTACCTTACAAATAGGCTTAGGCAGTTTTATCCGTCTATCCAAATCGTTCGAAATAAGACAGGTTAGATTAAAATTCAATTACAAATTACACAAAACACAATTAAACATCACACAATTAAATTTTATTTACAAAAAATATTAAATTTTGAAACAAATAAAATATTACACTTATTAAAAAATTTAAAAGTTCACGGCCTTTACAAATGCTTACGACAAATCTAATCTAATGCACGCTGGTATCGTATATTTTTACTGATTTTGAACGTATGGGAAAATATTATATTTAAAACATACTTTGGCAATTATTTAAATTTACGTCGTTTTGTTACGAGAGGAAATAGTTTACACGGATTACCTTTTGCAACATATTTTAATTTTGAAAATAATAAAAAAAAAGTAACAAATCACTAATAAAACACTTCCTCGTTGCTAATAAACTTTGAAAATTAAGTTAATAAAAGTTGAACACAAAATTTAACGACAGCAAGCCCATGATGATCGACCGTGCAGCGAAGCTACTGTAAGATAGACGAAACGCTTTTTCTCACGGTAACCTAGCACATAGTTCTGAATTCGCCCCCCCCCCCCCTTGTATATTCAAAAAATATTCACGTACTTTTTTAACATGGCGTCATTTTTATTATGTATCTAGCTTGTCATAAACATTTTTTATAAAAAATTTCTTTTAAACAAGGTCGATTTTACATCAACTAGAAAACAAATATTTATGCAACATGCTTTATTGTAACCGACAATTACTGAGCATATTACGAAAAAACGAATTTATTAAACAGAACTATACAGATAAAATATAAGTATTTTATGATTACAAATATGATAGACTCTCTGAAGTTTTATTGTTCTTCTAAATTAATAATAAAGGGGCCTTATTTATCTACGCATAACCTACACCATTTACAACTTCATTCATTTTTATAAGTTAATTTAAAAATGGATAACCTTGTGACGTTAGTTCTGAAAACTTACCTTTTATAAAATTCTCTAGAATTTCAAAAAATCTCTTATTGGTTTGACCAATATACTTGGAACTTTAAATCATCGCTTTTTTAAAAGCGTTGTTTAAAATATTCCAAGTTTTGTAAATCACAATCGGCCGTTTCGTTATTGTACTTTAGTCCTACTTTGTCAAGTCTTTATCAAACCCTACCCAATGGGATAAATTCTTTTAACCATCAGGTTTCAGTAAAAATGTTAGAATTTTATCTAGATTAATCTAAATGTTGATAAATTTTTAGATTTTGTAAATATGGCTGATTTATCAGTTCATCGGATGGATACACTGATTGGTCTCTTACTATATTTCCCCGAAGGATTTCAATCGTATTACTATTAGGACTTCCTGCTCGAGGGTTCCCGTTACATCTTGACAGACGAGATGGGACGCGTTATAAAGTTCCCTGACAATGTTTCAAGTGGCAATTATGATTGGCTGAGTATTGCATTTCACATAACCAAGGTATAATATCTTATTTGGAAGCAACAATACTATGATGATGTTGTAAATAGCTGAATGAAAAACAAGGCTAGCGGAATAAAAGGTTTTTATTTTATAGCTAATAAATGTATAATATCAGCAATCAGTACACGGACAACCATATACACCAGAAATGTTTTAAAATGAAAGAAACCTTAGTAAAAGTAATAATTAATGAAGACACTTTTTTAATAGAATTCTATTCATTCATTCAAAGAAACATTTATTCTATTACAATTTTGTTGAAATTATTAACATAATATACATGTTTGGAGCAAACGTTTTGGATTTTAAAAAATTTCATGCTAAAAGGAAATATTGTACGAATATATACGTATCATATGGAATTATTTCTCATAATATTTAAAATAATATAATCATAAAAGTGTGAAATATTGAAATGTTCTTATTGCATAATTCCAAAAGTATTACAAACACTATTCTTCCTTAAACAGAAATAAATGTGTGAGGTTTTCTGTAAGTTAGAGAACAGATGTAAAATTATTATTTTCAAAACAGCCCCATGAAAAACTTTAATAAATTTATGAACTGTCGTATGATACAGCCTTGATCATGGACTGCGTATTTTTTTTTTAATAAATAGAAATATATCATACGTAATAGATATTTATATCTTTCTATAAACTTTGTAGTAGAATCGATCAATCATTTCGAAACAGATGTCGAGTCTCCAATCATTTATAACTTTATAAAATATATGAATATCAATACATCTTTTTTTTGGATTATTCATAACAATTTATATTGATGTCATATTTGTTGAAAAATGTATTTTTATATAGAGCCTTCATAAGAGGTTTAAGTAAATAGTCCAGTATTAGTTTAGGGGTGATTATTTCAGGAATCTATTTGGATATCTAATAGAGGTTTTAAATTACAAAGATAGTTTGTTTTGCTACAGCACGTGATAGCTTAGGGCTCCAAACGGTTGCATTAAACGTTTACACCAATCAATTTCATTAGATAACCATGAATGAAATAAAACAAACACAGACGATATTTAACGTACAGATCTCTAATTGTATAGTTGGAAGTGTTCAAAAAAATCAAAATCAGTTGTACAACACAAATAAAGCATTTGTGAAAGTTCAACATAGGTGTTCTATGCATGTTTCGAAATGATTTCAACTATGCTTGAATGTTTTCTTTGATAACATTTACATTTAAGCAATATATAAATAAATAAACAATGTGACTGCGTGTTCTTATGACTTCGAACTTATTTAACCTATCAATGTGGGGCAACGAAAATATCTTTTATTTTCTCCTTGTGGACAAATCACTGATAATGTTTCCTCTTATTTTCTCCTTGTGGTCAAATCACTGATAATGTTTCCTCTTATTTTCTCCTTGTGGTCAAATCACTGATAATGTTTCCTCTTATTTTCTCCTTGTGGTCAAATCACTGATAATGTTTCCTCTTATTTTCTCCTTGTGGTCAAATCACTGATAATGTTTCCTCTTATTTTCTCCTTGTGGTCAAATCACTGATAATGTTTCCTCTTATTTTCTCCTTGTGGTCAAATCACTGATAATGTTTCCTCTTATTTTCTCCTTGTGGTCAAATCACTGATAATGTTTCCTCTTATTTTCTCCTTGTGGTCAAATCACTGATAATGTTTCCTCTTATTTTCTCCTTGTGGTCAAATCACTGATAATGTTTCCTCTTATTTTCTCCTTGTGGTCAAATCACTGATAATGTTTCCTCTTCACCACAACATTATTCTCGCTTCCCAAAACATATTGCCCCTAACATTTGCCATAAGGCGTATATGCAATTCCTTTTTGGGTGAGGTGAACTTTCCTTCTTGTTGCATTACACAGAACTGGAAATCGATTTTGCAGGTGGTACTTGTCAATTAAATCACTAGCACTTTACAAGTATGCCTGACGCTATAGAGACAGTGAATAATAACGAGTTTAGCACAACAGAAAGCAAAACAGACAATTAGGGACAATTAGGTGATATAGAACAGATTCCGATTCGCGTTTTTTACACAGATCAAAGTGAACGCTTCAATCTTCGAATAGGACTGGACTACACATATAGGCTCCATACCTCTGCCTAATTAAATCATGTTGACGACGTGCTTTTTGAGCTACATTTGGGTCACTAGGAAGTTATTAGAGCTAATGGGCAGTTTTACATATAAGTCTTACTTCTCTTACTTTAATAGTCATAATAAACAAAAATTCATCCCACTTAACCATGCATATTATGGAATATACTACAATATTATAAAAGTCAAGATTTTTTATATTACTCGTATTTTCCACGTAAAATAATGATCCTGAGTCTTTCTTATCAAAAGAAATATTTATTAAAAGATGTAACATAACTTGACGATAATTTACTTTCCCACAATGGAAAAACGTCTCCAATATTTTTTACTCGCAGCAATAACTAATAATCACAAATTGTTTTTGCCTACATTGATATGTGGGCTGCATCAATTAATTAGCCTCCAGACTTTGTATTATGCTTATGCATGACTTTGGTTTCACGAATAAACAATTATCAAATTGTCTTCAATTACTCTGTCAATGATGTAAGCAGTGACTGAGAGGAATTATTCCAAGTATCTTGTGACGTCACTAGTTACCCTCGGGTAATGACATGCTACTAGGAATACACTCGAATTGCCTTAGGTTTAGTCCACAGAGAAACATTTTTTTATTGATAGACATAAAGAATAATATCTAACAGTTGATTTGTTCTCCTGAAGTGCCTTTCTAAACTAAAGGAGTCACTGCGCAATTCTTCATTGTGCACCATCTAATTATATTTCTTGCTTACATTTCTGTATCTTACAACGGGCAGATCCTAAGAGCTTAATAAGACAACAAATCGATCTAACATGGAATGACACACCCTAACTATGAAGGCAATACAAAAATGAAAAATGAGGTAAAACAATAATTAATAATTATTTATTTATAAATTATTTTTCAGAACTTCCATAATCTTAATTGTTTTTGCAAAATATCTAAACATAGCTACATTTATAACTACTGTGTTAAAACCGCCTACGGCTGGGGAAAAGTTATTGTTCTGAATTCTGTATGAAAAGGGGTCCCTAAATTGTAGTTTCGGGGGTAGTTTGGGAGATTATTCCACTTGCCAGCGATGGTATAACTTACAATTTAACATTTAATAATTTTAAACTGCTAAATAAAAGACCTTTTTAATAAATTCTTTACTCACCAGTTCCTATGTCTGTCCATTTATACTAGAGTCTTTATCTTGTAGTGACTTTAACGTATATATATATATATATGTGTGTGTGTGTGTGTGTGTGTTTGTGTGTGTGTGTGTATGTGTATGTGTGTGTGTATGTGTGTGTGTGTGTTTGTGTGTGTGTGTGTGTGTGTGTGTGTGTGTGTGTTTGTGTGTGTGTGTGTGTGTGTGTGTGTGTGTGTGTGTGTATGTGTGTGTTTGTGTGTGTGTGTGTGTGTGTGTTTGTGTGTGTGTGTGTGTGTGTGTGTGTGTGTGTGTGTATGTGTGTGTGTTTGTTTGTGTGTGTGTGTGTGTGTGTGTGTGTGTGTGTGTGTGTGTGTGTGTGTGTGTGTGTGTGTGTGTGTGTGTGTGTGTGTGTGTGTGTGTGTGTGTGTGTGTGTGGGTGTGTGTGTGTGTGTGTGTGTGTGTGTGTGTGTGTGTGTGTGTGTGTGTGTGTGTGTGTGTATATATATATATAAGGTCAGAATAAATATGTTTTTGGATTTTAAAAATACTTTATAAATTTATGTACATATAATTTATTTTGAAACGTTTTTATAATAGTAGACGTGATAAGGTTTGTCAGGGTGATTTTATTACCAAAAATACTAAGGAGTTTTCAAGAATTCCTTTATGATTAACAATGTAGATGCATAAATTGTAAATTTTAGTTCATTTATAAATTTAGAATTTCTAACGGTGATTTTCGATACCGAAATGAAGAGATATTTACGAAATTCAGCAATATTCTAAGCGTCACGCTAGAAGCTATTACATTAAGAAACACATTTAACGCAATGATTGAAAATCAAACATTTTAATAAATCTGAGTCATATTAGAGGAACAATATTTTCCAGTGATAAAAAAGACAGGTTATTCTGTCACTGGTATAGTGAATTCATAAAACCAAGTCAGTGATATACTACCATTGTTTTACTATTCAAACCCCGACAATATTCCGACTTGGGCAAAATCTGTTCCATTTGACAAACCAACTGCTTTGCATTTTACGACCTAAATTCTAAACACGTATAAACCAATATTGTATTTCATTTAACGGGCATTCCCCACCAAGAGCGAAGCCTATCATGAGCATAGTAGATAGTGAGTTTTTTTTACAAATATTAGTAAATACAAGACATTTCTTAAGTAGGCCTAATTACACTTTATCGTATAAGAATATTAAAGCGTGATTTAATACCGACTTAGATTTTATAACTCCGGGTTGTGGTTATTTCTATGATGCGTATTATTATGTTCAAATTGTATTATTTTGAATACTTATCAATAAATACAAGTAATAAATTATATTTCATTAAACCTATTTCATAGAAATTAACATATTGAAAATCTATTTTTCAATTGCAAACGTTCCATTCGCATCTGATACATTTTGAGAACCACGTTGAATAAGGGAATACCGAGCTCTTATTGTTTGTTGTTGTCGTTAAATAACGTTACATTTGTCGAAAAACCAATCCAAAGTCCTAATAAAATCTATAGAGATTGATATCTTTTCTGTAAGTTTAACAGCAAAAGCTAAAAATGAGTTTTTGAAAACTTTGGAAAATACCCAATTTTATTTGATAAAACATACGTTGATATAACACCATAATATATAATATCTCAGCTTCTCTCAAATAACTTTAAAAATTACAGTTTGTAATATTTACTATACGCTAATAAATTAGAACACTTTATGTGTACATTTCTATGTTACAAAGTATTAAAGTTTTTACTCATTGTTAACAGAGGTAGCTAACAAGGTTTGTAGCCTAGATGTCTTTAAAAATAATAATAAGTATCGTTATACTGTCAGCTGTTTTGGCAACTGTGCAACTCTATGGATCATTATGCATGTACAGCTGCAAAGCTGCCAACAGTATTGTCTTGTAACGGGGAAAACTGTGTCAACATTGTCTCTGTACATTTCAAATGGTCTAGTTTTAAATTTGTAGTGTGTATGTGTTGCAATGCACCCTCCCCACTATTTTCCCCATTTTTTAACCACCTCTCTATTGCTTAAGATGCACTTTCGTTCATGCAACAACACGCAGACTTAGCTTGCTGTTCTAAGAACCCTCAACTGTTGAATAAAATTGTGACAGCTCTGTACTCATATATGCCAGTAATTTCGTCATCTGAAAAGATACATATTAGCATGAACAATTATAGCATATTTAATTTATTTATGAATTTAACCAAAGTTCATTTATTCTTAAAATTCTATTTAAATATTCACATTCATAGTGAAATATAATGTGTAATACGTTACATGTATTTCTTGAAATGATTGTTTTCCTAAACGGAGCCGTATTATAGTCATATAGAGCTTGTGGTTGCCTATTGGCAGGTGTTAGTTATACATCTCAAAGTCGAGTAAACGAATATCAAACTTTTTCTAGCTAAATTTCGCTCCTCTTTCCTCACATCCGATTGGTGAAAAGCCTCACTTGAAGGGATCCTCAGATCTCCCTTCAGCTTATTTTTGAGACAGGTGTTAGTTATACATCTCAAAGTCGAGTAAACGAATATCAAACTTTTTCTAGCTAAATTTCGCTCCTCTTTCCTCACATCCGATTGGTGAAAAGCCTCACTTGAAGGGATCCTCAGATCTCCCTTCAGCTTATTTGTGAGACAGGTGTTAGTTATACATCTCAAAGTCGAGTAAACGAATATCAAACTTTTTCTAGCTAAATTTCGCTCCTCTTTCCTCACATCCGATTGGTGAAAAGCCTCACTTGAAGGGATCCTCAGATCTCCCTTCAGCTTATTTGTGAGACAGGTGTTAGTTATACATCTCAAAGTCGAGTAAACGAATATCAAACTTTTTCTAGCTAAATTTCGCTCCTCTTTCCTCACATCCGATTGGTGAAAAGCCTCACTTGAAGGGATCCTCAGATCTCCCTTCAGCTTATTTGTGAGACAGGTGTTAGTTATACATCTCAAAGTCGAGTAAACGAATATCAAACTTTTTCTAGCTAAATTTCGCTCCTCTTTCCTCACATCCGATTGGTGAAAAGCCTCACTTGAAGGGATCCTCAGATCTCCCTTCAGCTTATTTGTGAGACAGGTGTTAGTTATACATCTCAAAGTCGAGTAAACGAATATCAAACTTTTTCTAGCTAAATTTCGCTTCTCTTTCCTCACATCCGATTGGTGAAAAGCCTCACTTGAAGGGATCCTCAGATCTCCCTTCAGCTTATTTGTGAGACAGGTGTTAGTTATACATCTCAAAGTCGAGTAAACGAATATCAAACTTTTTCTAGCTAAATTTCGCTTCTCTTTCCTCACATCCGATTGGTGAAAAGCCTCACTTGAAGGGATCCTCAGATCTCCCTTCAGCTTATTTGTGAGACAGGTGTTAGTTATACATCTCAAAGTCGAGTAAACGAATATCAAACTTTTTCTAGCTAAATTTCGCTCCTCTTTCCTCACATCCGATTGGTGAAAAGCCTCACTTGAAGGGATCCTCAGATCTCCCTTCAGCTTATTTGTGAGACAGGTGTTAGTTATACATCTCAAAGTCGAGTAAACGAATATCAAACTTTTTCTAGCTAAATTTCGCTCCTCTTTCCTCACATCCGATTGGTGAAAAGCCTCACTTGAAGGGATCCTCAGATCTCCCTTCAGCTTATTTGTGAGACAGGTGTTAGTTATACATCTCAAAGTCGAGTAAACGAATATCAAACTTTTTCTAGCTAAATTTCGCTCCTCTTTCCTCACATCCGATTGGTGAAAAGCCTCACTTGAAGGGATCCTCAGATCTCCCTTCAGCTTATTTGTGAGACAGGTGTTAGTTATACATCTCAAAGTCGAGTAAACGAATATCAAACTTTTTCTAGCTAAATTTCGCTCCTCTTTCCTCACATCCGATTGGTGAAAAGCCTCACTTGAAGGGATCCTCAGATCTCCCTTCAGCTTATTTGTGAGACAGGTGTTAGTTATACATCTCAAAGTCGAGTAAACGAATATCAAACTTTTTCTAGCTAAATTTCGCTCCTCTTTCCTCACATCCGATTGGTGAAAAGCCTCACTTGAAGGGATCCTCAGATCTCCCTTCAGCTTATTTGTGAGACAGGTGTTAGTTATACATCTCAAAGTCGAGTAAACGAATATCAAACTTTTTCTAGCTAAATTTCGCTCCTCTTTCCTCACATCCGATTGGTGAAAAGCCTCACTTGAAGGGATCCTCAGATCTCCCTTCAGCTTATTTGTGAGACAGGTGTTAGTTATACATCTCAAAGTCGAGTAAACGAATATCAAACTTTTTCTAGCTAAATTTCGCTCCTCTTTCCTCACATCCGATTGGTGAAAAGCCTCACTTGAAGGGATCCTCAGATCTCCCTTCAGCTTATTTGTGAGACAGGTGTTAGTTATACATCTCAAAGTCGAGTAAACGAATATCAAACTTTTTCTAGCTAAATTTCGCTCCTCTTTCCTCACATCCGATTGGTGAAAAGCCTCACTTGAAGGGATCCTCAGATCTCCCTTCAGCTTATTTGTGAGACAGGTGTTAGTTATACATCTCAAAGTCGAGTAAACGAATATCAAACTTTTTCTAGCTAAATTTCGCTCCTCTTTCCTCACATCCGATTGGTGAAAAGCCTCACTTGTAGGAATCCTCAGATCCTTCAGCTTATTTGTGAGACAGGTGTTAGTTATACATCTCAAAGTCGAGTAAACGAATATCAAACTTTTTCTAGCTAAATTTCGCTCCTCTTTCCTCACATCCGATTGGTGAAAAGCCTCACTTGAAGGGATCCTCAGATCTCCCTTCAGCTTATTTGTGAGACAGGTGTTAGTTATACATCTCAAAGTCGAGTAAACGAATATCAAACTTTTTCTAGCTAAATTTCGCTTCTCTTTCCTCACATCCGATTGGTGAAAAGCCTCACTTGAAGGGATCCTCAGATCTCCCTTCAGCTTATTTGTGAGACAGGTGTTAGTTATACATCTCAAAGTCGAGTAAACGAATATCAAACTTTTTCTAGCTAAATTTCGCTCCTCTTTCCTCACATCCGATTGGTGAAAAGCCTCACTTGAAGGGATCCTCAGATCTCCCTTCAGCTTATTTGTGAGACAGGTGTTAGTTATACATCTCAAAGTCGAGTAAACGAATATCAAACTTTTTCTAGCTAAATTTCGCTCCTCTTTCCTCACATCCGATTGGTGAAAAGCCTCACTTGAAGGGATCCTCAGATCTCCCTTCAGCTTATTTGTGAGACAGGTGTTAGTTATACATCTCAAAGTCGAGTAAACGAATATCAAACTTTTTCTAGCTAAATTTCGCTCCTCTTTCCTCACATCCGATTGGTGAAAAGCCTCACTTGAAGGGATCCTCAGATCTCCCTTCAGCTTATTTGTGAGACAGGTGTTAGTTATACATCTCAAAGTCGAGTAAACGAATATCAAACTTTTTCTAGCTAAATTTCGCTCCTCTTTCCTCACATCCGATTGGTGAAAAGCCTCACTTGAAGGGATCCTCAGATCTCCCTTCAGCTTATTTGTGAGACAGGTGTTAGTTATACATCTCAAAGTCGAGTAAACGAATATCAAACTTTTTCTAGCTAAATTTCGCTCCTCTTTCCTCACATCCGATTGGTGAAAAGCCTCACTTGTAGGAATCCTCAGATCCTTCAGCTTATTTGTGAGACAGGTGTTAACGTGAAACTTTTATAACTTCCTTTAAGTCAATGATCAATGTTCGTCCCAAAATCGCTCATAGGACGTGTTATCAAAGAAAGTTCTTTTCTGAATTTGTTTCCTATTTTGCATATTTGTCTTGAATTTTCGAATCACGCAACTGAATAAGTGAATCAATGGCTTTTTTGTTGCTGCATTTCTGGGGAGATTCATTCTATTCAACCCATTGAGTTTTTCCCCTACTAATGTTGTCATTATCTTTTAATACAAGAGGGAAATTTCTTACTTTGTTTACAAGTACACAAGAAATAATTAAATCTAACTTTAATACATAAATAATTATATTCTTAAAGATACGATATCGAAATATTCATGCATTTTTTCTTTTATTGTAAACATTGATTTTATTACCAAGATCATCACGCAGACTGCCTTCTGCTCTATTTCCTACAGTATAGTATATAGTAAGCTATACACGCAGTTTGTAATTCACGATATAGCAGACTGGCAGACGCTGCAGGGTGGGAAATTGTTTGTCCCCAAATAGATATTATAAAAATAAAAATATATTCCAATTTGTAAATTTTACTTCCTCTGATATGCTTAACAGTAGTCGAATCCGAAGTAATTTTAAAACAACTATTTCCTATCCATAACATATAAAATAAACCTAAAAACAGAGTAACAAAAGAAATCCATACAACATCTTTCTAGTCTGAAAGGTGAGTTTGAAGCCTAATAGTACCGCTACCTAATGTCATAATATGAAACTTTTTCTCAGTGTATTTTTTTTTAAAAGCTCTCTGGGAAAGTCCTGATAAAAGTGATAAGAGAATAGAGCTAACAGTTTCGCAAATTTTTAAATGAAAATCGCCGGAAAATAAATATTAATACATTTTTCATTTAGTTGTTACATCTTTATTTGGCGAATGTATTTAACAAAGATTAATATTCACAGTAGTCAATATTAAAAAAATAAATAATAATACATTTTTCATTTAGTTGTTACATCTCTATTTGACGAATGTATTTAACAAAAATTAATATTCACAGTAGTCAATAATAAAAAAATAAATATTAATACATTTTTCATTTAGTTGTTACATCTTTATTTGACGAATGTATTTAACAAAGATTAATATTCACTGTAGTCAATAATAAAAAAATTTGAGTAACAAAAACATGTATTAGATATTTACTGCATACATATTTCTTAACAATTACAATCAGGCTTTTAACACGTTTATAACGGGTCTAAAAATATGTTTTTCAAAAATTGGGTTAAATATACATAAACTATTATTACTATTGTTATATTAAATTATTTGTATTGAGATCTAGTCCTATCAAAATAGAAATACATTAAACCTATTTAATAATATTCTACGTTTAAAATTATTGTTCTACAACATAACCTATAACACATAAATAGGTGCTACATCAAATCATATGTTATAAGGTATATGCGTGTTGTATGGTATGCGTTTCAGAAATAGCGTGACGGGAAAGAAATCATTTTATCTCCCGTTATCTCATGTTTTGTCATGTTTTGTTCACCGCTCGTAAAGAAGTTATTACTTCAAAAAAACTGTCGTAGTATATGCGCATGTATATTCGTTTTATGAGAATACATGTCATTATATTAGCACTTCATATATATATGTATTATTCGCTCCCTTACAATAATCATATCATTCTTGTTTCATTGTGTTTTTAAAAAGGCTATAACCTCATAACCGCTCTCAGCTTTATTTGTTGTATTTATTCAAACAGATTGTTTATTTGAATATACTATAAATATTGTAGTTTACAACATAGATTTTTACTTACCAGTACAAACTTGCGTATTTCTTCGAAACGTTTTAGAGAAGTAGGATGGGGAGCGGTTAACAAATCTTGTTCTCCATCTGTAACATAGAAATGATAATAAATGAAAGCTCTTTACGAATTAAGATGTGTCGCCCGAGCTGTCCACGTTTTGTTCGGGGTCGTTTATCTCATGCGTGGGCATTAGTTGCGACGGCTGTCAGCAGTAAAATAAATGGTAGTAATGATTTTATTTAAGCCGTTTTATTAGATAGTCTGCTTATTTTTTATATTATAGAATTAATAAAAACCTTCTGTCCAAACCAAGTTTTTCAACTTTTATTTCAAATATAGTTAGTTTCAACCTGATTGTAACTAGTTCAAAAAATTGCTAAAAATTAAACAAAATCATTTTTACGGATCACTAACGAGGTGTGTGTGAAAAGATGTATTGAAATAAGCTGCCAATGCAGTATTAAATATTTTTTGTAAAGAATACTTCTTCAAGTGCAGATTATAAGTTACCTGAAATACTATGGTGGTGGACAAAAGTTTTAGAAATCTTGGGGAAAACAGGTGTCTTGAATACTTCCATGCTTAAATGTAATATTGACTTATGATTTTTTGCTTCGCAAAATAAAATGGCTTTGTAGTGTCTTGTTGTGTTTTCAATATCATTAGCTGATAGGTTATTCCGTTTGTTTTGCTACTCCTAATACTTACCTACTTATAAACTCCTATGCTCAATGTATGTATATACATCCAGTAAAAAAGTAAAAGAAGTGCGAAATGCAGAGTATGTTGGCTGTTCGTCTACGTTACATAATTATTTAGTTCCTTTATTAATTTATCAGTTCATGTAATAGAGTTAGTAGTGGTATATCTGTTATATAATAATTGTTTTAAATCTCTTACAGTATATTTTTTTTTTGTAAGTAATAATAAGGTATCAATAAATTACAGCTTTTTATTGATGCCTCTTATTATTGTGCAAAATGTCCTAGGTTTCAGGATTTCTAAAAACGACCTGTAGAAGACGATATCATAAACCTCAAACATAACTTCATTTACATATCCATTAGTAGAAAGCAAGAAGACTTCGTGTAAAATAAACATCAAGTAATTTAATCTAACTTATTATATAGCAAAAGGTTACAATTCTCGTATTTTAATCAAATTTAAAGTGCACACAATTTGTAGAAGTCCTGTCCATGAACATGAATATCAACATGCAAAATAAGGAATAGAACTTTCAATTATGTTTATTCATTAGATAATTTGAAAATATCATTCAACTGGATCCAATAAATCAAGTTGACAGCGTCATATTTTGACATTATTACTTTATAAAAACATATTTTCCTGAAGAATAATCATTTACACCAGCGGTTCTCAACCTGGGAGGCGCGCCCCCCCTGGGGGGGTGGAAGAATTCCAGGGGAGGCGTCAACAAATTTTTAAAAAAATTGAATTTTATGTTGGACACAAGCACACAATCATTGAAATTTTTTTATAGCTTAATAGAGCTATAAAGCTCTATTTCTTTACTCAACAAACTTTTCTTCCTTTCCAAAATCTCGTCGATGATACCCAAAGCTTTCCAAAAGACCTAGTAAATGAAATGAAGGACCTAATATCTGAGCATTTGTTGTCTCTGAAGAACAAAATCGGAGCCTATTTCCCAGATATAAGCTCGGAAAACTGGGAATTCAAGTTAACAAGAGACCCCTTTCAAATCAACATTGATATAGCTCCTGATCACATTCAAGAACAAACAATTGATTTGCAATGTGATTCCAAAGCTAAATTGGATTTCCCAAACATGGATCTCGAAGATTTCGGGCTACTACTTCTTCCTGTTTACCCAGAAGTAGCAATGGAGGCAGTCAAGTTGCTTGTACAATTTTCATCAACTTATCTATGCGAGACAGGATTTGCAGCCCTGGCTAATATAAAATCTAAATATCGAGCCAGACTAGATGTGGAAAGTGACCTGCGGTGTTCTTTGTCAAAATTTCATCCAAACATACAAAAAATAGTTAACGAGAAACAGTGCCAGCCCTCACATTAGCACTACAAAAGTAGCGAACATTTTTCTGGTTATTACTTAAACATAATATAAGTAAATTTATCATATATAAGTCTAAATTAACTTAATCCGTGAAGGGAGGCGTGACCTCACACCAAAGTGTGAAGGGGGCTCAGAGCCTAAAAGGTTGAGAACCCCTGATTTACACACTTCGAAGTTTTGTAGAATAATTTCATTAGTTTTACAGTATTTACTTGATCCTAACAGAAACAGATCTATTCTAGCTGGAATAATATCATTTATACTAAGAGAGTAGGCCTGTGTAGGTTATGTGTATTACGTACAGTGTGTCATGATAACAAGATGGTAGATTGATACGAATACCCGCCAAATAGTTTCAAAAAGCTGTCAAGAACCAAGTGAGAGCAATTTGAACAATAAAATCATAAAATATATAGAACCCAATATTTCTGAAACTACTCGAATGTAATAATGTTTTAGTTTAAACATGTGTAAAATAATCAATTATAAGTATTTTAGCCATATGAAATAACAGGTTTTGTTATATTATGATTAAAATTGATAGACCGTATTATAAAATAAATGGCAATAATAAAACTAATAATATCCTATTTCATTTAGGAAGTAAATATATAAAAACTAAATGCATTTTTGTTCGTTAGGTAGCATCTATAACTTATTCAAACTAAATTCAAACTTATTAGGATATATATTTTGATTGAAAATTATTTTTAAATAACAGAAAAAGGCTTGTGTTTTATTTATCGTTTATATGTGTTCTTGTAATACTTATAGTTTTTATATTTATGTCGATTACTTGTTAGGTTGGATAATGTAATAATATATTTCCGAACATTATACAATTTTACAATTAAAACTGTTTGAAATTATGTTATTGTAGGCTAACATTTTGAATTCTATGTGAGAATATTATCTTGTGCGTGCCAATATAAAACAAACTTTACTAAACTGTTAATTATTGTTATTTATGCAGTAGTTAAAAGTTGTAATGAATTATTAGTTATTATTTTTTTTAATACCAAAAGATATTTAAAACATTTCCTTGAAGAAATTGTGTTAAGATGCTAATTAGCTAATATATCCATAGTATAAGCTCTATAGTGCTTTTAAAAGCTAACATCCAAAATTCTTTTAAAATATAAACCCTTTCTTCATTGATGTTCATCTATACCCTCTACATTGTAGAGTCTACAAGTCATGAACTTATAACTTGGTAATTTGGGTCAATATAATTTCAGTAAAAATAATGTAAATCCCTAAACATAATTCGGGAGTATTACACTAGTCTCTTACGAGCTTCTAAATGTAGCACCTATTAGTTGAAAACTACACGATTAAACAAAATATTTCGTTATTTTTCAATTCAACATTAAAGCTTGGAAACTCCTACATTTATTTCGTCATTAATTTTAATTTGATTTACTTTTTCAAAAAGTATGTTTACCACATTGGCCAAGAAGATATAAAAAACACATTGTTATAACAAATAATTGTCCAGATATATTGATCTTTTGGCAATTCTGAACTTTAACATTAAATATTCAGAATGAAACCGTATTTTAGTGAGTTTTTCTGTAAGGTGTTATTATTGCTAATAGTACCCTATTATCTGAACCTTTTTACACATTTAGTGAAACTCAGCAGGGGAGGTTTCTTGCTGGCCTCCCATTTGGAAATAGAGCCATTTTTAAACAAAAGTAAAAATGTTTATTTAAATCATAATGTAAATAAATTAGTACATAAATTTATCTATGTATAAGTTTTTGGTTGGTCTTATAAACATACGCTTAATTAAATAATAATAAGGAAGCACGGGTCACGTGGAGTGCAACATTTTAAATATCGACATTTTAAATCAAAATTAAACATCTTTAAAGCTAAGCGCGAACTAGGATGTCACGGCACAGATATCCGTAACGGAGCGAACGGGATTTTTTGAGGTAGGTGCGCCAACTATTGTCGGTTCAGAATGTGTTTGCAGAAGATGTAAACACTATCACGAGGTGAACACGTGCATGGGACGGTAGGCTATGAGTCCGGTTCACAATCATGCATCGGCAATTAGGGCTACGTCTTACACTGGTACACTTAATCATTCAAAAAAGAGAATTGTAGACTAATGAAAGTAATAAGACTATTCAATAATTTATGCTACAGGCCTAACTTACCATGTTAATATTCCATGTCTAAGGGGTCTGCAAAATCCAATTCTGATGACGACGAGGAACTGTCGTCAACAGTTATGACGAATGGCTCGATGTCTTCAATTATATTGTCTTTCACATATTCGGTTCTTTAACGTTCACCATATGTTTCACATACTTTTCCCACTTATCAGGTGTAACACGCGAGACACCTCCGGTTAAAAGTCTGTGCACCTCTTTAAGTTGCATTGTTAGACGCAACATAACCTTTAACCTCAGCCCATACCATTTCTATTGGGTTTAATTCGCAGTGATAAGGAGGGGTTCTCAAAACTATTCTATTTGTTTCTTTAGCAATTTCATTGATGACGTATTTTTTTTTTATTTTGGCCTAGGGGTGAGTTTTAGTAATTCGACTTTCAACATGGTTTCATCTGAAAAAATCCCTTTGTCAGTCAACCACTTTCGAATTTGGTGCTTATTCCAACGATCGTAGGGAAGCGTTCTACTTGTACAGAATGATACGGAGCGTTGTCCATTACGATAACGCAGTTGTTGTCCAATTTCTTTATTATCGCTGAAAACCATTCTTTAAAATTTTCACCATTCATTTCCGAATGGTAGTCAGTATCTGCTTTTGATTCGAAAATCAACAGTCCATTTTCTACAAAACCTTTTTGTGACCCAATATGAGTGACAATTAGTCTCTTACCCTTTCCAGTTGGACATTTTACACCCGCCGACAGACTCCTCAGAAAAGCAACTTTACTGGAACAGACTGACTTATATGTCTAAACCCTTGATTTCGTATGGCCTGAATTGACCCACGTTTCGTCCAAATAATAAATCGTACGACCTTCCTCGCGATAGGCTTTTATTTTTCTCAAGTTATCTCATCTCCATAGAACAATATCTTTTTTGTTCAATAGTATACTTTTACAGTTACGTTTCTCAAACACGAAGGATAGCTTTATAAATATGTGAAACAAAGTGGTTCGTCTTAGGTTAGGTAAGACAACTGTTCGTTGGTATTAACTAAGTGTAGTACTTAAATTAAAGTCTGAAGTTCTTTTTTAAAAATAACACATGTACTTTCCTCCTTACAGCTGTTTTTAAAAAGCCAACCATATTATTAAAAATAGTTTTGCGTTTTCTTTTGGCAGGAGACTTGAGCATACCTGTTTCTTTTTTGTCTTTAACGATTTGAAAAAAAAACACTTCGAGCAGAAGCTCCTGCAGATATCGCTACTTTCTGCACGAAGTCTATGTTACACTCACAGCTAAAAAATGTCAGGCACAATAAACAGACGAGCAAATGTAAAACTGGACGTTTCCAGACTAATTGTTAATCGGGCGGCAGGACATTTCAGTTTTGTCACGTGGTCACTCAGCCAATAGGGTTGCCGAAATCGTTATGTTCACGTGAACAGTTCACCACTCGCTGCTGCAAACACATCCTGAACAGACAGTAGACGGGACTGTAGACCGTCCGCACCCGGTTCCACAAACTGGATTGCTGGATCTACACGGGAAGGCAAGACGTGGTTACCGACTAACTTTAATAGTTACCGCTTCACTCCAACAGCATTTTAAACCTGTTATCATTCTCAGAAAATAATAAAATTTGGTGTCATAGTAATATATAACACTGGGATTACGATGATGAAAAAGTTTTAATTTTATAAAATAGTTTTTTATCTTAAAACGACGTTAAATTAAAACTTTCTAGATAGAATAAAAGTTTGACATAAAAAAATCAATCTGAGAAGTTCTTTTAATTTTTGGTCAGCTGCATAATGTCAGTGGGAAAGTTGGAGGTACAATTACAAATTTTATTTCTTTAAAAAAATATTTATCTACGACCACTGGTTTGGTTTTGGCGTTGGTGCATTCATTGTTTTTGTAAACATTAGGTGTTATTGTCCGAAAGTGTAACTAGCTAACGCAAACGAGTAACCCTACTGGGTGCTAAGGGGTTATTCATGTTTAGCTATTCGTCATAGTCATTGGAATCTGTATCAAAATGTTACCTTCATTTATTGACAGTTACAATTATTATGATCGATGTTTATATTTAACCTAATATTTAGTCATTATTTATACCTAGTAACTCAGCTAAAAATATTATATTTTGTTATTGATATACGGTGTAAAACATATTAGTAATCAGAATTTATTGATAGTTACAATTATTGTATACAGGGTTTATATTAGGCCTATTATTATTAGACTGACTTCGGAAACATTAGATAGTAATATAGAAAGTTATTTGTATTGGACACTGTGTAACAACGTCGATACTACTGAGTTTAGTTGGCGAGTGAGCCTTGTATAAAAGCGATTTGACGTTTAAATAGACAAAATTAACTATGTCTTAAATATTCTAATATTAAATAATATAAAATAAATAACATTGCAATATACATAGGTTAATAGCCACAATTATTTAACATTACAAACAACACAAATAATAAAACTAAATTATTAAAACACACTATAGAAGTGATAGTCTATTAGAATGAAATCTTTAAAACAATTAGGTAAAATAATTAAATCCGTCAAAAAATTCCTAAAACTCATATCAATTAACATCAACAATTCTTGAAATTTAGGCACAAGCGAACGTTTCAGTTATTTAATATTAGAATATCTTAATAAAGTATAAAGGAGGACACAACATGACTATTTTAACAATAGCAATGCACACAAACCATAAATGATTTACAAAACCAACAAAAAAATTATAGAAAGTTATAGTGCGCTCTTTATAATTTAAAGTGATTATTTGTGTTGTTTGTAATTTTCATTTATTAGTATTAATAACTTTAATGTATATTGTAATTGTAATGCATATATTTTTAAATTTAATTTGTATTTATATTATTTAGACATTACACTTCATTTTCATTATTGTACTTGTATGCCTAAATGAAGACAACGATATAGCTGTCTACTATATATATATATATATATATATATATATATATATATATATATATATATATATATATACATAGATAGATAGATAGATAGATAGATAGATAGATAGATAGATAGATAGATAGATAGATAGATAGATAGATAGATAGATAGATAGATAGATAGATAGATAGATAGATAGATAGATAGATAGATAGATAGATAGATAGATAGATAGATAGATAGATAGATAGATAGATAGATAGATAGATAGATAGATAGATAGATAGATAGATAGATAGATAGATAGATAGATAGATAGATAGATAGATAGATAGATAGATAGATAGATAGATAGATAGATAGATAGATAGATAGATAGATAGATAGATAGATAGATAGATAGATAGATAGATAGATAGATAGATAGATAGATAGATAGATAGATAGATAGATAGATAGATAGATAGATAGATAGATAGATAGATAGATAGATAGATAGATAGATAGATAGATAGATAGATAGATAGATAGATAGATAGATAGATAGATAGATAGATAGATAGATAGATAGATAGATAGATAGATAGATAGATAGATAGATAGATAGATAGATAGATAGATAGATAGATAGATAGATAGATAGATAGATAGATAGATAGATAGATAGATAGATAGATAGATAGATAGATAGATAGATAGATAGATAGATAGATAGATAGATAGATAGATAGATAGATAGATAGATAGATAGATAGATAGATAGATAGATAGATAGATAGATAGATAGATAGATAGATAGATAGATAGATAGATAGATAGATAGATAGATAGATAGATAGATAGATAGATAGATAGATAGATAGATAGATAGATAGATAGATAGATAGATAGATAGATAGATAGATAGATAGATAGATAGATAGATAGATAGATAGATAGATAGATAGATAGATAGATAGATAGATAGATAGATAGATAGATAGATAGATAGATAGATAGATAGATAGATAGATAGATAGATAGATAGATAGATAGATAGATAGATAGATAGATAGATAGATAGATAGATAGATAGATAGATAGATAGATAGATAGATAGATAGATAGATAGATAGATAGATAGATAGATAGATAGATAGATAGATAGATAGATAGATAGATAGATAGATAGATAGATAGATAGATAGATAGATAGATAGATAGATAGATAGATAGATAGATAGATAGATAGATAGATAGATAGATAGATAGATAGATAGATAGATAGATAGATAGATAGATAGATAGATAGATAGATAGATAGATAGATAGATAGATAGATAGATAGATAGATAGATAGATAGATAGATAGATAGATAGATAGATAGATAGATAGATAGATAGATAGATAGATAGATAGATAGATAGATAGATAGATAGATAGATAGATAGATAGATAGATAGATAGATAGATAGATAGATAGATAGATAGATAGATAGATAGATAGATAGATAGATAGATAGATAGATAGATAGATAGATAGATAGATAGATAGATAGATAGATAGATAGATAGATAGATAGATAGATAGATAGATAGATAGATAGATAGATAGATAGATAGATAGATAGATAGATAGATAGATAGATAGATAGATAGATAGATAGATAGATAGATAGATAGATAGATAGATAGATAGATAGATAGATAGATAGATAGATAGATAGATAGATAGATAGATAGATAGATAGATAGATAGATAGATAGATAGATAGATAGATAGATAGATAGATAGATAGATAGATAGATAGATAGATAGATAGATAGATAGATAGATAGATAGATAGATAGATAGATAGATAGATAGATAGATAGATAGATAGATAGATAGATAGATAGATAGATAGATAGATAGATAGATAGATAGATAGATAGATAGATAGATAGATAGATAGATAGATAGATAGATAGATAGATAGATAGATAGATAGATAGATAGATAGATAGATAGATAGATAGATAGATAGATAGATAGATAGATAGATAGATAGATAGATAGATAGATAGATAGATAGATAGATAGATAGATAGATAGATAGATAGATAGATAGATAGATAGATAGATAGATAGATAGATAGATAGATAGATAGATAGATAGATAGATAGATAGATAGATAGATAGATAGATAGATAGATAGATAGATAGATAGATAGATAGATAGATAGATAGATAGATAGATAGATAGATAGATAGATAGATAGATAGATAGATAGATAGATAGATAGATAGATAGATAGATAGATAGATAGATAGATAGATAGATAGATAGATAGATAGATAGATAGATAGATAGATAGATAGATAGATAGATAGATAGATAGATAGATAGATAGATAGATAGATAGATAGATAGATAGATAGATAGATAGATAGATAGATAGATAGATAGATAGATAGATAGATAGATAGATAGATAGATAGATAGATAGATAGATAGATAGATAGATAGATAGATAGATAGATAGATAGATAGATAGATAGATAGATAGATAGATAGATAGATAGATAGATAGATAGATAGATAGATAGATAGATAGATAGATAGATAGATAGATAGATAGATAGATAGATAGATAGATAGATAGATAGATAGATAGATAGATAGATAGATAGATAGATAGATAGATAGATAGATAGATAGATAGATAGATAGATAGATAGATAGATAGATAGATAGATAGATAGATAGATAGATAGATAGATAGATAGATAGATAGATAGATAGATAGATAGATAGATAGATAGATAGATAGATAGATAGATAGATAGATAGATAGATAGATAGATAGATAGATAGATAGATAGATAGATAGATAGATAGATAGATAGATAGATAGATAGATAGATAGATAGATAGATAGATAGATAGATAGATAGATAGATAGATAGATAGATAGATAGATAGATAGATAGATAGATAGATAGATAGATAGATAGATAGATAGATAGATAGATAGATAGATAGATAGATAGATAGATAGATAGATAGATAGATAGATAGATAGATAGATAGATAGATAGATAGATAGATAGATAGATAGATAGATAGATAGATAGATAGATAGATAGATAGATAGATAGATAGATAGATAGATAGATAGATAGATAGATAGATAGATAGATAGATAGATAGATAGATAGATAGATAGATAGATAGATAGATAGATAGATAGATAGATAGATAGATAGATAGATAGATAGATAGATAGATAGATAGATAGATAGATAGATAGATAGATAGATAGATAGATAGATAGATAGATAGATAGATAGATAGATAGATAGATAGATAGATAGATAGATAGATAGATAGATAGATAGATAGATAGATAGATAGATAGATAGATAGATAGATAGATAGATAGATAGATAGATAGATAGATAGATAGATAGATAGATAGATAGATAGATAGATAGATAGATAGATAGATAGATAGATAGATAGATAGATAGATAGATAGATAGATAGATAGATAGATAGATAGATAGATAGATAGATAGATAGATAGATAGATAGATAGATAGATAGATAGATAGATAGATAGATAGATAGATAGATAGATAGATAGATAGATAGATAGATAGATAGATAGATAGATAGATAGATAGATAGATAGATAGATAGATAGATAGATAGATAGATAGATAGATAGATAGATAGATAGATAGATAGATAGATAGATAGATAGATAGATAGATAGATAGATAGATAGATAGATAGATAGATAGATAGATAGATAGATAGATAGATAGATAGATAGATAGATAGATAGATAGATAACCCTACTAAATATCAAATATGATGACTGATATCTTTCCTTGAAATAATCGAACTAAGAGATATAACCTACATCTAAAAGTGAAAATATTTTAAAATTTAATTAAAGTGGGCATTATAAGAAATCACAGACCTTAAAGAATGAACTAATCATTCAAAAGAATAAATAATATATTTTACCAAGTAAATTAAATTCGTCATAGTCGACTAAGACTTATGAAATATCAATCTACAGACGTTTATTGTATAAAATCCTTTTGAATACATAATAAACTTCATGATAAAACTCTGAATTAAGGCTTTTATTTAGCCCATCTTCTTTACATATATGTTCATGAATGTTAGTTTTATATATTACTTTTATTACATTTTAGAAATGTCGCACGTCATTATCTTTAAACAATAACGCCGCTGTGTCATGAGCAAGTCAACATAAACAAGTGTCAGATTGTGAAAGGGCTTTGTTGCGTACTAATATTATTTAAAAATATTGTATAGTGAATCAAAAGCCTTCAAGTAAGCGAACATGCATCTTTTTATTTGCATTACTAAAATAGTAACATATATATATATATATATATATATATATATATATATATATATATATATATATTGAATATAAATATTTCAAATAAAAAAATTGTTTTATTTATATTATATATTAGAGTGACCCGGCGCATCTTTCTGGGCCCGAAGTCCTAATTTTAGCAATAAGGAAAGCAAATCAAACATCGGAATAATTATATTTCATTTACTGAAATGCTAGAGGACAGAAAATGTTTAGCTTCATTTCATTAGGTGTATAAACGTATACATTTTAGATGTCCCAACACGTGAGCACGCAACATATAATTATCCGTGGTAAAAGCTGGAATGTTGCAAATTTAATCCAGCAAAGACTAATAATTGTCCTTGTGCCTTGTTTATGATTATTGCGGATGCAGGTAGCAAAGGAAATTGTTTTGTTTAAATAGTAGATCTGATGAAATCATCGGTATTCATGGAATTAAGAGCAACTCTCCTTTGAAATTGCGACCTCTGATTTCTCGCATGAATCAAGTTGGGTATCAATTTTTTTCAGATTAGTCTGGTTCCGTTACAAAGATTTCGTTGATTCAAATTTCGAAAAATATTAGAGGCGATTCTTCTATTAATATAAAAGTGTAATAGTAATAATTGCACATAGAATTTAGCAATTTTAAACAGATTAAAATAACTAATATGGTTTTTTTTATTTTTACATATTGTTTATAATTTTCTAAAATGTATTTAAGTAAAGCTAGTATTGATATACATTTTAAGGTTAGACTTATGGAAGATTGTACAATGAACCATCCTAAGCATCTGGAGTGGAGCCCTTTGGATGGATTTACAGGAAACCTCACACATCCATCCTGAGAATATGTTAAGCAATCATTCAAAATTTCATTAACTTCTGTTCAACGGTTTAGGCGTCAATAGGACATTACATACATACATACATACACATCGGTTTTAAAAAAATCATAAGCCTCTGGGGCGGAGCCCTGAAAATGAATCTACACCATACTTCACACGCACCATCCTGCAAGTACGTTTAACAAACCCTTCAAATTTCATCAACTCCTGTACAGCGGTTTAGTAGTGTGTGAGATACGTACATATACAGGCTGAATACTTCAGTTTTTGAACCATCCTAAGCTTCTGGGGCAAAGCCCTGTTGATGGATCCACGGTTTCTAGAATAAGATAAACAGTTAGGTTATTCACGTAGGTAGGCCTACAACTAATGGGGCGGAGCCTTGTGGATGAATCCACGGTATACAGAACAAGATAAACAGTTAGGTTATTCACGTAGGAAGACCTACAACTAATAGGGCGGAGCCTTGTGGATGGATCCACGGTATACAGAACAAGATAAACAGTTATTCACGTAAGAAGGCCTACAACTAATGGGGCGGAACCTTTGGATGGAGCCACGGTATACAGAACAAGATAAACAGTTATTCACGTAAGAAGGCCTACAAGTAATGGGGCGGAACCTTTGGATGGAGCCACGGTATACAGAACAAGATAAACAGTTATTAACGTAGGAAGGCCTACAACTAATACGGCGGAGCCTTGTGGATGGATCCACGGTATACAGAACAAGATAAACAGTTATTCACGTAGGAAGGCCTACAACTAATAGGGCGGAGCCTTGTGGATGGATCCACAGTATACAGAACAAGATAAACAGTTATTCACGTCAGAAGGCCTACAACTAATAGGGCGGAGCCTTGTGGATGGATCCACGGTATACAGAACAAGATAAACAGTTATTCACGTACGAAGGCCTACAACTAATAGGGCGGAGCCTTGTGGATGGATCCACGGTATACAGAACAAGTTAAACAGTTATTCACGTAAGAAGGCCTACAACTAATAGGGCGGAGCCTTGTGGATGGATCCACGGTATACAGAACAAGATAAACAGTTATTCACGTAAGAAGGCCTACAACTAATAGGGCGGAGCCTTGTGGATGGATCCACGGTATACAGAACAAGATAAACAGTTATTCACGTAGGAAGGCCTACAACTAATGGGGCGGAACCTTGTGGATGGAGCCACGATATACAGAACAAGATAAACAGTTATTCACGTAGGAAGGCCTACAACTAATAGGGCGGAGCCTTGTGGATGGATCCACGGTATACAGAACAAGATAAACAGTTATTCACGTAGGAAAAGCTACAACTAATAGGGCGGAGCCTTGTGGATGGATCCACGGTATACAGAACAAGATAAACAGTTATTCACGTAAGAAGGCCTACAACTAATGGGGCGGAACCTTGTGGATGGAGCCACGGTATACAGAACAAGATAAACAGTTATTCACGTAGGAAAAGCTACAACTAATAGGGCGGAGCCTTGTGGATGGATCCACGGTATACAGAACAAGATAAACAGTTATTCACGTAAGAAGGCCTACAACTAATGGGGCGGAACCTTGTGGATGGAGCCACGGTATACAGAACAAGATAAACAGTTAATCACGTAAGAAGGCCTACAACTAATGGGGCGGAACCTTTGGATGGAGCCACGGTATACAGAACAAGATAAACAGTTAGGTTTTGCGCGTAGGTAGGCCTTCAACTAATGGGGCGGGGCCTTGTTGAAGTATCCACGGTTTCTAGAATAAGATAAACAGTTAGGTTTTTCGCGTAGGTAGGCCTACAACTAATGGGGCGGAGCCTTGTGGATAGATTCACGGTACACAGAACAAGATAAACAGTTAGGTTATTCACGTACGAAGGCCTACAACTAATAGGGCGGAGCCTTGTGGATGGATCCACGGTATACAGAACAAGATAAACAGTTATTCACGTAAGAAGGCCTACAACTAATGGGGCGGAACCTTGTGGATGGAGCCACGGTATACAGAACAAGATAAACAGTTATTCACGTAAGAAGGCCTACAACTAATGGGGCGGAACCTTGTGGATGGAGCCACGGTATACAGAACAAGATAAACAGTTATTCACGTAGGAAAAGCTACAACTAATAGGGCGGAGCCTTGTGGATGGATCCACGGTATACAGAACAAGATAAACAGTTATTCACGTAAGAAGGCCTACAACTAATGGGGCGGAACCTTGTGGATGGAGCCACGGTATACAGAACAAGATAAACAGTTATTCACGTAAGAAGGCCTACAACTAATGGGGCGGAACCTTGTGGATGGAGCCACGGTATACAGAACAAGATAAACAGTTATTCACGTAAGAAGGCCTACAACTAATGGGGCGGAACCTTTGGATGGAGCCACGGTATACTGAACAAGATAAACAGTTAGGTTTTGCGCGTAGGTAGGCCTTCAACTAATGGGGCGGGGCCTTGTTGAAGTATCCACGGTTTCTAGAATAAGATAAACAGTTAGGTTATTCACGTAGGAAGGCCTACAACTAATGGGGCGGAACCTTGTGGATGGAGCCACGGTATACAGAACAAGATAAAATGTTATTCACGTAGGAAAAGCTACAACTAATAGGGCGGAGCCTTGTGGATGGATCCACGGTATACAGAACAAGATAAACAGTTATTCACGTAAGAAGGCCTACAACTAATGGGGCGGAACCTTGTGGATGGAGCCACGGTATACAGAACAAGATAAACAGTTATTCACGTAAGAAGGCCTACAACTAATGGGGCGGAACCTTGTGGATGGAGCCACGGTATACAGAACAAGATAAACAGTTAGGTTTATCGCGTAGGTAGGCCTTCAACTAATGGGGCGGGGCCTTGTTGAAGTATCCACGGTTTCTAGAATAAGATAAACAGTTAGGTTTTTCGCGTAGGTAGGCCTACAACTAATGGGGCGGAGCCTTGTGGATAGATTCACGGTACACAGAACAAGATAAACAGTTAGGTTTTTCGCGTAGGTAGGCCTACAACTAATGGGGCGGAGCCTTGTGGATAGATTCACGGTACACAGAACAAGATAAACAGTTAGGTTATTCACGTATTAAGGCCTACAACTAATAGGGCGGAGCCTTGTGGATGGATCCACGGTATACAGAACAAGATAAACAGTTATTCACGTAAGAAGGCCTACAACTAATGGGGCGGAACCTTGTAGATGGAGCCACGGTATACAGAAGGTATAAACAGTTAGGTTTATCGCGTAGGTAGGCCTTCAACTAATGGGGCGGGGCCTTGTTGAAGTATCCACGGTTTCTAGAATAAGATAAACAGTTAGGTTTTTCGCGTAGGTAGGCCTACAACTAATGGGGCGGAGCCTTGTGGATAGATTCACGGTACACAGAACAAGATAAACAGTTATTCACGTAAGAAGGCCTACAACTAATGGGGCGGAACCTTGTGGATGGAGCCACGGTATACAGAACAAGATAAACAGTTATTCACGTAAGAAGGCCTACAACTAATGGGGCGGAGCCTTGTGGATGAATGCACGGTATACAGAACAAGATAAACAGTTAGGTTATTCACGAAGAAAGGCCTACAACTAATAGGGCGGAGCCTTGTGGATGGATCCACGGTATACAGAACAAGATAAACAGTTATTCACGTAGGAAGGCCTACAACTAATGGGGCGGAACCTTGTGGATGGAGCCACGGTATACAGAACAAGATAAACAGTTAGGTTATTCACGAAGAAAGGCCTACAACTAATGGGGCGGAGCCTTGTGGATGGAGCCACGGTATACAGAACAAGATAAACAGTTAGGTTATTCACGAAGAAAGGCCTACAACTAATGGGGCGGAGCCTTGTGGATAGATTCACGGTATACAGAACAAGATAAACAGTTAGGTTATTCACGAAGAAAGGCCTACAACTAATAGAGCGGAGCCTTGTGGATGGAGCCAGGGTATACAGAACAAGATAAACAGTTAGGTTATTCACGAAGAAAGGCCTACAACTAATAGGGCGGAGCCTTGTGGATGGAGCCAGGGTAGACAGAACAAGATAAACAGTTAGGTTATTCACGTAGGTAGGCCTCCAACTAATGGGGCGGAGCCTTGTGGATAGATCCACGGTATATATAATAAGAGAAACATTTAGGTTATTTACGTAGGTAGGCCTACAACTAATGTATCATTACAAGCTAATGTGTCTTTAATTTATAACCCTTTAATTTTAAAATAAATGTTATACACTGTTAAGCGATGAATATGTGTCTATCCATATAAAGTAATATGTAAGTTTACATTTATTATTAATATGTATCATTTTTCAGTAATTTGAACCTATTGAATTAAAACGTTTATAATATTCGAATGTGTTGTAATAATCTATCAAATTTTACTGCGTTTTCAAAATGGGGGCCGATTACGTAAACAAATTAATTCAGTTTGTTGTATTCTATATACATACATCACTTTGTATTCAGTTGAAACGCAGCTCTGTAGCGTTTGTAATGAATAAATACATCACGCTTCGTATAATTTAACCTCGGAAATTCCACAGATGGCTGTTTCAATAAATTAACTTCGTTTTAGTATCTGAAATGTATGAAAACAGTAGGGAATTTTGTTGAATAAATCATTGTAAAGACGAAAAACAGGTATGGGTTACAGCATTTTAAACCGTATTGTTGTCTATATTTTATATAGAACGGTCAATGTTCCTATTTATACCCACTTTAAATCAATCAAAGTCTAAATATATTACTGCACTATTAAACGACGTTGGAAAAGCGGAAGTGTATTGGAAAACGACTATTATATCATGCCTTGTTAACGCGAGATCAATCACATTCATAAATATTTATGTAGTTAGGTTTTACATTTTGTAATATAGGTTTATTCGTGGAAATGATTTAGTGTTTACTCTTTAGAAGGACGTCAAAAATTGTTGGATGGTTGAAGATATGATAGACATAATAAATCCTTTTTCAATTTTGAAGAAAAAAGTTTATTTTTACTTAAAAAGGGTATCTTTTGCGGAATTGAAAATGGTAATTCAGAGTCCAAATTTGGTCAATAAAATAATCACCGTGTAATTGTGTGTGTGACTTAGATATAGGTGGCATTGCAAATTAATTTGTAAATAAATACTATGATTAATATATATTATTAGAATGCTATTAGGAAATTTGTAACCTTGATAAATTTGAATAAAACGAACAAAATGTGGAACAAGGCTTGGTAGACTACAAAAAAAGTAATATTTCATCACAATTGTTGTCAGCAATACTATCCCAAGAATCTGTCCTGTGCGGGCTGGCATTTTATCATTATATATTTTACTTCTTCAAACTATTTTTAGAGGCATTAGTTTAACAGTGTTAATTAATCTGACATTGATTCAGATTCTGAGTGTTTAAATGGTACTGTAACATACAACGGGCTGAAAACATTTTATTTATTTGGAGGAAATTAAAAGTTTGTTCAGACCATAAATCTTTAAAATGGCTAATTTCTTTTAAAGAAAAAATTTCAAATTTAAGATGGATTTTAAAGTAGAAGAATATGTCTACGGTATCAAATATTAAAAAGGTGAATTAAACAAAAATGCTGATGGATTATCGATAATTCTATTCAATGTCAAAAGAAAAATCTCAACAAACTTAATACATTACAGAAAACCTCAGCTGACCTAGTGCAACTCTACTTCCCAGAATTGGATAATAGGCTATCTAAGAAAGTCTACTATAATATGGAAGATGTAAAAGACGACACCTATCAGGAAGGGATCTAGGAAGTAATTGACCAGACGGGGTTCAACCCCATTTCAAAGGAAATAACCAAGTGGGAACGCCAATAACTGATGAAACTGTGTATTTCGGAGAAAATATTTTTATCTCTGGTACAGTATAAGCCAAAGGAAGTTAAAGTAGTAAAATGGTTTGGAGCTTCTAAAATGAGATTTATCGTTAAAATTTCAAATCAATATTTAGGTAACCAAATTAATAAATTTGTAAAAGACTACTTGACACCGAATAACAAAATTTATTATTAGTTTTGATAATGTATTTTATGAGAAATTTGTGAAATGCATAACTTAATATTTTAAAAACTATAAGATTTGCCCTATTAATTGCTACACTAAACTAACATATATAACTGATGAGGACGAAATTCAAGTTATAAAAAATAATTGCCATGTAGGCAGAGACAATCATCTCGGGATACAAGAAATGTATGCATAATTTAAAAGAAAATATTATTTTCCTAATAAAAAAGGTTACATTTAAAATTGTAATAATAATTATTAAATCATTTTAAAGACAAAGAATGATACTAGACACATTATTAAATTAACGACTACCCCAGTAAATCCGGACAGATAGCATTTCGTTGGGAAACACTAATATCTCAGTATATTAGACGCATTCTTTCATTATACACAAGTATATCGCGTGGGAGGGGCATACGCCACAGACGTAGCTGGTACACTGTTAAACTGCTTCACACATTACGGAGTTCCTGAATGTATACTGTCAGAAAAAGGAACTTACCTTAATAATACAATAATTAAAATAAATATAGATGTACTTATAAATTAAAATGCACTCCATAAGTACTCCACACTCACCTACGACGGCGTAATTAAAAGTTTACACACTAATTGAACACGTATCACTATTAAACAGGATAAATTAGCGAGAAAATATTAAACATAAAATAAATATGAATTTATTGCTTATCATAATACCATACATTCTGTGACTAAATTACCACCCTTTGAAGTAATATATGAACATATTACCTCAAATAATGTTTTGAATATTGGAATTTAAAACCAGTTTACTAAAAGTTATATAAAAACTAAAAAAATGTTCATGACTATATTAAGGAGTCTAATCAGAATATCAAAGTAAATTTTGTTAAGTAAGAGAAATCTAAATGAAAAGCCATTATCAAGTATTCCAACAAAAGGTTATGTAAAAAAAACCCACAGAAGCTGGAATAAATAGTGAGAGGAAAACAACAGAATTCAAGTCAATGCATTATAACGCTAAACAGAAAATGCATGCGTTTCAAATTAAGAGGGTCAGAAAGAAATTAATAATTTCAAAATGTAAATAAACTTTGAACCCAGATCCAGGTCCGTCTTGTTACCACTTTAAAATAGATCACGACACAGCAAAAAGGGATTTGAAAGAACAATCGATTTTAAACCAATCATTATAACGCTAAATAGAAAATCCATCTTTGTAAAATTACGAAACCCAGAAAGAAATTAATAATTTCAAAATGTAATTGCTCTTTGAATCCTGATCCAGGTACCTGTTGAAGTACACACCGAATATTAAAGCATTTCCAAAAACATTACAATAAGTTCAATTAATTGTAGACTGCCCAATCTAACGTTATCCTTTCACACACTTGTTTACCATTTTAGTTTAAATAATTTAATTGCACTGCTTAATAATGTATAATTTAACAATAATAATATCTTTAAGCTATATAATGAACAAATGTTATAACTATTCTACAGTCAGCCTCGATGAGAAAATTGAATCCGTAACAGATAATCTAAAAACTTAGAGATATAATCGAGAAGTAGTATAATAGAGAAGTAGTTTACGAAAAATTGGAAGTTGTGATACTGAAAAGTAATAGTCGTAATACAAGAATAAAAATAGATATTGGGGATGGAATACAATATGTATTTATGTGTATAACTGATAATTTGGATGGCTGTGGTGGTAGGAAATATGATAATGTACAAATGGTAATAGAAAATAATGATTGTAACATTTTAAATCATTTGTCTTTTCAATATTCAATAGTAATAGTAAAGTTAGTAAGTACAATAAAACATTTAATGTTATTGAAGAGAACATTGTTAAACTATATAATAAATTAGAATTCGTTAATGATAGAATTAATGATTTTATAGGATTAGAAACATTTTCAGAATATATGAAGCCGAATGAATATTCTATACAGGATGTTGTTACAGGAGATGAATGTCTTCAAATATACATGAACATTCTACAAGTTAGGCGTATTTAACCCTATTGTTATCTTCAAACAAAGATTTGTATAGTGAGTTAATAAAAAAAACTATAGTAATATTGTGAAAGATTTTCTCTTGAACCTGAATTACAAAACATGAAGTTAACTAAATTATATTCAGATAATGTTGTATATTTCATAAGGTTAGAGACTTTAAAAGTTGTAAACAAAAATGAAACACCAACAGTGACAATCTATGAAATATTCTTGTGAATTTATAATAAGGATAGTAATATACACAATAACAAGAGTCTCTCTCACACATCCAGAACAACTGGAGGACTCCTTAAATTATTGGACCCTGGAACTAGATCTAACCTCTGGGGGTCTGAATCGGACGCCTCTGGACGAACCAAAACCCAGAGTTTTCAGTCAAAAGAACACGAGCTTGATTAAATCAACCTTGTTACCATCTCCAAGATCGATTGGACAATTTATATAACCCAGTCATTAGTATTTGAACCATTGGCCCAATTGGAGAACTACTGTACATGGTATTTATAAAGCTGTCTCAAAAGATTTATACGACACTTGCTGCTCAACCAACGAATTGATTACTTGTTTAATGATGGGGAAGTTATGTACAGTACTATTGTATTGTGTAGCATAATTTATGACGACTCAACTGCACAATTCTAAGAATGGTGCATATCTGTTGTGCAAAGTGATTCGCTTTATTTCCTGAATGTTAGGCGAAGTGCTCTCCAAGTACATCAGTGTTTATAATTGCTGTCCGTTTTTATAGAGATTGTTTTTTTTTTAAAAAAAAAAAAGGTAATTCCCTCGCACTAAAAGTATTTCTTGTGTGATGTGTGACTGTGTGTGTGTGTGTGGTATAAATTTTTCATTCATACATGTATACACATACTGATATAATAATATTATTAGCTTATTATAATAATAACACTATCATACGGATATATTGATACAATAAAGAGCACAAAGCATATTAGCATTAATTATAAATAATGTAATATAATAATATTTAATGATACATAACTACCTTCATTTATGAAATTAATTTTTAAAACTTTTAAGTACAAACAAATTTGTAAAAACATATATCTCTTTGTCAACACAAGGAATCATTACAACAAATAAATTTAAATGGTTGGGACTACGGAAGGGACTTCATGAATTGAAAAATTCGCAAAAATGTAACCAAATTTAACGAATAGATTTTTAATCAATATAACATTGACAAACGACGTGGGCGGTAAGATATAGGTGCTATGAAAATATTTATTGAATATCCAGTGTAGTCAGGGTTATAGATTAGAAAAAACAGGATAATAGAAAACCAAAGAGAAAGGAGAAAGCGATAAAGTAACTGGTAAGATAAATATAGTACTTCAAATAACGATGCAGCTACTCTTAAGGTACTCTTGAGGGATGCAGCTACTCTTAATTTTTAGATAAGATGACTAATAACCGCACCAATAACTGATGAAACTGTGTATTTCGGAGAAAATATTTTTATCTCTGGTACAGTATAAGCCAAAGGAAGTTAAAGTAGTAAAATGGTTTGGAGCTTCTAAAATGAGATTTATCGTTAAAATTTCAAATCAATATTTAGGTAACCAAATTAATAAATTTGTAAAAGACTACTTGACACCGAAT
Source organism: Prosapia bicincta (assembly GCA_036971475.1). Taxonomy (NCBI): domain Eukaryota; kingdom Metazoa; phylum Arthropoda; class Insecta; order Hemiptera; family Cercopidae; genus Prosapia; species Prosapia bicincta. The sequence continues at coordinate 131,487,472 of JBAIZL010000003.1, read as the reverse complement.
AACAAAATTTATTATTAGTTTTGATAATGTATTTTATGAGAAATTTGTGAAATGCATAACTTAATATTTTAAAAACTATAAGATTTGCCCTATTAATTGCTACACTAAACTAACATATATAACTGATGAGGACGAAATTCAAGTTATAAAAAATAATTGCCATGTAGGCAGAGACAATCATCTCGGGATACAAGAAATGTATGCATAATTTAAAAGAAAATATTATTTTCCTAATAAAAAAGGTTACATTTAAAATTGTAATAATAATTATTAAATCATTTTAAAGACAAAGAATGATACTAGACACATTATTAAATTAACGACTACCCCAGTAAATCCGGACAGATAGCATTTCGTTGGGAAACACTAATATCTCAGTATATTAGACGCATTCTTTCATTATACACAAGTATATCGCGTGGGAGGGGCATACGCCACAGACGTAGCTGGTACACTGTTAAACTGCTTCACACATTACGGAGTTCCTGAATGTATACTGTCAGAAAAAGGAACTTACCTTAATAATACAATAATTAAAATAAATATAGATGTACTTATAAATTAAAATGCACTCCATAAGTACTCCACACTCACCTACGACGGCGTAATTAAAAGTTTACACACTAATTGAACACGTATCACTATTAAACAGGATAAATTAGCGAGAAAATATTAAACATAAAATAAATATGAATTTATTGCTTATCATAATACCATACATTCTGTGACTAAATTACCACCCTTTGAAGTAATATATGAACATATTACCTCAAATAATGTTTTGAATATTGGAATTTAAAACCAGTTTACTAAAAGTTATATAAAAACTAAAAAAATGTTCATGACTATATTAAGGAGTCTAATCAGAATATCAAAGTAAATTTTGTTAAGTAAGAGAAATCTAAATGAAAAGCCATTATCAAGTATTCCAACAAAAGGTTATGTAAAAAAAACCCACAGAAGCTGGAATAAATAGTGAGAGGAAAACAACAGAATTCAAGTCAATGCATTATAACGCTAAACAGAAAATGCATGCGTTTCAAATTAAGAGGGTCAGAAAGAAATTAATAATTTCAAAATGTAAATAAACTTTGAACCCAGATCCAGGTCCGTCTTGTTACCACTTTAAAATAGATCACGACACAGCAAAAAGGGATTTGAAAGAACAATCGATTTTAAACCAATCATTATAACGCTAAATAGAAAATCCATCTTTGTAAAATTACGAAACCCAGAAAGAAATTAATAATTTCAAAATGTAATTGCTCTTTGAATCCTGATCCAGGTACCTGTTGAAGTACACACCGAATATTAAAGCATTTCCAAAAACATTACAATAAGTTCAATTAATTGTAGACTGCCCAATCTAACGTTATCCTTTCACACACTTGTTTACCATTTTAGTTTAAATAATTTAATTGCACTGCTTAATAATGTATAATTTAACAATAATAATATCTTTAAGCTATATAATGAACAAATGTTATAACTATTCTACAGTCAGCCTCGATGAGAAAATTGAATCCGTAACAGATAATCTAAAAACTTAGAGATATAATCGAGAAGTAGTATAATAGAGAAGTAGTTTACGAAAAATTGGAAGTTGTGATACTGAAAAGTAATAGTCGTAATACAAGAATAAAAATAGATATTGGGGATGGAATACAATATGTATTTATGTGTATAACTGATAATTTGGATGGCTGTGGTGGTAGGAAATATGATAATGTACAAATGGTAATAGAAAATAATGATTGTAACATTTTAAATCATTTGTCTTTTCAATATTCAATAGTAATAGTAAAGTTAGTAAGTACAATAAAACATTTAATGTTATTGAAGAGAACATTGTTAAACTATATAATAAATTAGAATTCGTTAATGATAGAATTAATGATTTTATAGGATTAGAAACATTTTCAGAATATATGAAGCCGAATGAATATTCTATACAGGATGTTGTTACAGGAGATGAATGTCTTCAAATATACATGAACATTCTACAAGTTAGGCGTATTTAACCCTATTGTTATCTTCAAACAAAGATTTGTATAGTGAGTTAATAAAAAAAACTATAGTAATATTGTGAAAGATTTTCTCTTGAACCTGAATTACAAAACATGAAGTTAACTAAATTATATTCAGATAATGTTGTATATTTCATAAGGTTAGAGACTTTAAAAGTTGTAAACAAAAATGAAACACCAACAGTGACAATCTATGAAATATTCTTGTGAATTTATAATAAGGATAGTAATATACACAATAACAAGAGTCTCTCTCACACATCCAGAACAACTGGAGGACTCCTTAAATTATTGGACCCTGGAACTAGATCTAACCTCTGGGGGTCTGAATCGGACGCCTCTGGACGAACCAAAACCCAGAGTTTTCAGTCAAAAGAACACGAGCTTGATTAAATCAACCTTGTTACCATCTCCAAGATCGATTGGACAATTTATATAACCCAGTCATTAGTATTTGAACCATTGGCCCAATTGGAGAACTACTGTACATGGTATTTATAAAGCTGTCTCAAAAGATTTATACGACACTTGCTGCTCAACCAACGAATTGATTACTTGTTTAATGATGGGGAAGTTATGTACAGTACTATTGTATTGTGTAGCATAATTTATGACGACTCAACTGCACAATTCTAAGAATGGTGCATATCTGTTGTGCAAAGTGATTCGCTTTATTTCCTGAATGTTAGGCGAAGTGCTCTCCAAGTACATCAGTGTTTATAATTGCTGTCCGTTTTTATAGAGATTGTTTTTTTTTTTAAAAAAAAAAGGTAATTCCCTCGCACTAAAAGTATTTCTTGTGTGATGTGTGACTGTGTGTGTGTGTGTGGTATAAATTTTTCATTCATACATGTATACACATACTGATATAATAATATTATTAGCTTATTATAATAATAACACTATCATACGGATATATTGATACAATAAAGAGCACAAAGCATATTAGCATTAATTATAAATAATGTAATATAATAATATTTAATGATACATAACTACCTTCATTTATGAAATTAATTTTTAAAACTTTTAAGTACAAACAAATTTGTAAAAACATATATCTCTTTGTCAACACAAGGAATCATTACAACAAATAAATTTAAATGGTTGGGACTACGGAAGGGACTTCATGAATTGAAAAATTCGCAAAAATGTAACCAAATTTAACGAATAGATTTTTAATCAATATAACATTGACAAACGACGTGGGCGGTAAGATATAGGTGCTATGAAAATATTTATTGAATATCCAGTGTAGTCAGGGTTATAGATTAGAAAAAACAGGATAATAGAAAACCAAAGAGAAAGGAGAAAGCGATAAAGTAACTGGTAAGATAAATATAGTACTTCAAATAACGATGCAGCTACTCTTAAGGTACTCTTGAGGGATGCAGCTACTCTTAATTTTTAGAAAAATAAATATTCAGAAGAACGTGAAACAAAATTATCAGTAAGGTTTATAGAATAAGAATAATCTTTCTAAATTCATTCCCTGGTCCTCCTATCGTAATTAGGATACAAACTATAAATATCATTTCTGATTACCGTAACTTCTATATCACAGTTTAATTGTTATAAATTATTCCTGATTATTTTATGTAGCTACTATTTGACTTTTATATTTTCACTTACTATATCGTCTAACTCTTTTACCCTATTTAATTTAAAACTTTAAATAGAAAGGAAAGGCCGAAGTGTATGCATAAATGAAACTTCCAAATTATAGAAAATACGCTTCAAATTTTAGAATAAATTTCAGTGTTTTTTTGTACAAAGTTCAATTATAAATTATAGTATAAATATTTTTTTATAAAAATATCCTTCTTTTTGTTAGTTTAAGGTTATAAACCTTAACATATATGTTCCTCTAGGCACACAATCACTATCTTATTTAAAGAGCAATATATAAGTTGAGGACCTATTACGTATGGGAGCAAAGTTTGTCTTAGGTTTTATTGAACTTTGCGAACCAGTAGGAACGACTACAATAAAATAATAGAAAACGCCGTTAGTCGACTAGAGACATCTACCGTCACGCGTCGTCGAATAAGTTGCAAGGAGATTCAGCAAGAGACTGCGGAAGACTAAAATCAATTTTAGTGCTGTCTCGCCGCTATAAACGGCATTTACGAGAATCTCTGCAGGAATTACTCAAATTTTCAAATTCAAGATTAAAGGTAATAACTAAAAATACCATTCCTTTTAATACGAGTCAGTCTTCCGCAAGAATAAAAATCCAGCACCGATGAGAGAAATAGTTAACTTACCCCAGCATCCCAGAACGAACATTTATTAAACCCTTAAAGACAGAAACAAAATTTTTTTGATATCCCACGTGGTTAAAGAATAAATAAATACTTTCTAAATGAGAATGTTTTGAGTAGCAGTTGTATATGTTTTGTATACCAGTTGTATATGTTTTGTATAGCTGTTGTATATGTTTTGTATAGCAGTTGTATATGTTTTGTATAGCAGTTGTATAAGTTTTGTATAGCAGTTGTATAAGTTTTGTACAGCAGTTGTATATGTTTTGTATAGCAGTTGTATATGTTTTGTATACCAGTTGTATATGTTTTGTATGGCAGTTGTATATGTTTTGTAATACATGTTTCGGAAATTATAAATAAATAAATATATTCGAATTACTTTAATGTATCATATTTCTTGGTTTAAGTTTTGAATATTAAAAAAAAATTCAAATGTTTTTTTCTTATATAAAACTATGTATCATACATTCGATTGAAATATTCTATTTGGTTTATTATAAACTATGATAAAGGATTTAAATAAAAATATCATTTGTTCATAATAGGCGGTAGCTTTATCTTTAACAATAAAAAATAAATAGAATGTTCAATAACCTATTTTATTTCTTTTGAACTAATAACACACAACTTTGCAGTTTCGTATCTAAAGATTTTCAAGTATATTTTAAAATATATATTTTTAACAATTATCTACCCTTAGTATTCGCTAGCTGATACAATACTCCTATAGATGTTTTGTTTTGGAATCATAGAAATTTATTTCTTGAATTTTGGGGCAGGGGAGTTACAGGTCTCGGTTTTTATCGGGTGACTGGTAAGTATTGGGCCACGTCAAAGAATTGATTGGAGGTTATAAACAGTGTGAAAGCAAATTGGAATATTAGGACTGGTTGTACATAGTATAAATAGCTATTATAAAATATCAAGAAAGTCTGTAGACACGAGGTTAGCTACAATAGAAGTGTGGGTGTCAGGAGAGAATAGCAAAAGTAGGCATTAAAAGGGAGTAATAATTTATATCTATACCAATTAGGAGTTTATATAATGCAGAGGTGGAAAACATTACCTCAAACACAGAGAGAGAAAGAGAGAGAGAGAGAGAGAAAGAGAGAGAGAGAGGTTAGAATGTATTGAAAATTTTATTTTTTTTACTTCCGTTAGTTATACGTAACGGTAGATTAATTCTTCTATATTTAAATTACATTGCATTATTTTGCGAGGGTCTCCTTGTATAGTTTTCTACCAAACAAATCTAACCAATAAAAGAAATTCTAATAAAATTAAAGTTTTCGTTAAACTAAATAACCTTAGAAGTTATTAGTTTCTTTACATGTCCTAAAAACGTATGTTTAGGACTTACATTAGAATATTTAAAAATTTATATAATTAGCAAAATACTAATATACGGCTCGCGAATACCTTTAATATGTGTAAAAAAATGTAACTAGAAAACCCACATAAAGATTACACATACAAATGGCAATAACAACGGTTAAAACCTTTCCACTGCACCTGAGACTTATTTATGCTGTGGAAATAATCCGACTATTCTTTATATTTAAATCTGCAAACTGCAGACTAAATTTAATCGGATCAGAGTTGCAGTGAAATCAAATAGGAGGTTTTAATTTGCTTTGCTACCAAACTAATTCTTTTTCAATCTATATTTGATCTATACAAACTATACGTGCATGATTGCATTCAGTTTATTTTTATCGAAAGCTATCTGTAACAACAGAAAAATTAATTTAATCCTGGTGAAATATGTAAAGATTAAATTTGAATATAACAATCACTGTAGATCACAGTATTTTAAATCTCGAGTATATACAAATGAAATCAGTTATACAAGAATAATGAATTGATTTTATTCTATACTTAGTCAAAAAAATAAATATTTTATAAAAAACAAAATTTTTAAGTTGTGGAAAATTGATAATTTTGCGAAAATTAGTTACTTGAAAAATAATTTACAGGCTTTTTATATTTTGTAATTAGATTTGTTATAGACTCATGAACCATTTACAATGTCATATATATATATATATATATATATATATATATATATATATATATATATATATAATAATATTTAGGTATTCAATACGGTTGACGTCAACTTTTGAAGGAAACCGATGTATTTCAATCGATTCCGGTATAAATATATAAGATACGGTGTTTGGTTGGTAACGTATAATCCATTTGTATTATGCCTAAGTGGAAAGAATACTTAGTATCAAGTGGGTTAGAGTAAGCGGCGCTAGATTCAACCCAGTAAGTAGCTGACAGTGTAAAAGGTCGTCTGCCTTGATAAACTTACATTGCGCACCAATTACGTAACACTGTACTGTAATGAACAGTTATTGTTTAGAGTGCGCTAGTTCTTGCTAAGTACTAATGGCACTGGTAGTCGGGAGTGTGTACCTACCTAAGTAAAATTACAGACGAGTTAAACTACAATTAATTGCTAAAAATTTCGATATCCTCGCAATATTCTCTTCCGGAGCAATGATTTACCAAAATTACAAGTTAACTAGACACTATTACTATAGTGCTATACATACGCAAGGGATAATTTTTATATCGTAAAGAGTTTCCCTTACATTGCAACAATTTTTTAAACGCCATTGCTTGTACAAGAACTTTAGTTAAACTCTTGTTACTCTACTACTTACAAACAGATGAACCACCACAAATATTAGGAGAATGCACTCTTTCATATTTCATACTTTTAATAAATCTATCTATAGCTCAAAACGTTGTCAATATGTTTTTTATCTTAATTCATCTTACAATTTATTTGTTATCTTATAGAAATGTGTTTTAAATTAGTCATTTTATCAAAACCTTTTTGCTATGTTGAATTATACGTCATCCCAAATAACAATATTGTGAGTAATTTAATCTGAGCAATTCCTAATGGAAACAAATATTCTAATGACCAACACTTGGAAAAATGTCGCTGTAAAACGATAAAATAATATTCGTTAGTGGTGATAAAATAATAATCTACCAACTATTAGGATTAGTATTTCAATATACTACTTTTTTTTAATTGCCTTACAAAGAGCGTGTAAGTGGTAGATAAATCTTTACGGTGACGACAGGAAGTCGTGAGGCTAATTATGTGGTGCCTCCGTACAGATCCTATATTCGGATGACCACATCCTATATCCTCTACTAGGTCGCCTATATCTCCACCGTACGTCTTTTTTCAATCCTCTTCTATCCTTCCAAAGCGATAAAATTCCCATGGGAGATCACCCCAACACTGCCATAGACTCAGTCTAGTTGTGCATAATTGAATAGAAAAACAGATTATACTAAGATCTATGAAGCTAAGACCTCATTATAAGTAAATATTATAGGTAAGAGATTTGGGAAAGTTTTGCCTTGAAACATTTCTAAATCAAATTCCAGGAGGTTTTGTGCTTCTAAACTAACAAGCTGCTAATAAAACCTAGTTAAAAGTACTGTATAATAGACCTGTATAAAACTATTTCAAATATCTATATTACAATAAATAAGTAAGAACAGGTTTTCTGATAACTTTAGTTTCATTTATTAGTCTATAAAATATCTTATTTCGTAGTCATTTTAAAGATTTCTATGAAATCTGTTTCTCATTTCAATATATATACTCATAATAAATTTGAAATTCGTAAATGATATTTCTATTTCCGAAATAGCATTTATCAAAGACTATAATTTTGTACTTACTTAATATAACTTTAATACTAATCGTAATTTATAACTTAGTAAATTAAGGAGCACAGCAAAATATTTACCATTATCTGGGGAAGCCGTAAATGTTGAACGTCCTGTTGGAGATATTTATTTATATGTGTCCGATAATGGGCTCAGCACGAATTCGGAGACAAAAGTTTACCCGTACATAGCTTTTCAAAGATCCCGAGAGGGTTCCATTATTAATTTGTGATTTTGTTCATGTGTATTGAACAGTAAAGAAAGTGAAAATGGGTGTTTTTCAATTATTTCGTTTCCAAAAGTATTTACAAAAAATATATTACAATTTAGAGTTGAACTTGTGAGATTATATATATTTATAAAGCAATTTTATTTGTAAATACATTTCTTACAACACAAATTTGTTGATCATAGCCTGATTTCGGCTGCCATGTTGCCCCCATCTGCCATTTGAGGAAACATGTATCCTTTCATTGGAGGAAACAGAGGTGTCGGAAGAAGAATGGTTTTGCGGAGGCTGGTAGTAGAACCTGCCCTGTCATCCCGAAGGCTTTTGGATCTGGTGAGACTTTAATACGACAGGAGAAAGAGAGGAATGGGGAGGGAGGAGTACTTCTGGTTTTACTCCGGAGTCGGAGACAAAGAGGAATAGACAAGGGTTAGCAAACAAAGTGTATAACTCAAAGACCGTTGCTCAAGGGAGTGGTCATGCCGTTTACAATTATACGTTGTTAGCTCTGGCTTAAAGAGAGCTACAATTATACGTTGTTAGCTCTGGCTTAAAGAGAGCTACAATTATACGTTGTTAGCTCTGGCTTAAAGAGAGCTACAATTATACGTTGTTAGCTCTGGCTTAAAGAGAGCTACAATTATACGTTGTTAGCTCTGGCTTAAAGAGAGCTACAATTATACGTTGTTAGCTCTGGCTTAAAGAGAGCTACAATTATACGTTGTTAGCTCTGGCTTAAAGAGAGCTACAATTATACGTTGTTAGCTCTGGCTTAAAGAGAGCTACAATTATACGTTGTTAGCTCTGGCTTAAAGAGATCTACAATTATACGTTGTTAGCTCTGGCTTAAAGAGAGCTACAATTATACGTTGTTAGCTCTGGCTTAAAGAGAGCTACAATTATACGTTGTTAGCTCTGGCTTAAAGAGAGCTACAATTATACGTTGTTAGCTCTGGCTTAAAGAGAGCTACAATTATACGTTGTTAGCTCTGGCTTAAAGAGAGCTACAATTATACGTTGTTAGCTCTGGCTTAAAACAGACTTGCACGTAGTTATTATTTCTTTAGAGCAACCATTTTAGTGCACAAAAAATAATTTCTTTATATATATATATATATATATGTGTGTATGTATATATATATATATATATATATATATATATATATATATATATATATATATATATATATATATGCTGATACGTATTCTTTCACGGATGGAAAAATATGATGAATAGTTATTATCTGGAGTACATCAAGATTGAACGGATGTACTCCAGATAATATCTATTCATCATATATATATATATATATATCTTTGTTTGTGTTATGACGTACTAGGAATAATTAATTCGTTTATATTTAAAAAAACCAATCGCTCCTCATTTAGAACAATTTTCTTTATTGGCCAATTCTCTCTATTACCTTTTCCTCTGCCTGCCGCTAGTTTATAAGTACAATTCCTTAGTTTTATTATATGTTACTTAGAAATGGTTGTGGTAAAAAAACCTGTAAATTAGAATACGATATTATATTTCCAATACGAATCCTAATATGGCCTTTAGATAGTATTGTATGAAACAAACGGCATGAAGGTCCCATTTCTATAAAACAAATTGCTTCTAAACCCTCCGCTTTTATCTTCAGTTCGGTTTGTTTCCTTCATCAGAAAAACCTTTTGTAATTTACATCGTTCCAGGAATTTTAATTTCACCTCGTACGTGAATTGAGTTCAAGTTTTATCGAAACCAACCTTTTACTACTATTTTACAATAATTTCACTGTACCACTTATAATTATTTATCATTTATTGTTACTTAAATACGAGAGATTTAGTGAAGACATGATGTAGAAGATTGTCCCCAACTCTCACATATAAAGTTCTTCAAATGTTTTCACCTTTCTAAGATATCCTCTATAGCTATTCTCTATGGGTGGTAAGAAAATGAAAGCAAATACAAATATCTGAGTAATACACGTACTGGGTAGTAATTACTTATATAAAAAGACATAAGATTCATATTGAAAAAAAAAATTTTTGCAATATAATAAAACGAATTTCAGCATCAATTTGAGCAACAATTTTATTGCACAAAAATTATATATATATATATATATATATATATATATATATATATATATATATATGTGTGTGTGTGTGTGTGTGTGTGTATAATTGTGTACAAAATGTATTTTTATATGGCAGTCGTATATTTTTTGGTAATAGAAATTAAATTTATTTAGTTTTTAGGACATCCGTACAAAGATATGAGCATATAGGCTACTTATAGTTGATTTAAACGAAAAATATTAACATAATTTAAATGTTTTCTTAGTTTTCCAATAGGTATTACAATAGTATTTTAGGAAGTCTTACAATAGTTTTAAAATTAATATCTTTCTAAACTATTTAGTATATTTTCACTAAAGCCTTACAAATCGTTCAACAAAATATTTATTGTAAAACTGACATTATTTTGTGGAATATTTCGTTCAATATAAAGACGCAGTACCTATCCTGCTTAAAAGTAATTTTAACTTGTTTAAGTCAATATTGGAAGGTCAAAGGTTCTAATGAAACAATGTTTACTGGATAATTTATTAAAATTCAAATATTAAAAATTTATTAAAGTTTATTTCTAAAAACACTCTAATTCACAGTGATTTTAAGCAACGTGTAGAAGAAAAATGTCTTCTAACTTACTTCTAAAGTAAACAACTGAAAACCAGATTTAAGCATAATAGAACCTACTAAGTCATTTTGCATCGTTATTCAGATATCATGTTACAATTCATATTCTGCCCCATAAATCATATTATTCTCCTTAAATTACTTTCTAAATTATGTAAATATATATTCCACTCACAGGTATAAACCGTTTTTTTCTATTATCAGTGCAAATAGATTTTTTTTTTAGAGTGGCAGTAAACACAATCAGCAACAAAAGAATTACTTCAACTGTATTACCTAGCTACCACGATCTGTCACTTTAACAAATGCCAGTTTTTTTGCATGTTTTTAATATATCTATGTCTCGAAACGTTTAAACGGAAAAACTGTAAATACTGTAGCTAATAGGAGACGTTTGTCTTTAAGTTCCGAGGAACTTGAAGAACTACTACTTTTGCAAATAGAAATATTGTTTAAAAGTACAAAGTTTTGAATATATTGGATATTGCATTACGTTTTGTGTTCTTTTATATGTATTTCAAATTATTAAACTATTAGGTCTGATTGATCTGCAGTTTTATATTCTCATTTTATTCTACTTATTTATATTATTTTAATCTTATTTATTTATTTATTTACTTATTTATTTTAATCTTATTTATATTTGTTTCTATATCTAGCATAATCGATTATGAAAAATATTCAAATGACTTTCCTAAATTTTTGCACTATTCTAAAACGTATGATCAATGAATGTGAACAATCTACAATAAATGTGGCGATATAATTTTTTGTAGATTCGAAATTAGAAACAAATTAGGTTCCTTTGGAATATATGGCGTACAATGTGAGCATTTAACTGAAATATGTTTCCCATGAAATACAGCTTGTTGGCGTTGAAGTCATTTTGCTTTCAATCACACAATTCTTAGTTCAAATGTACATATACTTTACTTGAATTGTATTTGCTCAAAATGTTTAACATTTTACATTTGCACAGTGGGATAAATTAATAATCTGTGACAACAAATATGTGTAGTTTAATACTACGAATGTATTGATATATCTTATTTTATAAATATCGTCTTATGCATCGATGTATTTCATCACGTTATCACTGATAACTGTAAATACGTTTCTTGTGAATCTGTTTTAAAGATATTTCACTTCTTGGAGAAGTTAATATCTGCGCAAGGGATGGAACATAAAATAACAAAGCTTTAATGTTAAATCGAACTTTACTTTGACAAATCTGTTGGCGCTAGTATTCTACTTTAATCACGTTGACTAAACAAGTGACTCAATTCACCTTTAACACGGAACATGGCGCCACGGAAACTACATGGACGTGACTTAAATGCAATGAACGTAAAACCACACGGGTTACCATAGTTGAAATACCGCAAACTGCCCTGAATATTAATGTCATTCTAAATGTGTATAAGTATATAGATAATATATGCAACACTTGGATTTTAAGCATAGTATAGCAATATTATTATTGTTATGTATATTATTTTTATTATTATTATTACTATTATCCTAATCATAGTATAATATATTACTTATGATTAATCCTATTCTTAGTGGATACAAAAATTTGTATTTTTGTGTTTTATTGACTAGGCTACCGCAGCGCGAAACAATTTTCCTTAGTTGTAGTGATTATAAAAGATTTTTGTAAATATCCAAATTCGACAATATATAATAACTGTTAATGATACGAAACCATACACTTCAACCATGATCACTAGATATACTTCATTTGAGAACCGTAAATATTATATGATATTTGTAAGTAATAATAATTGAAACTTACATTAATACACTTTCTGGTATTGAAATGGTACTTTTTATGAATAATAAGGATTCTGTAAACGTTACGTGTTAGTAATGTGCAATGACCGACACAAAGGGCTGTTCACGCATTCAGAGCGGGAGCATCACATTTGTATAGTTTTTAGTCGCAAGATATGTTACTCATTGACACCCTTGGCCAATTTTGTAATAGTGATATTTTATTTGAAGCAGCCTTTCTCAAAGCTAGGGCAGAGAAACATCTCGCACTCTTAAGTCTTCACATTTACAAGACATAGGAAGGAATGTTTTATAATCATTGTATTTTCAACACTCTGGAATTTCACGGCAAATAAAAATAGGATAAAATATTGTTGCAACAATATTTAGAAGTTTGTTTCTTGGATTACAAATAAAATATAATACATAATCAGAGCTTAGAGGAAAGTTATAATATGCATATTATGTAAACGGATTTGAATTTTGTAAAGCTATCACGAAGCGTACTTTTATTTTTCGTTTATTATTATCATCATCAAGAAAATTATCCAATCTCATCAAATATTTTATGTAGACCATTGTATCAAATCAATACACTTAAGGTTACAGAACTAATATTTTTATACATGATATAATAGAGACTGATCAGATCATTGAATGTAAGTAGACTTATAATTTAGCAAATATAAATACAATGCTTTCAGATGTAGATTGGTTAATCTAACAATATTGTAAGTGTGTTTTCATGATGGTAATTCAACGAAAACTTGCCAGAAATTGATTTAGTTCAATAAACAGCTGATCGCAGTAAACATAAACAATAAAATTTCATCACGAGCTTAATATACTGTAATGGAGTTTTAACAGATTACAGCTGATTTCATGTGACATTGTTTATAGTAAAATAGCAAACAAATATAAAAGCGTATCTAACACACACACACACGCGCGCGCGTGTGTGTGTGAGTGTAGTTTGTTTTAAAATATTCAATCAAGGCCACAATTCAATAAATATGTGATTGTCATATAATTATAAATACGCAAGAGTTTGTATAACTACTTGCCACGAGTTATTACGTGTTGGTAATGATTCTTGTCCCAAACACAGAAACGCTTTCATAGCCAAGCGAGCACGTCCCATTTTGTCATTGTGAAACTCTCATCACTTGTGAGAATTAACTTTACCACCTCAAGAATTATAAAAAGAAAATACGCCCATAAATTTATTTAACTTGTCTGAGTTGTCTAGATATTGGTTAATTCTGAACATTTTCGTTGAAATTACTTAAAACTCACAATTTTATTTGTGTTTATTGGTGTCGGCACATAGGAGTTGAGTGATTTAAATGTTTAATATAATTTCTTTCAATTTCTTCATACGGTCTGTGTAAAAAAGGTTCGATTTATTAAATACAACGGTTTCAATGAAATTACCAGTTATTTTTGCTACGAAACACTGCCAAGAGGTACATTTGTGAATTTATTCAAGTTATCTTTTACAATGTTAGTCCTTCCATATTCTCCATATAACTAGTATAGCAAACAATTGATCATGTTACTTCAAATTAGGAGCTGTATTTTGTTATATTACATTACCCTCCCTTCATGTGCAAGATGAAGCAGCATTGTTTACACACTGCTGTAACCTTGGTATCAGTTATTGCGCCCTTTTAGCCACAGTTTACTGTAAGACAATCACTGTCAGGTGTTCAGTACACACTGCCAGAGTATTGGACAGTAGAGAGTGATAAAGAGAGCAAAATCCTAAACCTATTTTTTGGTTAGCAAGTTATAAAACCCATTTATATACGATTTACTTGGTATAAAAAGATAACTCAAAACTGCTCAGCTGATTTTGTTTTATTATTTGAAATTATAAATATTTCATTTACATTTCATAACTATCTACGGTAAGTTTTATGCAATAGACTGTGATAAATTTAAAATATTTTCAAGCGTAAAATTATTGTTTTATACAAAATTTAATGCTAGGCAATTCTGTTTCTTTATTAGAATTTCTTATGTAATTTACATAACGTTATAGTTTTATATGATAGTTTTATATGAATTATTATAAAAAACATTGGGGACTTTATGGAGAGCTTACACAAAGGTGACTGGACTAACGTATAAAATAGACGTTATTCACTGCGATAATTGGGTAAAATAATTGAATTATTGGAAAGAGAATTGGTTATTTCACATTGAAAAAGACCAAGTATTAGAATATTGCTATATAGAACTTGAAAGACATATACATTGCTAGAAATAAAAATGACATTACCAATTCAAAATTAAATGAAAATAAAGATTGCATTCGTTAAATATTGAAAGGTATAAACGAAATTATAAAATAATGTTGTTTTTTTTTCCAGGCGAAAAACCTATTGAGGTTATCATCGCCTAACTATAATTTTATTTTAAATAATTATTTCAAAATAAAACTAACCAACGTAACAAAATAAAATAAATGTTTAATACTAAATGTAACTAAAAAGAAAGAAACTAAAATTATATATAATTTAAATATTATTAAATAGATTCAGGTGGCGTAAGAAAGCGATGACACGGTCGATAGCCGTGACATCGTCCCTTAAAACCACCTTTAAACTACCTCGAAGATCGTAACGTATATACAAATTTTCCAACTTATCACAATCAAGCAGGATATGCTTAATTGTAATATTATTTCTACAAAACGGACATAGTGGTGGATCCTCATGTCGCATCAACCATCCATGCGTTAACAAAGAGTGGCCGATGCGAAGTCGAGTTACCACCACTTCCTCCCTACGATTCGAACGAACAGATGTCCTCCATGGTCGGACGGTATTTTTGATGTCCCTCAGCTTGTTTCTATTTACATTTTGCCATTCTTCATTCCAAACAGAGAATAGTGTAGTTTTAACTTTGCATACAAAATCTGATGCCATCACACGTTGTGTCGATGGCAACATACCTGTAGCTAATTTTGCACCTTCATCTGCTTTAGTGTTTCCGAATATTCCACAGTGACCAGGCACCCAGAGAAATGACACCTCGACACCTCGTAAATGGAGCCTGTGTATAGAGCACAAGATGTCTCCAACTAAATGGTTCTTAGTGTACATTTCCTGAATAGCCTGGAGAGCACTTTTGGAATCACAACACACAAGATATTTAGATTTTGCTGACGGAATTGATCTTAAAGCTTGGAAAATTGCATAAAGTTCTGCAGTAAAAACGCTACAGGCTGAGGGCAATCCGTAAGTGAAAGTTTGTCCTTCCATATAAAATGCACAACCTATCCCATTGTCCAGTTTTGAACCGTCTGTGAATATAGACACAGTATGTTGGTGAGTTTGTTGAATCTGCAAAAACTCCTGACGATAAATAACGTCAGGAGTATTGTGTTTTAGGTACATGGACAATGAGAAGTCACATTTTGGCTTTTGTATTGTCCATGGAGGGATGTAGCATGATGTTCGTTCGAATATAGGTGGATGTTCTAAATTTAGATTGGTAAAAATGCGCAACGTTCTTATTCCGAAAGGAGCAGTTGAACGTTGACGCACGTTGTAACGATCCTCGATATAGTTATCAAAAACTGCTTTGAATGCCGGATGTTTAGGTTTACTTCGAAGACCAGTGTAATATGATATTTGTAGCATTTGACGTCGCATTGAGAGAGATGGTTCTCCAGCTTCAACTAGAAGGCTGGAGATTGGGCTTGATCTAAAAGCACCGGTAGAAAGTCTAAGGCCAGCGTGATGTATTGAATCCAGGAGTTTCAGAACCGTAGGTCGAGCAGATGAATAGGCTATACAGCCGTAATCTATGCGCGATCTTACAACGGCGCGATAGAAACGGAGCATACAGGTTCTGTCTGCTCCCCAATTTGTACCACTTAGAACTCTCAACATATCCAATATCTTGCTGCACCGGGTCCTCAAATCACGCACATGCGGATTCCATGAAAGTCTTTTATCAAATAAAAGACCCAAAAATCTCACATTATCCGCGGTTTGAAGCCGCGTACCATCAAGATAAAGGATACGTTCCTGGTGTTGCCTGCGACGACTAAATGCTATACACTGGGTCTTCGAAGCCGAAAACTTGAAGCCAGTTGATTTGGTCCATTCTTGCAATTTATTAATTACTAATTGTAAGAATCTTTCCGCTGTTGCCATACTTCTAGCAGCCATATATATACAAAAATCGTCTACAAACAGGGAACAGTGGACCGGTGACTGTACGTTTGAAGTGACGCTGTTAATGGCAACAGCAAACAGCGTCACACTCAAAACGCCACCCTGTGGTACACCATTCTCTAGTTCGCAACGATCAGAATATATGCCTCCTAGACGTACACGGAAAGTCCTGTTATTCAAATAATTTTGTATAAAAGCAAGAATGTTACCTTGTATACCCCATGATTTCAGTACGTTCAAAATTCCTCTTCTCCATGCCATGTCATATGCCTTCTCGAGGTCGAAGAAAACAGCTACCAGTGTTTGTCGTAAGATGAAGGCATTCTGTATAGCTGACTCCAACAAAACCAATTGGTCAAGTGATGAACGTCCTTGTCTGGAACCACACTGGACGTTAGTAAGAAGTTTGTTTGTTTCTAGATACCAGACAAGACGACGGTTGACCATCTTCTCCAGTAATTTGCATGAGCAGCTGGTCAGAGAGATGGGTCTGTAACTACTGGGATTAGTTTTGTCCTTTCCTTGTTTTAGACGAGGAATTATTGTCGCTTCTAACCATGCATCGGGAAAACCGTGCTCCTCGAATATACGGTTGTATATCCGAAGGAGAACTAGTTTTGCCGACGGTGGTAGATTTTTGATCATGGAGTATACAATATCATCCGGGCCTGGAGCTGAATCCTTCGTTGACGAGAGAGCCGACTCTAGTTCATCGATAGAGAAATGGATATTCAAACAAGAATCTCCAGACAATCCAACAGTGAATGGTAAGGCTTCCTGTTTATGTTTGAACACCTGGAAAGCGTCCTTGTATGCAGAAGATGAAGAATGTTTTGAAAACGATAACGCTAGCACATTGGCAATTTCCTCACAGTCCGTGGTCAAAACACGATCCGAATGCCTTAGTGAAATTAATGGCATCGGAACGGAAATGCCACAGACTGATCGTAATTTCTTCCATACTGTAGATGGAGCTGTAGTTCTTGTAATAGTGCCAATGTATTGGGACCATGATTCTCGTTTACTTTGCCTAAATATTCTCCGTGCTTTCGCACGGAAGATTTTAAGTTTTTCCAGGTTTTCACTCGTTGGATGTCTCTTGAACTGGTTCAGAGCTTTTCTCCGTTGACGAAGGATCACAGTGCACTCATCATTCCACCACGGAACAGGTGGTCGTCGTGGTTTGGATGAGGTTTTTGGAATTGCCTTTCCGGCGGCATTCAAAACGGTTTTTGTAAATGAATTGACAATGTCATCAATGGGAGCCAAGTAATCCACGTCCAGTGATTCTAGATCTTGTGAAAATTGTTCCCAGTTGGCTTTTTTCAGGATCCAACGGGGATGTCGAACACAACAGGGTGAGGAGTCCCACAAAGAGATCTCAATAGGAATGTGGTCGCTACTGTAAAGATCAGGCAATGCTGACCATTTTAGCCTTGTAGCCAAGGCAGGACTGCATAATGACAAGTCTACAGCTGTCCATCCACCTGTTGACGCTGCTAAATGTGTCGGAGAACCGTCATTGAGCAGGTATAAATCCAGTTCCGATCTGATGCTTTCGACCAGATTACCTCGCGGGTTGCATTCTGGGGAACCCCATGAAACATGGTGGGCATTGAAATCGCCCACTAATAAAAACGGAGTCGGTAACTGATTTATAAGGTCTACAAGATCTCTCTGTTGCAGGTTGTCACTTGGTGGGAGGTAGACACAACAGAGAGTGAGTTTATATGGAACAGCTGTTTGAATTGCTACTGCTTGTAAGGGAGTTATTAAGTTCAGAGAAACGGTGTCGACACAGTCACGGGCTAGAATGGCTACGCCACCTCTAGCTCGATTTTCTGTAACGAAGTCCGATCTGTAAACTGAATACTCCCTTAGATGGAAATTGTGCGATTCATGAAGATGTGTCTCCTGAATACAAATGTACGTCGCTTGTGATTTTGCACCTACTTTCACAGGTGCAGTTTTGCTATTATTTTTATTACTCGTATTGGGAGTAGTTTTTACGTTTTTCTCGCTTGTCTCTAATAGTGTCTTATTTCTTTTAATTTTCGCAGAGATAACTGACAATGGAGATTTTTCCGCACATTCTACATTAGTCTTTGAGTTGGAAACAGACTTTTTAGTGACTAATGCTAATAACTGACTAACTTGCTCAGTGAGAAGTTCAATTTTTTTATTTAGCTCAACACAGAGCACGACTTTTCAGTGGTGGTAGCTGAGGCATAAGATTTTGTTTCAAGTCTAGGTTGAGTTGACTTGAACTTCTTTTTTGCTTCGTGGAAAGATGTTTTATCCTTTGCCATTATGCTGAGGATCGCTTTCTCCTCCTTGAACTTTGGGCAGTTAAAGGAGCGAGCAGGGTGATCACCAGCACAGTTTGGGCATTTCGGAGCACTTGTGCAAACCTTCTCAGTATGGCCTTCACATACACACTGTCCGCATACCTCTGGTTTGGAACAAGAAGAGCTGACGTGTCCAAAACGTTGGCATTTAAAGCACCGCCGTGGATTGGGAACGTAGGGCCTAACAGGAAGCCGTTGATAGCCAGCATATAAATATTCCGGGATAGATGGTTTCCCGAATGTCAGGATTAATGATGTTGTTGGAACTCTCTGACCGTTTTCCATCCTCATAATTCGTACGACATCTGTTACACCTTCCGATTCCAGTTCAGATTTTATTTCGTCCTCACGGACATACAAAAGGTCTCTGCATGATATTACTCCCTTTGATGAGTTCAAGGTTTTGTGGGGGGCCACCGAAACCTTGACCTGATCAAAGAAGGAGGTCATTTTCAGCAGATATTGTGACTGCTTCGAGCTGCTTGTTTCTAACAGCAGTGTTCCATTTCGTAACTTCCTTATGGAAGAGACAGGTCCTGCTGCACATCCAGTTATAGCCTTATGGATCAGAAAAGGCGATACCTTCGATAGATCTTTTCCTTCTTCTGCGCATGAAACAATTAAAAACTTAGCCGGTAGTTTGGCTGATGCTACATGCATTTCTTTACTCGTCACGTTTACTTAGCAACCGCGCATACGTCTTCGGCAGAGCAAGCTCACATCAGCGTCCCAGACCAGAGTTTGTCAAGCTCTGGACCTTTCAGCACTCCCAACGCGCAACGATTCTGACCAGTCAAATTCCCTAAGAGAAGATGTAAGTGTTGAAATGTGTATATATATTGTGTTGGTGTGTGTACGTGTATGTGTATGCTTTGTGAGTGGTGTAGTGTTAGGCTAGGGTACCGCGAGGGACGCCAAATCCCTCGTAGGTGCGGCTAGTCCGCACCCCCCTGCGGGGTATAAAATAATGAACAATAGTAATTAAACTTGAACAAAATAATCATATTTGACGAATATAACAACTAGAAAATAAACTGTAGAAATGTTTATATATTTGTTATTGGGCAATGAAAAAGTAAAAGATAAATAATAAGAGCATCCTAATTATTATAAATAATTAGCAGACATTAATGAGAGAAATTCAGTCACTTGTTCTGCTACGAGTCTTTATAGGTAACACTCCTTCAATTATGGTCCAGTATATACCTCTTACTTTACATTTAACAGTTGTATGGAGAGTCCATTTAATTATTAATTTTATTCTCTTTAGTTATTGTTTACACCATTTTACCTTTATAAAAACGAAAAATTGCCACTTCAATTACCATTGGTTGATTGCACAAATATTTGTACTGATTTCATTAAATTGGATTGGAATTTTTTTTTTTTTTTTTTTTTCCCCAGTGTGCACGCATCTCCTAAAACTTAGCATATGACTAGGTCCCTAAAGTAAACCAATAATTTTAATTGAAACCTACAATTTCCTCACTAATGTTTTTAGATATAATAACTTTGGAAATACCTATATCGCGTCGTACGAGTGGTAGGAAGTAGTTGTATCACGCAATGCCTATTGTTATTGGCAACTATGGTTTTATTAAATTTTCCTTTGACGTATGACTTTATTGAAGAATATGCGGTGAGTGTGGAGCTCGTCCATTGACACTATCGGTAACTACATTTTAGTACAAAAACATTTCTAGGACAACTTGCACAAAGTATCTAAAAATAATCGTTAGTAAGTCAATTTGTTTGTAAATTACTAATACAAAACTTGGGTATATGTTACACGAATACCTAATAACATATTTGCTTGAGTTTAGTGTATATCACTACAATATATAAATGAACATTATATAATAATTTATAAACATTTTTAAAACAATAAAAATTGAAGGTTTTTTTTCGTGAAACGTTTTAAACTTACGGTTTAATTTCAAATTACATACCTGTTTTAAAAATAAAATGGACTATAAAGGGTGTGTTAGAGCTACAATTAGTGAAAGTAATATACTACTTAGGTCTTATCTAAGTACTGCCGGGTGTGTAACGACTGTATTGATGACGCAAGATACACATTCTTTGAGTGTGGCAGATTCGCAGACCAGAGGAGCCGGTTGATGGCACGTGCCGCGGGTCTCTCCCCAGAGAATATCGTGCGGATGATGCTTGCAACTGAAAATAATTGGAGGACTGTGGAATATTACATTGAAACCATCCTACGCTGTAAAAAAGAAGTGGGATGGTTAGATCCATGATAGAGGTCACTAGATAAAAGGCACCACCTCGAAGTAATGCCTCGGCGGTCCCGGGGTGGCATCTTTGCCTGGAAAAGACGGGTTTTAGTGGGTATACTCTCAAGTAGAGCCTAGTGCAATGTCAGAGGAGTCCCACACTATTTGCATAAAGCATTTCCCGTCGTTAAAAAAAAATATATATATATATACTACTTATATGTAAAAAGTAATTTCTTCTTTTAGCAAGCACCTATTCTTGAAAAATATTTAAAGTCCATTGCGTCTTTCATTGTCTTTAACGCGTAGTTGGTTCGTCAAAGAAAGAAGCATTTTATGTTTTACATTCTCTACAGAATGGTACTCTGCTATAAAATTTCTGAGTGCCTTTTAGAAGTAAAAGTCTCAACGTATTACAATTGTTAAAGCTTGCCAAGGAAACACAATATCCGCGGCTCCAGAAGGATAAATAAGGACTTGGCAATTTTGTTTTACTTCTGCATTTTATCCATTTATTTGTCTCTAAACCTTAAATTTTTTGATGTATACTAATAGAGAGTCATGAGTCTAGGCGTGTATTTATTACATGTCACCTAATTAGAACTAACTTGAAAGTTTTTATAGACATAAATGAAAAGTTTTATGTAAATATATAATATTCAAATTTTGTATTACATATTTTTGAAAAACATAAATCTAAACAGAGAGAGAGGACTCATGAGAGAAACAGAAAGAGAGAAATACTGCGGAAAGAGAGATGCAGAGAGGGGGAGACAGAAAAACTATTATGATTTAAGAAATAAAATATTTTATTTAAAACACTACATGTATTGGAATTTAAATAAAACTTACTAATTTATTTTAAATTGGAAACTGCTAAAATTACAAAGTATTTAATTACGGTAATAAAGCTATTACGAAAGCTGTAATTAGAAATTAAATACATCCTTACTTTGATGTGTTATCAAAATACGCCATTGTTTTTTGTATCAAACAAGTTTAATTAAATGGAAATCCGCCATCTAAAGGGTGGGTATTAATTAACACAAAAGGGTGAATCTTTTCAGTCTCGTTTCAGGGTCCAGTATGAATTCGTAATTAAATGAAGAGCGTATTGTAAATGTGGCAATTCAAGGATATTTTTTAACTTAGTTTCATTTATGTACATCTTGTTGATATTCTATTACATTTCAAAGAATAGTTTTTGAATATTGTAAACATTTTTCGAATTTGTTACTCTTTCCTTGCCTTATTTCTAAATCTTAAAATTCATTTCTACTTGTGTGTTAAGTTTTCAGAGAACTGAAAAAGTACGAAATTAAAGCAAATTTGAAATAATAGACATTTCAGAGAAGCGCCTTGGATATTATGCTCGGTTTAATGCCTGTGTTTATCGGACAAAATGCGATATCCAATAAGTACAATATGATGGGCAATAAAGTTCACTGCACTCAACAAAACTTCTTAACAGTCACTGACTTGAAACATTGAGCAGAAACATTGAGAGTAGATTACCAGCCCTGTGGGGTGGATTTCCAACAGTGTGAATTGAATTAGCACTAAGTTTAATTGAAGTTTATGAACTAAGTTAAAATTTTCACTAAGCCACTTTGACCAAGCTTACTTCACAAAGTATCACTAGATTTAATAAATCTATTGAAGTGCGTTATTAAAAGTTCATTAATAAGACGCGCTTAATAATAACGCAAGGAAATAAATAATATACACTTATCTATAAAACACAGTTAAATTTAAACGAAAACTAATAAAAATAATATTCTACATAGAGTAGTAATAAATAAAGCTTAGCTAGAGTCGTCAACGGTCTTACTAATTTGTAAATGAATCTATTTAGAACAACTAGTCTGTATCTCTATTCTAATTTAAGAACTTATAACTAGAAATTAATTAAAGGATTAGAAATAAAGTTTTGAACGAATTAAAACTGTATCGACATATGTTACCAGTAGAGAATTCCGGTAAAACCATAATTGCCTACAAAAACGAATTGCATGATGGTTAAAAATAGAATAACCGAGAAGATTCTAGCAACCAGCTGACTGGACCAAAGTTCATCCGGTATTGATAATAACATGTCATATTATATATCGCACAGTTTTACACCGTATATCTTTCTTTAGCAATAATAAGTATATATAGTTTTCCATATCTAGTTATAGAAGTAACATTTAATTTTAAAACTAACATTTAATTATAAAACTAACATTTAATTATAAAACTAACATTTAATTATAAAACTAACATTTAATTATAAAACTAACATTTAATTATAAAACTAACATTTAATTATAAAACTAACATTTAATTTTAAAACTAACATTTAATTATAAAACTAACATTTAATTATAAAACTAACATTTAATTATAAAACTAACATTTAATTATAAAACTAACATTTAATTATAAAACTAACATTTAATTTTAAAACTAACATTTAATTATAAAACTAACATTTAATTATAAAACTAACATTTAATTATAAAACTAACATTTAATTATAAAACTAACATTTAATTATAAAACTAACATTTAATTTTAAAACTAACATTTAATTATAAAACTAACATTTAATTATAAAACGTATACATGTATAAAGTATAAAAAGTATTAAAATTCATTTCAAAACTCTCAAACCCTATCCACGTGTGTAAATGTTGACAATAAGCTATACAATATAGTTTCTAAACTCTTTCAGAGTATCACAAAAGAGACTCATTATTAATATTTATTTTAATAAATTATTTTCATACCTATTATATCATGAAACATTTAATAGAAGGTATGAAAATACTCATCGTGAGAAGGATACTTAAAGTGTTTCATACTAATTGCATACATAAAACCATTACTGTTTAAGAAATAGATTTTTTTAATTTTTAATAGTTTGGTTGTATTTATAAAAGTCACTTCACGTTTGCCGTTAGTTTAATAGAACATCATAATTTGATGATACCAGTAGTTGAAAATTTTTACAAACTCATTATTAATGGGATCATAATTGAATTTTATGACAACGATTACGAGTATTACAAACCTGTATTAGGTCTACGGAGTGTGCGTGTGCGTGTGCGTGCGTGCGTGGGTGTGTGTGTGTGTGTGTGTGTGTGTGTGTGTGTGTGTGTGTGTGTGTGTGTGTATGTGTGTGTAACGCGGTGGAATTGAGAGCTTAAGCATTACAATGGAAATTTTTAATTGAAAAATATAAATTTTTATCTTTGAAATGAAGAAATAGATATATATATACAGTGCCATAAGCAGCTATTTCAAAGACAATTTATAAAGTAAAGCTATTTTTAAAGGAGAGATATTTTTCATTGATTTGAAAAAGATAGAAACCAACCTAAGAACAATAGAAGAAAAGTCAAAATTCACGTAAAAAGTTCATCGACATTGGAAAATGTGCCGGAAGAGAAATTATGAAGAACATCAAAAATACGAAATATACCTAAACCAAAGATTTAAATAGTTATGACCTAAATATATCTTTTGCTAAAATTGGGATGCTACCAACAACCGGAAGCTCTGACGTCAAGGATCACGCGATTTTAAGAGGAGTATTTGAACCAAATCACGTCAC
The DNA here is from genome assembly GCA_036971475.1 of Prosapia bicincta. Taxonomy (NCBI): domain Eukaryota; kingdom Metazoa; phylum Arthropoda; class Insecta; order Hemiptera; family Cercopidae; genus Prosapia; species Prosapia bicincta. The sequence continues at coordinate 131,462,404 of JBAIZL010000003.1, read as the reverse complement.
CTTTTAACAAGTATGTTAATTGGACCAGTGACAAAAAGTGAACAGGATTGTGTGTGGAGGGTGAAGAGAAAGCGTTGGTAAAGATTTCAGTGGGTCTCAAACCATCGGCAACGCTGGCGCAGGTGTGACAAACCGATCTGCTTTTAATGAATTAAATGTGTAAGATTCTATCAATATGTACTAAGTGCTGGGAAAGGGTATCTGCAAAAATTTAACGCTGGGATTTCCAAGCCTTTTTTAGGGATTTAGGTCCCTAAAAATGGCTAAATTCAAATAAAATGTGGTGCTTTCAACAGATCAAGACGGAAAGGTTTAAAATATTATAAACTGTAGTTTGTTTTTTAGAAGATATTAACCTTAAAATTCTCCAAAATTATTGTTTAAACTGGTAAAAGCAAAAGCCATATAAAAGTAAACATAAAGTTACTAGGAAACTATTTTAAAAACGGAATTAAAGTCAGTAAAACTAATTTAGAAAAACAGGGCTAGGAACTGTATAATTTTAAAAATTAAATTCGCCGTGAAGTGGGACAATGAAAAGACTAAAGGAAAAAACCATGGAGAGTAGCTACACGTCGTAAAATCTGAGCAGCCTAATCTGTGTGCAATCTTTCAGGATCCAGGATACCGCACGATTACCATAAGGTTAGCATTCTTCTCTTTCAAATCTATAAATTTTTAAGATCATTTTTTTTGGATAGAATGAAAAATCAGGTAATTGTTTTTAATTTAACCAATATAATAAATAAACTGTGTTAGAAAGATAATGGCTTTATTGATATTAGAAGTGAAGAAACTCTAGTGAGATGCGGTGTAATTTTGGTTAGTTACCTGTAATTTGTCTTGCTTTATATTTAATCTGGTAATTTTCTGATCATAAACGTTGCTTGACAATATTATTATCACGCTTAGAGAAAGTTTACCTAGCCCCTTAATTATTTACTAGAAATTATTCTTAAAGATAATATTTATCTTAAATTACCTTTCACATTGCTTTACGTCGCGAGAAATGAAGTTTTATAAATCTATTATTTTATAACATATATCATTATCAGGACTCTATTGATAAATCTATGTAACTATTTTTATAATTATTAATGACAAATATTAGGGTATATATAAATAAGCAAGTCCCAGGTTTACTACGCTCAATAAATTTAAATAATGATGGCCATAAAATAGTTCCGAATACCATTTAATAGGATCCCACGTGTTTATCCTTCTTTCCTAGAAATTTCGTAAAAAGATAAAATGTATTATTCTTATTTTCTACCGCATAATTTACTGCCCATGAATTCTTCGGTTCATCGAACATAAAAACGGTGAGTGTTTCACCTAGAAGAACCTAATGCTTTTATAAATTTTCAACCTTGAAAAATACTTACCAGCCTTTTATTATTATAATTTTTTTTCGGAATAAATTGGAAACTGTTTTATAGTTGTTGTTAGGAACTTAATTTCTGTTCCTTTTTGAAAAATAATAGCCTACTTGGTTGTCAGATATTCTCGTTTGGATGATTTTTTTAATAACTGTTACCGAATTTTCAATAAATATTTCGTTAAAAACGGTTTCCGCAACCTGGTCCCTTCCAGAAAAATTTAACCAACTTTCATAGTTAATAAAAAGGAAGTGTTTAATGGCCGACAAATCTCACCATCGTGAGTATAACATAGTGCACAGGATTAGTATAATAATGGTTTTCAGTGCATGGAGCCTAATGGTTAACAGAAAGCCTACATATGTGACCACAAGTATTGAATATTACTTTTATTTCTGGTTACGATTATTGAATATACAATTTTTAGGAAACCTACACAAATCATAAATACAATAACAAACTATTCCTAAGCACGGACCACAAATCAGAACAAAATGGGCCACATTTACATACACAGGATACAACATAAATGGAATAATTTAGATAATAATAATATTAACAGAACTTACAAAATACAGGCAACCCAATCAATAAATTAAACTAAACAGAAAAATTATATTCTACTAACGGAATTATTACAATCGAATGCCCATACTGTTACAAATTATACATCGGCCAAACAAAAAGAAATTACAAGACAGGCATAAAGAGTATGCCCTCAATGCGTACTTCAAACATTTACAATGGAAACTTATCCACACACGCTTCAAAAATCAACTACACATTCCATACAATAAAAAAACAGACATCTATTAAAAGAAAAGTACAAAAAGAAAAAGTACAATCTGGAACAGCTACAAATTTATAAACACAAAAATTATATCATAAACTAACAAATACAATATAAATCAGAAAACAATAAATTATTCAACCTAATACAAATAATTAACTCCAAGACAAAAATTTAAAACTTTCCCACAGTAGAATGTATTCGAAAATAGAACAATAACGGTACATCATGTGACAGCGGAAATCCCACACACCTGGCAACCTAGAGAATCACTCAGTTTCAATTGATGCTCAAAATTGAAGTCTTCGAAACTTAAGTGGCATTTATGCCAAGTAAGGCTCTTGTTAAGGTATGTGTTCTTGTTTACATTATACTGTAAGTGGTATATACATATATAGACACTATATATATATTTCTGAGTAGAGCAGTTATTTAATATCGAAATTGTATTTAAAAATAATGATAAATAATATGAATAAATGAACAATTGTTTTAGGAATAATACAATCTGTTTCCTATTGTAGCTATATTATTACAGAGGATTTGAAAATTATTGTAAAGATAATCATAAATAAACAGCAGGCTATAACGAAGTGTGTTTTCTTTCACTAATTGCCACGTCCAGAGCTAAGGTAGTTTTTGTAACTTGCGCCCTTGAATAAAAGTTCCGAACGTAGCAAATAGCCTGGAAAATTAAATTAGCGGTTGGAAGTTAAGAGAGCGGAACATTTAACGATCGGGTAGTCTACATCGATATGACCCCATTTAATACTACTTTAGATTAATCATCTATTATTTCTCTAGAAGCAATTTGAAATAACACAATAAACGTTGAACTCATAAAATGTAGATAATATAGGATTACTGCACATAATTATTTACTAATTACTTATATATCAAAGAAAAAATTCCTTTTGGTGACATTTCTGTGTCTTTTTTTCTGTTTTTTTAAGAACATATTAGCTTGCTTTTTTAATATAACAATGCATTCCAAATTTAACGTCTGAGAAATTTACCGTTTCAGTTTAATATAAAATTATTGCGTTTCGTAAATCCTTTAGGCCGAATACATTTAACTAATTGAAGTCAGAATAATTTAGTGACCAAATTGTAAGGCTACCATGATAGCAATTCCCTTGGTATTATTTTATGAAATGCAATATAATTTATCAGGTATGAGTGGATTAATTAGTTATCGTAAATAAAATATTTGAGTAACCTCTTATGTAAACCTTTTGATTTAACTCAGGATATGTAATAGTTTATTTTGGGCCAGAAATTATGCATATTGAATTTGTATGGATATCATGGATTGCAGTAAAGCGTATAACAATTTATTAGGTTGTAAGTATGTTCGTCTCAATATATATTTAAAATTTTTTTTAAATATCGAAGGTCATTACTAAAAAATTACAATTCATTCAGTAAATAAAATTTATTTTTACTTGAAATAAATCATCTCCACGTAATGTATATACAAAATATTCATTATAAACATATTCAAATTACTTTATATAATAATAGTGGGTTTTTCAATCAATAAGTTTAACTTTCGTAATTATTTCCTTTTCCAACCTAAACCCATAAGTAAACATTAAATATAGCTTTACACAGATGTTTGTTAGTAGTGTTTCTTTAATTTGTTTTCGCGATGAGATAGTATGTGATGAGAATGGAATCTTGATGCACCGTGATCGGTCTTATACCCGCCTTTCATCTCGAGGTCGCTGACAGACATTCTCCACTTTTATCTTCGCTAATTTTGGATTTTTCGAAACAGACTGGCATTTTACCGTCTCCCGTGAAAGATCTACGTAAAACTTCCGTTCGGCCAACAGAGTTATTTTCCATATTATTTCGATCAGACGTCCCCTTTACTTTCTCCTGACTATCGTTGGCAGTTTTCAATTGGTTGTTGATAATTTGTGATATTTCTTCTAACTTGCTTTTTCAATGAACCTCTGTCCGTTCTCATTCCAGGATCTGTGTTACACTTTTACTAAAACTGTTACTTATGGTTTTAGAATTTTTTGCGGCATGCTCACTTCACAGTTTTAGATATTATTAGAAGATTTAATGGTGATTATACGCCTTTTGGCTCCGTAGATTCACTTTATCGGCACTGAAAACTTTGGGGCGATCTTGTAACCATTTAATTGATTCAAATGATGTATAAGACATTTGTTAATATATATATATATATATATATATATATATATATATATATATATATATATATATATATAAATATTTTTTTTCAATTTTTGTATTGTTATATTGTTTACAATGTTGTAGAACTATTTCTGTTCTATTTTCGGCTTGATAGCCTTTGGTGGTTATTTCAAAAGTAATTAATATTTTTATTTACATTTCCTTTAATACTAAAAATTATTATATTTTAATTCGAAAAAAATAGATTATTCTCTTGTCCTAGAGACCTGTTTTATTACAAATTATTCCAATCTACTTTCCGGGCCGCATTGTCTGTTTACACAACCCTGATACGCTGCCTTGTAAACCTGTGGCTTCGCTCTCGTCTACTTTGAAAAACGTACAGTTTCTTTATTTTAAAAATTCAAATAAAATTTGAAGATATTTTGTTTTAAATAACACAATTACCCTTATCATTTAAGATTTTGTGTCCAAAACTTTATTTTGAGATAGATTGAGGCTTCACAGTGTGTGTGTGTGTGTGTGTGTGTGTGTGTGTGTGTGTGTGTGTGTGTGTGTGTGCGTGCGTGCGTGTGCGTGTGTTTGTAATAAATTTATAATAAATATATCTTATAACGCTTTAACTTGCTTTTGCTTTCCTACGCAGATAATTGAGGAAATGCCGGTAACACACACACACACACACACACACACGTTTTAACAAGGTATCATTTTTGTCGTTGCATGTGAAATTAAAAATTCCATATATTTTAAGAGGTTTTACAGGTAACACAGCGGAGCCATAACATTATAAAAATGTCTTAATCAAAATTTATGTTTAGTTTACCGAGTTTAAGGGATAGAAATAAAGCCATTTTCGGGTTATAGGGATTTTTCGAGATTTGAAAGGGGGAAAAGTCTAAAATCCACCTAGAGAGACCATCAACATTGGAGATAAGAAACCAGATGCGGGGAAAGTACTATGTGATGGGACCGTACATCAGGTCCGAGTACTTCGTAAGGATGGTAAACAAGGCGAAAAACTTGGATCCTCCAATACCGGTAAGGTATCTGGTGAACAAGATAACGACACATTACGGGAGAGAAGTCCGTAATGCTAGCCTTGGGGTACACAGGGATTGTCTAAATGGAGTAGAGACATAAAATGGGAATAGGGGACAAAAATAGAATGGATGTACCTTAGTGGTACCAACAGAGGCCTAACAACATCCAAGATCTCCCCTTCCCAAGCAATCCTATAGTGATCCTAGAAATACCAAGGATACCAGGTACCCTCAAAACCCATCTACTGCACCACAGAATCCAAACCCAGGCCCTAAAAACGCGCCAGAAGGGACTTGTGTCTATGGGAGAAAAAAGCAAGGAAAAGAAAAGGTAACGAATATGGTACAGAGACCCGGAAAGTGGAAACAGCAACAGAATGAAATGTAGAAATGAAATTTAGCTCCACAACAGAATAGCCAAGCAGGGAGTTTAAACGGAAGTTGGGATGCCTCCACCTAATTATACAGGAGGATTTGCTCGAGGAAAATGTTTTGTTGCTCCGGAGGTTCCAGGAGGTTGAGGAATACCCTGCAGCCGTGGACACGATCTGGTAACAGAAAGTGCTCATCGAAATAGATACAGGCGCGGAATTATCCGTTATACAAGGAAACTTGTATAATGATTTGAAACGACAAGGGAAAAGTTTCTTGGAATTACCGGTAAGCCATACTGGCATTATTATGACGGTGAAGGGGCCCCAAATAAGAGTCAGTAAGCAGACCTATATAACTCTGAGCCTAGCGGAATATATAATAAAGAGCAGTTTTATGGTGGTGGAAGTCGCCTTGGGCTGAGACCTATTACATCAACTAAAATCCTGTATAAATATATAGAGGAACTTCATAACTTTTGAGGTGGAAGAAGAGATCATGAGTTTCGACTTCGCCAGGAAAACACAAGACCGTCCAGACGGGCAAGGTGGGTCTCCCAAGATACTGGGAAGGATCAAGGGAATCCACATGACAATCCAAAGACGAAAGATACTACCTCATCGAGTAACTTAATTTTAAAATGAATAAAAACCGAATTTTTTTATTAACTTGCGACAAAACATTGATTATATTTAGTTAAACAAATTTCTTACATAATCCTAAACTAATAAGAGTTTATGTATACAATTTATTCAATATTGGGCTCGGCAATTACGTGTCGGTTTATCAATAGTTCGAAAGTTGTTCTACAGTCTAAAACTGTTTAGTTTACAGATTCTCTTGCAAATTAGATTTACACACGATCAAACATAGGTTTTTTTTGTGAAACTCTTAAAACCTACCCGTTTTTAAATATCGGTATAGGCTACATATTAACAAAACCATATGTTCAAAGACTTTCTAAAAGAGGGATTGTAAAATTTGTGCCAGGTTTCAGGTTAGAGCGGATTGCAGATACCGTGAATTTTACATTTAAAAAACGTTAATGGAGTTGATATACCGTAGCTAGAAGGAGGCTTAGCCCCTCAATTTCAACACAGGAACACACAGAGTAGCATTTAAATGTGTCAGTTATAATTTTTTAAATATTCCTTACAAAATATGTTTTTCTATGAAATTATAAAAACAATTTAATTACAGATCTCCATAACCTTTTATTAGTGATTTCATTGATATAAATAGAAATATAGCCTATGCACACAATATAGGTTACACAATTCTGTATACACATTTAAATATGCACATGTACACACTTTATGGTTATAGTAATTTACACGAAATGTACTTTCATGGTACTCATAAAGACGTAAGAACAGTATTAATTAGTAATTGTTTGTGTCACAATTACTGGCACTTAAATGTTACGCGAGGAAGTTCATTAGGGTGCAAGTTTTAATTGCAACAGCAAAGTACAACAACGGCAGCTTAATTAAACGATATTTTTTTGGCGTGCAGTAGTGTTTATTGTGTCTGAATATATGGCAGGGAATAAAACTAAACAAATTAATCGTTAGAAACATATCATGTGCAAATTCTCTCTTGAAAATATTATTTTCATTTACTTTACTTAAACTTTACGAACAAACAACTAGAACATTATACTAAATGGGGCAAATACGCCCTCTCTCTCTCTCTCTCTCTCTCTCTCTCTCTCTCTCTCTCTCTCCCTCTCTCTCTCTTACACACACATACGTGTATATTGTATTGAGAAGAATATAGCCTAAACAAGTGGGAAGTGTTTATCCTGTAGATTTATGGTTATTACTAACACTGGACAATAAGATCTATCCTCAGTTACCCTTTAGAAACAGGATCATCGTCCTTGTAAGTAGTCCTCAAAATGTTGGTTAATTTTTGAAAGATTTCCGGAGCTTCACCAGAACATTGATGTTGTGCCTTGCTACCAGATTTCATCAAATTTTCATAATCAATAAAATTTAAAAAAACCAGTAAAACCAAATGGCACAGTTCGTTCAACATGTTTTTCGGTTTAATATAGACTCCTAATTGGCTTTCTGGTTTCTTGTGAACTATTTGCTTGACATAGCCGCCACATTGTATGAGTTGGGTCATTTATTTGTTAGGCCATGTATTACATGGAGAAAAACAAATCTCCTAGTAACCAATAGCTCTATTGTTTTACACTTTTATAAAAATAAATTTATATTACAGTTTCTTGTGCAATATTCGATCTGCCAACAGGTCAGACATCTGGTACAAATTTTAAGCATAAGTCTAATCTGTAATTGTGCAATGAAATTTGTACAATAGCAATTTTAGTCACGGATGTTTTTTAACGAAGCTAGGACGAAACTTTTATTTCCATACTTTATAGAATTTTGCCTTCGAATTTTAATTGATTAAAATTATGAAACTTTTTCTGAAACAAAACGTTTTCGAGCTTACTAGAAAATCATAAGGGATATCTACTGTAAGAGTGGGTTCTTTCTAGATAAACTTTTCTGAGTAAATTTTAATTAGTGTCTTCCTAATTCTTTGAAGTTTTTTCAAATGAATTTATTTATTTAATATACCTAACGTTATTTTCTATTGAATAATTTTCATAGGCTATTGTTTTCGAAAACAGATGTCCCACAATTTCTCTTAACAGTTGGTTCTTTTCCCTTTTTAACATTTAAGTCATTCGTTGTAATGGAATTTAAGTATAAACTTCTCTGTTATATTGTCTCTTATATAAAATATCATTAAAACTTATAATAACATTAAATACATTGCGGAATAACTGTAGAAATATAAATTTTTTTCTGGAACAATTACCATTTCTCGTCTAATTAAATTAATAATAACAAGAACTATTATATACTAAATATATAATATTCAAATTACTATATAATAAAACTAAAATATTTTATACTTTGTAATTGTGAAACAATAAAGTATACACTACCTATGCACAAGAATCTTGCTCTATCCTTCCTTTTACCTAGGTTTTAGTAATAAATGTTGGCATATGCACTGTTTATTTCCTCAGTGTTTGAAAATAACAAAAGTCACGGTAATTCTGCTGCAAACATTATAAAACACAAAGTACGAAGGATTCCTCGTATCTTCTTTCCTTCCATTCCTTGCTCTATCCTTCCTTTTACCTAGGTTTTAGTAATAAATGTTGGCATATGCACTGTTTATTTCCTCAGTGTTTGAAAATAACAAAAGTCACGGTAATTCTGCTGCAAACATTATAAAACAAAAAGTACGAAGGATTCCTCGTATCTTCTTTCCTTCCATTCCTTGCTCTATCCTTCCTTTTATCTAGCTTTTAGTAATAAATGTTGGCATATGCACTGTTTATTTCCTCAGTGTTTGAAAATAACAAAAGTCACGGTAATTCTGCTGCAAACATTATAAAACAAAAAGTACGAAGGATTCCTCGTATCTTCTTTCCTTCCATTCCTTGCTCTATCCTTCCTTTTATCTAGGTTTTGGTAATATAGGGTTGGAATATGCACTTTATAATTCCTCAGTGTTTGAAACATCACAAAACTCACGGTAATTCTGCTGCAAACATTATAAAATACAAAGTACGAAGGATTCCTCGTATCTTCCTTCCTTCCATTCCTTGCTCTATCCTTCCTTTTATCTAGGTTTTGGTAATATAGGGTTGGAATATGCACTTTTTAATTCCTCAGTGTTTGAAACCTCGCTAAATTCACGGTAATTCTGCTGCAAACATTATGAAATACAAAGTACGAAGGATTCCTCGTATGTTCCTTCCTTCCATTCCTTGCTCTATCCTTCCTTTTATCTGGGTTTGGGTATTATAGGGTTGGCATATGCAGTGTTTAATTCCTCAGTGTTTGAAACATCACAAAATTCACGGTAATTCTGCTGCAAACATTATAAAATACAAAGTACGAAGGATTCCTCGTATGTTCCTTCCTTCCATTCCTTGCTCTATCCTTCCTTTTATCTAGGTTTTGGTAATATACGGTTGGCATACGCGCTGTTTAATTCCTTAGTGTTTGAAACATCACAAAATTCACGGTAATTCTGCTGCAAACATTATAAAATACAAAGTACGAAGGATTCCTCGTATGTTCCTTCCTTCCATTCCTTGCTCTATCCTTCCTTTTATCTAGGTTTTGGTAATATACGGTTGGCATACGCACTGTTTAATTCCTTAGTGTTTGAAACATCACAAAATTCACGGTAATTCTGCTGCAAACATTATAAAATACAAAGTACGAAGGATTCCTCGTATCTTCCTTCCTTCCATTCCTTGCTCTATCCTTCCTTTTATCTAGGTTTTGGTAATATACGGTTGGCATACGCACTGTTTAATTCCTCAGTGTTTGAAACATCACAAAATTCACGGTAATTCTGCTGCAAACATTATAAAATACAAAGTACGAAGGATTCCTCGTATCTTCCTTCCTTCCATTCCTTGCTCTATCCTTCCTTTTGTCTAGGTTTTGGTAATATACGGTTGGCATACGCACTGTTTAATTCCTTAGTGTTTGAAACATCACAAAAGTCACGGTAATTCTGCTGCAAACATTATAAAACACAAAGTACGAAGGATTCCTCATATCTTCCTTCCTTCCATTCCTTGCTCTATCCTTCCTTTTATCTAGGTTTTGGTAATATACGGTTGGCATACGCACTGTTTAATTCCTTAGTGTTTGAAACATCACAAAAGTCACGGTAATTCTGCTGCAAACATTATAAAACACAAAGTACGAAGGATTCCTCGTATCTTCCTTCCTTCCATTCCTTGCTCTATCCTTCCTTTTATCTAGGTTTTGGTAATATACGGTTGGCATACGCACTGTTTAATTCCTTAGTGTTTGAAACATCACAAAAGTCACGGTAATTCTGCTGCAAACATTATAAAATACAAAGTACGAAGGATTCCTCGTATCTTCCTTCATTCCATTCCTTGCTCTATCCTTCCTTTTATCTAGGTTTTGGTAATATACGGTTGGCATACGCACTGTTTAATTCCTTAGTGTTTGAAACATCACAAAATTCACGGTAATTCTGCTGCAAACATTATAAAATACAAAGTACGAAGGATTCCTCGTATCTTCCTTCCTTCCATTCCTTGCTCTATCCTTCCTTTTATCTAGGTTTTGGTAATATACGGTTGGCATACGCACTGTTTAATTCCTTAGTGTTTGAAACATCACAAAATTCACGGTAATTCTGCTGCAAACATTATAAAATACAAAGTACGAAGGATTCCTCGTATCTTCCTTCATTCCATTCCTTGCTCTATCCTTCCTTTTATCTAGGTTTAGGTAATATACGGTTGGCATACGCACTGTTTAATTCCTCAGTGTTGGAAACATCACAAAATTCACGGTAATTCTGCTGCAAACATTATAAAATACAAAGTACGAAGGATTCCTCGTATCTTCCTTCATTCCATTCCTTGCTCTATCCTTCCTTTTATCTAGGTTTTGGTAATATAGGGTTGGCATATGCACTGTTTAATTTTTAGTGTTTGAAACATCACAAAAGCCACTGTAATCCTGATGCAAACATTATAAAAAGCAAAGTACGAATGATTCCTCGTACCTTCCTTCCTTCCATTCCTTGCTCTATCCTTCCTTTTATCTAGGTTTTGGTAATATAGGGTTGGCATATGCACTGTTTAATTCCTCAGTGTTTGAAACATCACAAATGCCACTGTAATCTTGATGCAAACATTATAAAACCCAAAGTACGAAGGATTCCTCGTATCTTCCTTCCTTCCATTCCTTGCTCTATCCTTCCTTTTGTCTAGGTTTTGGTAATATACGGTTGGCATACGCACTGTTTAATTCCTTAGTGTTTGAAACATCACAAAAGTCACGGTAATTCTGCTGCAAACATTATAAAACACAAAGTACGAAGGATTCCTCATATCTTCCTTCCTTCCATTCCTTGCTCTATCCTTCCTTTTATCTAGGTTTTGGTAATATACGGTTGGCATACGCACTGTTTAATTCCTTAGTGTTTGAAACATCACAAAAGTCACGGTAATTCTGCTGCAAACATTATAAAACACAAAGTACGAAGGATTCCTCGTATCTTCCTTCCTTCCATTCCTTGCTCTATCCTTCCTTTTATCTAGGTTTTGGTAATATACGGTTGGCATACGCACTGTTTAATTCCTTAGTGTTTGAAACATCACAAAAGTCACGGTAATTCTGCTGCAAACATTATAAAATACAAAGTACGAAGGATTCCTCGTATCTTCCTTCATTCCATTCCTTGCTCTATCCTTCCTTTTATCTAGGTTTTGGTAATATACGGTTGGCATACGCACTGTTTAATTCCTTAGTGTTTGAAACATCACAAAATTCACGGTAATTCTGCTGCAAACATTATAAAATACAAAGTACGAAGGATTCCTCGTATCTTCCTTCCTTCCATTCCTTGCTCTATCCTTCCTTTTATCAAGGTTTTGGTAATATACGGTTGGCATACGCACTGTTTAATTCCTTAGTGTTTGAAACATCACAAAATTCACGGTAATTCTGCTGCAAACATTATAAAATACAAAGTACGAAGGATTCCTCGTATCTTCCTTCATTCCATTCCTTGCTCTATCCTTCCTTTTATCTAGGTTTAGGTAATATACGGTTGGCATACGCACTGTTTAATTCCTCAGTGTTGGAAACATCACAAAATTCACGGTAATTCTGCTGCAAACATTATAAAATACAAAGTACGAAGGATTCCTCGTATCTTCCTTCATTCCATTCCTTGCTCTATCCTTCCTTTTATCTAGGTTTTGGTAATATAGGGTTGGCATATGCACTGTTTAATTTTTAGTGTTTGAAACATCACAAAAGCCACTGTAATCCTGATGCAAACATTATAAAAAGCAAAGTACGAATGATTCCTCGTACCTTCCTTCCTTCCATTCCTTGCTCTATCCTTCCTTTTATCTAGGTTTTGGTAATATAGGGTTGGCATATGCACTGTTTAATTCCTCAGTGTTTGAAACATCACAAAAGCCACTGTAATCTTGATGCAAACATTATAAAACCCAAAGTACGAAGGCTTCTTATTGTTCTGTGGAAGGCACAAAGTGTGGGATTACAGTTAGGGGCCTACATCATCCATAAGTTGGGGCTTAGTCGGTGCACTAATGATAACTGTGTGTTGGTGACGACTGCCTATTAAACAATGTTTACATGCCCTCATACGCCATAATATTATAGAAAAAAGGTTGTACTTACAGTTTTTAAATAACACTGTCCATATTTTTATTTGAAGAATTACATGCTTATTTATATACACACGGTTATTACGATTTGTGTATGTTACGGATTAGAATACTGCACCAATTGTGAAATGTTCTACGTTTATTAAAACATGTTTTAATATAATGGCGACACCATAACATACATGAAGGCTCTTTTTCTAATATACGATTCCTAAATAATACGAAAATCAAGCGCTCTATGACAATAATAAATTACGTAAATCAAAACCATTTATTTATAATCAACATATCAGAAGCCTTGCTTGTATCCGACAAAACTTCCTTGTAAACATTTTGAATTTCCTGATTAAACTATAAGTAATTATTATATAACTAAGTGGATATTTTAGACCTTACCTGAAGTTAGTACAGACTTAGCTTCGTATTTTTTTTTTTTATTAACTTGTCAGCGGGTTAAACTGCCCGAAGCACTGCTACCTTAAGGTATATTGTACTTACCTCCCTGATCTAGTCAAATAGCCCCTTTCCTCTTACCAGGTTGAGGAGTTTCCTGACTAGTGTTTTACCTTCAGCATCCACCAGAGCTGTCCCATTAACAAAGAGGTTGAAGCGCCTCTCGGCAAGTGCTTCACATCTATCAATAATGTGTGTGGCAGTCTCCAGTTCCTGCCCGCATAATCTGCACACTGGTTCATCTTTGTAGATACCCATTTTATGCAGATAGTCCACCGTGTCCCGTGAGTAGACCTGTGGCTATCCTCAATTCCTGCCTAGACAGATAGATGAGACTCTTCCGCAGCCCCAAGGAAGGTTTCCTAAGGATTAGCTTACTGTGTCTCATCCCTTCAGCCCTGATCCAGTGCTCACAGTGTCTTTCAGCTATCCACCTTCGCACTGCCATCTTGACCATAGATTTGGAAATACCTACCGTCCAATCAGGGGAGTTGAAGACCCCTCTCTGGCCAGTGCATCTGCGGCTTCATTTCCAAATATTCCCCCTACGTCCTGGCACCCAACCTATCTTGATTTGATTGTACCTTGCCAGAGCTTGTAGGTTAATTAGGCACTCCCTGACTATGGCCGAGGTGACCACATGTCCGTTTAGTGCCTTAATTGCTGCCTGACTCTCAGAGAAAGTAGCAATCCGGGTCCTGTGTATTCCCCTTCTCACCATCTCTCCCAGACAGGCATTTATAGCATATATTTCGGCCTGAAAGACAGAGGTATGCCTTCCCAAGGAAAACCCTAGTTTTGCCCTTGGGTTTTAACAATACATCCCAGCTCCAGTGCCGAAGTCCATCTTGGAGCCATCTGTGTACCAGATCTGATGTCCCGATGTTACTGACCCTGACCATTCCGTCATAGTTTGGTGGGCCTGGTCAGGTGCAAACGTCCGAGTAAGGTGGTCACTGCCCATCTCCAAGACAGGTTCTTTGACCACACACTCGATACTCATATGTCCCGAAACATCTGGGAGATTAGCCCAGTTGTTCGAGTTGCAATCTCCATGCTGGGATTTGGTCCTCGTGGTTGATTGCTTCCGACCTTTGGCACCTCACCCCTCACAACATCCAAGTCCTGGACGTTAACATGCTCGGCTCGGTTTAGGCCTCCCCTGCGTTGTGTGTTCAGGATTATTTGCCCTCCCGCTGCTCTCGCCTGATCTCTTCGGAGCCGCCTTCTGGCCGCTCCATTCATACGCTTTCTCCGTAGAGAAAGCGTGCTCAACTCTACAACCATTTCACTGGTTTCTGCAGTCGGCAGCTTGGTAACCGCCCCCGCACCCCCAGTGGTGGTTGCCGTTGACACATCTGTTGCAGACTCACGGTTTGCCGTCTCATTGTCTCCCGCTGTCTGTGCAGACTCAACATCAATTTGTGTACTTACTTGGTCCATTGGCTTCCCAAGTATGGGGGAAAGAACGGTCAACCAGAGCAGAGCCCCCACTGCCCTGGCAAGACAACATACAATGAGGTTTTGTCTGGTTCCTCAAGGGGATCGTGTGCGACTGCATTTTATACCCTGCAGCCATTCATCCATCGGCACGATGCCTTCCACCTTGCATTGGGTATTCAGTCACTGACCTTGAAGCACACCCCAAGTTCAGGAAATTATTAACTGTTGCTCACGGAGTGAACAGCCTGCTTTACTCTCTTTTGTAAACTGTGTCGTTAGGGTAGTTTCCCGCCCATACTTCACTGCCGCATTGCCCTTAGCTCACCTGGGAGGTGAGAGTAGCATTGTGAGGACTTAATTCAAAACTACCCCAGCCTCCCCAGTCAGAGCAGTTATTTCTACCACATCCAACCGGTTGACTGACGAGGAGGGATAATTCCTCACCTTTGAACCATTGCCTTGGTCCGGGCCTGCTTATTCAGAAATCTTCCGGAATCCTTATTCACATTTAACCTACATATCTGTAGGCCGTCCCACTATCCGCCACCTGTGGACCCGCCCGATTGCTCAGGCCAGCTAGCCGGGTAGCTTTATAAATGAAACGATTGTTTTGAAAAACGTCCGCAAGTAAGTCCTAAAGTATTCACTTAGATATGTAATAATTATTTATAGAATATAGTTTTTTTTATACATACAAAACTTTTAACCGGTACCAATACAAATTTAGGAATGCGCGTGATTGTAGGAATCAGGTGTGCAACACTAAACGTTTATGTGTGTCATATAAAGAGCATTTCTCTCTTTCATCAGCTTGGGTTTAGAACTATAAAACAATAACATAGCTTAACTTTATACTATTTCAAAAACATTGAGCAGTATCATTGTTTCCAGGATAATGAAATACAGCGACGTTGGCATTGTACTTTGTCCTAAAGTAATAATTTTACTTGGTCATTTTTACTTAACAATTAGATATATATATATATATATATATATATATATATATATATATATATAGATATAGATATAGATATATATATATATAAAGAACAAAAGTCAAAATACAAATACAAGAATTATATTTGAATTTACAATTCAAAGCTTTTCGTTGGCTAACAGTACCAACATCATCAGGAATATTAATATTGCGATATTTATATATATACATATGTTTCTGATGAATTATCTCTAAGTTTTGAAATAGATTTAATGTTTCAGACATATATTATTTTATTTTTTAGATTGGTTGACTTTTCATTATTTTCAAATGTAAAAATAAAATTGGATTTAGTTTTTTAAAGTAAAAATTAATGTTCAAAAAAATTTTCAAATACAATACTGACAAATATCGTAAGGCAAATATTTTACTAGGATGTAAATGGCTACGGCTAAAAATATCATTAGGCACGCGCGTGTGTGTGGGATGTTTTAGTTTCAATAAAATTTGAGGAAAATGTTTGGTGTAAATTTACACCAATATATTGCAAAGTTTATCGTTTATAGAACCAAACTCTCCTTTTATGCAGCTTTAGTGAACGCTGTTTAACGTATAAAATCCATTAATAATTTCTTATCTATCAGTGCTTTGGATACCAACAGCCTGACAAACTTATATGCATTGTTCTAAAACTTAGTGGTTCTTTGTGTGCACATTTTGATATACGTAAAAATATTACAAGTAAATTTGTATAAACGTATGTTACCTTTCCTTTGTTTTGAAATTATTGTTTAAATTTGCAATATAAAAACAGTTTTATAGCGAATCAAGAACGAATGTTTATTAGGACAACGTTTTAAAAACAATTTGTTGGCTTTTCGTCACTTATAAAATTATGATTTTAAGAAAGATCATTGACGATTTTCCTGCCAGTATTCACAGAATCATTGTCGATCTTCTTCATTAGAAAACAAATGCAATAATGAATTCAGAAGAACTATAAATCAGTTGTAGAAACGTCGTCCTGTTGAATAATCATTTCCTGCTCGTTAAAATGACAGCCTCTGATTTTACAGAATATTATATTCTGTAAAATCGTTGTTCGTGGATTACTGTATAAGGTTAATTTTCAATAGACTATATAATTCTTTCACTTTTAACCATTTCAAACGCTAAAGTTAGTGAAGAATTTTTATTAAAACTAAATATTAATATCTTATCAATACTGCGCTTGGTTTCATATTGTATTGCAGGCCTAAAATACGAAATCAAATTTATAAAAATATAAAAACTCATGTTTGAAATTACTTGTAATGTAAATAACTGTAACTTGAAACATATTGAAAACCGACAGAATAAAGTAAATATAAATATAGAAAGGGAAATATAAGAGATAAAAACAAATTTATCCAAGCGGTTAGTGCACTAAAGAGTATTTCTATTTATAAAGAAGCCTTTTTTGAAACATTTCATAATAAAAAAAATTATAATACATTTTCTGGCATTTATATAAGAGAAATAAAAACTACCCTGTTTTTACATCGAATTTTAAATTAATTTTAAACTAAGCCAAAACGTAAATGAATTTACATTTGGTTTTAATATGTGCCATATATTTCATATTATTGTAGAAGTATGTATAAAGTTGAATTCTGTTTGAAGTTTTTACGACAAAAAAATGATAAAATTTTTACATAAAATCAGAATAAAATTACTCAACCATGGTTGAAAGTTCCACAACTTCTTATCGTGTAAGCAATTCTGTTTACGACAATGCACGTATGAAACTTGTCCATTAAACTCTAAGTATGCAGTTAGCATTTGTGTGTAGAACCCACTCCACACAATAGCTGACCATTAATGTACATTGCTACGTAATTGATGGGCTGTGTAAGTTTATCAAGGCAAACGATCTTAACCACTGTCAGCAGCTTCCAGGCTTGGATCTAGCATCACTTATTCCAGCCCACATATTTACTAAGTGCCATTAGAACCTTAGACTTAATCCAAAGTGCAATTCCAGTCTAACGCAACAATAGTATACGTATATACACCGTGTTCACACTAGTACCGTATAAACAGTTTTCCAATGCTTAACTAAAATATATTCAATTTAAATTATGTTTTAATACTAAAGTAAACTCATATAAACTTGTCATCGTTTCTTTAGCATTTATTAAACATTAAGACAAAAGTATTCTATTAAAAATTAAAATCGAAACACTGGTGAGACTGGTTGTCCCAAACAGAGAACAGATACATGGTACAAATCTATAATATAAAATATTCAGTCTAATTTCACGTTCAAAATATTATATTGTTTTGATACACTGCAAAACAGACTAATTTTTCTTAGTATTAAATTATTTTTTTTTAAATTGTATTTTCATATATATTATTTAGAACTTAAAATTTAATCTTTTATTACATCTTTCCTTATAAAAATTTGTTTTGATTAAATTACGTATATTAGCGTGGTGTGTAAGGCATATAAATATGTAATTTAATTTTTTTTACTAATTGTACTACATAATTAAATAGTCAATCATTTTTAATTTGAACTTACGCCCTTTTTGCTAAATTATATGTTCACAATAATAATAATACTTGCTTTACAAAAATTACTTTAAATTTAATTTTCTATAAATTTAACGTTTTTTATATTGCCCAATGTTTAATTGGATATTTATTTATTAATTTATCATTTCGAATATATTAAACTATATCGTTTTAAATTAATTTAATTGTTACACCAATGTAATAAACGTATGTATTATTAATTAATTTTTACAAAATTCTTGCTATGAATAAATTGAATTCATTTTACAACTAAAACTATAATTACTGATTCGCAGATAGCGTCAATGAAAAAGGTAAAATTATTTTCTTCAACGGCTGAAAACTTACTTTCTTCTTATTTATATTATTTGTATTAAAAGTAAAACGAGAAGAAACTGTACATTTTATTATTAGTTATGTAATTGGATGCCGAAACACACAGTTATATTCTAATAAGTTATTTGTCATATTTGAAGTAATTTACTTACAGTAAAGAGTATGAAAATAAAATAATAAAAATATTACAATTATGCGAGTAATAATATTTTATAGCAAACGGTTATATCTAAAATAATAGATAAAATATTATATATTTTATAATATAATAATAATAATAATAATAATTTTATAATATTAATATAAAAATCTTAGTATTGTAATTCCTGAGGATGTTGTAACGTCAACCAACGAAAAGCTTTGAATGTAATGTTCAATAAATTATTCCTGTAATTGTGTATATTATTTAATCTTAAAAATAAGTCTAACAGAAAAACATATTTGATATTCTACACACACACATATATATATATATATATATATATATATATATATATATATATATATATATATATATATAAAATATGGTGATATGTTTTTTTTGTAATATATTTAATAAATTAAAGATATTTCAAAAACAAGAATTATTTTAATTAATATATTTATTCAAAGCTTTTCGCCGGTAGGCATCTTCGCCAATAGTACCAGCATCTTCACGAAATAAATTAAAAGTAGAGGAACAAGAAGATATGCGAATAAAAACATCACATGAAATAATAAAATTAGATAATTATTTTCCTGAAGATGCTTTTACTATTTTATCGGCAAAAAGCTTTGAATAAATATATTCATTCAAAGTATTCTTGTTTTTGAAATATTTTTAATTTATTAAATATATATATATATATTTATTTATTTATTTATTTATTTATTTATTTATTTATTAGTGATAAGTTATCACTTTAAAAACCAAAACTTTATTTCTCCAAGAGTACGATTGAAGTTTTGAAAATGGATTTACTTCGAAACGCGTCAACAGAGTAGAATATTTAAACGTTAATAATGACAAAAAATTGTACTCGAACATATATAACGTTCGAGATATTTACATTTTATTGCTTTAACCTATTTCAATTAGAATTAATGCAGTCAATTTACTTTTAAACTATTCAAGTATTCTTTTTGTGCTTTTAGACTATTTCCAAATAAATACTTCAGTTAGTAGGATAAACGCTCTTCAATACTTTGATTTCTGGAAGTGTATTGAATGAGAGCTTAGACATGATAATAGCTTCGATTTCATTAACAGAAGTGGACCAGCAAAACCAAAGGCAGAAGTGTTCTTTAACTCTTAGCAAGATTACATTTCTAAGTTCGTGTAACAGAAACTAAATATCTTTATAAAGATGTGATTTTACATGCGATGGTTAATTATATACATAGTCGTTCGATTATATAAAGTATAAAAAAAACACTCAACTGTTACTTTTACACTATGATATATATATATATATATATATATATATATATATATATATATATATATATATGTGTGTGTATATAATATAAAATATGTATAAAATCAAGTACGATGAATTTATACAGCTTCTTAATATAACAATATATTTTTTTAATTTAAAAAGCTTTATGTATAAGAAATTTTAAAAGAAATTGATATTGGCAATATTTTAAAATTGAAGTTTCTTGATGTAATCATCTTGAATTCACTGATTAAACTAAATTTATACTTAACTAAGTGAATACGTAATTGCTTTTTTGCTGAAGCGTTTCAAAACGTTCGTTCCTTTTACGAACCTACTGTAGAGGGTTAACTTCGTAAAAGGAACGAACGTTTTGAAACGTTATTCACTTAGATAAGTAGTTTAAATTTAGTTATTTTAAAATTGTATTATTATAAAATTCCATATTAAAATTAAACTTCTGATTAGGTAATTAGCTGTACACCAACATCAATTTCGTTTGTAAAAACAATTTATAATACTTATGACAAATACGACTCGCTAGCAAGGCAATGGGTAACTCTTTCTTCAATGGAATATGTTGCTCTTGAATAGAAAGGGAAATATGTTGTAGACAACATTATTCTAGTTTTACGCCAAGGTTTCATAGTAAACTAAAAGGTATATTACAGATAAGATTTGCCCATATATTGTTACAGTTATTTAAAGACAATAGTGAAGCCTTATGATGAAATGACCAGATTGAACAAATTAGTAGTTCTAATATTTTAATTTAGAGTTTGTTTTCTAACTAATAGTTAGATACTATTTATTACCAAATTTAATAATTATTTTAGACTAAGGTATGTAATGTACAGCCAAACAAAATTAGATAAATGATGTAGGCATTGATGATTAATATACTAATTTGTTTTGTGCAGAAAAACAAAATAAAAGAATAAACAGTAGCAATTTGCTTGGAAAATCAAATGAAATGTGAGGAATTACGTTAAAAAAACATTTAACTATCCATTAGTTTACACCATAACACATTCCCCTCACAGTTGTTAATAGTGGCCTGAATTTGTGATCATTTAATTTTAGACAATTATATACATATATATATATATATATATATATATATATATATATATATATATATACGCCTATACATAATTACAAATATTAAAAATTATAAAGAGCACCAACAGACAAATTATTTTTAATTTATAAAAATATTTTAATAATTCTTAAATTTTAAATATATAATACGATTCAAATTATAGTTTTTAATTTTTAAAATATTTAACTTTCTTTCTAAGAACTATGTAACTTTCTTTTAACTTGTAAGACACAACCATTCTACTAAAATTGCCAAATATAATAATAAATTAATGACTAAAATAGCCTTTACCCGTGAATAATAATAATGAAAGCTAACTCCAGTTTAATGTGTCAATTTGAAATTGTATCCATTCCAATGAGAAAACATTGCCGTCAGTGGGTAAAACTACCTACATTTTACGTTGTTACTTGGCGAAGTATAGCCTAAAAATAAGACTGAATTGGAACTTACTATTAAGCCAACTTTATGCATCTGATCACGATCTCTGATCGCTGGCTAATTGTGGTTTGAAGGTTTTTCAAGACGTTTTTCAAAATTTAAATTATAATTGTTTCAAAACGAGATCAAGATCTTTACGTTACATGACGTGTGTGTTTGTGTGTGTGTGTGTGTGTGTGTGTGTGTGTTTGTATTCACAACAATGCATTTTCCTTTTACTTGAATAACATAGTGTTAGAATCATCTGTAGTTATGATTTGAAAAGAAATATTTGTAATATAGAAAGGGTAAATAAAACAAAATTGTGAGTTTTCAATCATAAGTTTGTAAATTTTATATCATTTAAGAAGATAAAATCATTTAAATCCTACAGAAGTTTCAAATGAACATCAATGTAATTCTATCAAGGATTACATCTCAACCCAAGCTGCGTAAACTTTCTTCAGTGCCATTAATGACTTGTAACATCCCCCCGCAAGAAAGCTTTCCGTTATCGCCAGTATAAACTTTAGATTGCCTCACAACAATTACATTTTTCATTGGGTGGAACAACAATGTTCCTTTTTTTCTTATACTAAATTACGACACATTTAGAAGAAAAATAAAGGTTAGGCACTAATTACGTGCTACAATGTAATATAAATGATTTATAATTACCAGTTATATTTACTTTCTTGTACAAAGGAACAAACCTTTTTCCTAGCATTAGGTCATTCAACATTGTCATGTTTACATTAATATAAATAAGATAAGGAAGTAATACATAGTTTTCTAACCTATGAATTATAATTGAGATCGGCAATGAGTTTATATTTAATAAGTGTAAGATATAATCCAACTTCATTCTTTCCCCAGATGTTGACGGTTTACGGCTTATAATTACCCTTTAGACAAATATGTAAAGTGATAATCTAAATATTATTCAATAAATAGATTCGTTAAAGTTACACCGATATTATGAACGAAATTTTTTAATGATAGTGTGTGTGTGTGTGTGTGTGTGTGTGTGTGTGTGTGTTTGTGTGTGTGTGTGTATGTGTGTGTGTGTGTGTGTGTGTATGTGTGTGTGTGTGTGTGTGTGTGTGTGTGTGTGTGTGTGTGTGTGTGTGTGTGTGTGTGTGTGTGTGTGTGTGTGTGTGTGTGTGTGTGTGTGTGTGTGTGTGTGTGTGTGTGTGTGTGTTAGGGTTTAAGTGTTAAAAACAAGCAGATGTTGAGCTATTTTGTAATTTCTTTAGGTTTTAAGGGATTAGAAAACGCTCGGGCCGTATTTACCATTGCAGTTTATTAGAGTGATCTCTAACTGTGGTTGATAATTCATTTTTGTAATTTACTGCAATAACTATTGATATTTAAACTAAATCCAAAGTATTCTGGTAACCAATAACAAGGGTGGATGACGGGAGGTGAAATATTGCATCTATTGATCACCCGTGTTTTTTAAATTAGGGTGAATAATATACAGTCCACCTAATACTACCTTTTAATCCTTGATTTTAAAGTCAATAATAAATATTTTTCAACTGGAATATTTGAAATGTAATGTTTTTTAATTTATTTTATTCCTGCATACTCTCCTGATATATAACTTGTACAAATTTTCAATCTTTATTGAAATATGTTTCTCATTATCAAGTCAAGTTCAAAAAGTCAATATTGAGTACTGATATGGAATTCCTTTAATTTTTCTATATGTCGCGTAGTTGTAAAATACTAAGACACATTTAGATGAAAACCAGACTACAACTTTTAAATGTCTGGTTAGGAATACATGTCTCAAAAAATTAGAACACCAAGATCCTTACTTTATGAAATTGGCTCCTGTTTTACACGCTACGTGGATTTGAAATCGAAAAATATATTACTCTATATTACTATATTATAAGTACGTATGAAATTACCGTAACAGTTTCATTTTTGTAAAACTCTAACGAATTTGGTAACTGGTACACATATTTTTAGTATGTTTATATATATAACTTATATATGTTTTAAATATTGGAGAATTAAAATAAAAAAGTTTTTCTAGGATTTGCCACACCTTTTTTTGCATTCCTGTAGCTGTTGAAACAATGTTTTGTTTAGAAGCTTGTTTCTAAAAGTTATCGCAGTAAAGTAGAATATAGTTTCCCATTTTTATTCATATTAATTTTAGGTAATAAGGAAATAATAATGAAGGCACCAGAAAATATTCGAAATATTCAAACGACCTTAAAATTCTACAATTTCTACTATTTAGATTGCTTAACTCAAGTATGATTCGTTTTAATTTTTAACATAGAAATTTGGTATCTTGCAGTGAGGATTTTGTTGAAAACCTAAATACTTTATGATTGCTAATTTTCAAGCAAAGACAGTAAAATTAACGATTTTTATGATTCTCGGGTTTTGTTTCACAAATAAATGTGCATTTGAAAGAAACCTTCTTTTTTTCTTTAGTTCTATTGCTAGAAAGATTTTAAAGTTCAAGAAATCAAAGCAAAAATAATTAAATTATTCAATTCAATTCGTGATGTTTGAATGTATAGAAATGTCACAGTTTTGTATTCCAGTCTTAGAATAAATTAAATTCTGAAAATGTAGTATTGAAATGCTTCCATAATATATCTTTATAAATATCTTGTAAATAACTTTATAAAAGACGCAAGTAAATAGATCAATTATATTGGGCTACTGTAAAACGTAAAATGAATTTAAAATATTTGTTGTTGAGAAAATTACATATGCGTGTTGGATATTTCCTACTATTACGTTGTTCATTCGTTATTATTTTTTATTTTAGTAAGTTCTTCTTCTTCTTAGTTTATTGAAAGTATCTTTATATAGTAGTCTTTTGCAATTGTTTTTATACAGACGTTTGTCCGTTACACGAATACATCTACGTTACATCACATTACATTTACATCTACATTACATTTACTCACAAGAACAATGACACCATAAATTGTATTATTTATTATGTTATTAATGTATGTTGTTACTCGGTTTTTTACTTGGATAAATAGGCAGTGATAACGTACAAATATCCACGTTTCTACTAACCAATAATGTTTATTTCATA
The DNA here is from genome assembly GCA_036971475.1 of Prosapia bicincta. Lineage (NCBI taxonomy): Eukaryota > Metazoa > Arthropoda > Insecta > Hemiptera > Cercopidae > Prosapia > Prosapia bicincta. Next base: position 131,437,661 of record JBAIZL010000003.1, on the reverse strand, counting down.
ATTAATTGCAACATTTGTTGGGCCACATTGCTGAAGCACAATTTGTATTGAATGGATTTTGTAAAAATTATATATTAATTTAGAATCTTTTAATTCAGGTTATAAACCTTGAATATAAATATTACGAATTCTCAATGCTATTATTACTGTTTCCAGTGCATATACTGTTTGAAGGTAATACGATATTTAACAATGTAAATTTGTTATGAAAATAACTTATATGAGCTACTGTAGAGCGTGTTATGACTATTTCAAGGGGTAATATACTACATCAAAATTATATTATAATCAAGTTAAAGAGATTACTGTATTAATTATTTCAATACAAACCTAGATTATGCTTTATATTTATATACAAATCGAAAGGAAATAGTAGGTCGATATTCTCTATTATAAGGTAATGATGAAAACGCGTTTGACATAATAAATACATTGATTGTGAAGTTTACCAGTTTTGCCCTAAAATCAACTTATAAATCTATCCCAAATTTGTTTTATAAATTATAGTCTTTGATTTAACATCTGAAACAAACGCTTTGATGGAAATAAAGATTTTGTAAAGTAATTGTTGTTAAAATAATCCGTAATAAATATCAAAAAATACCAATAAACGTTCTGTTATGAATTTGTACATAGGATAAAGAAACTCCAGACCTATGCGTTATATCTTCAATATCTCTTATAAACACACAGAATAAATCATCCTACGGATAGGTTACCTTATCTAATATTTATATTATATATAATATTCCTTTATAAAAAAACCTTATTTTCAAAACATACTTTTTTTAATATATTAAATCCCTTCTTGTAAAAACCTTTCTCGCAACACAAACGATATTGATCAATACATGTTTCTGTCAACCATGTTGACCTCATCACTGATCATACTACGGACGTTTACTGCTTACTACAAGTTTAATCACTGATTAATTGTGCATTTTTTAAATATTATTTCTTACAAGCTCAACTCTGTCTGATATTAAATTTTGTTTAATTACTTTTGAAATCGAAATTAAATCAATTACACACATTTTAACTTTCTTCACTATTCAATAGGCATGAACAAAATCACAAATTATTGATTAATCCCTCTCTGGATCTTTGGAAAGCGATGTACGAGTAAACTTTGGTCTCCAAATTCCGTGCTGAGCTCATTATCGGAAACATATAAATAAATATCTCCAACCGGAAGTTCAAAATTTACGGCTTCCAAGAAGTAAAGGTAAATATTTTTCTCTGTTTATTAATTTATTACGTTATAAATTACGATTTGAAAAAAAAACGTTCTTCTGTACAAAACAATCGTGTTCCGATAATATGTTTTTGTGATATAGAAATATCATTAACAAATATCATTTCAAATTTATTACGTGTAAATGTAAATATAAGGAATGCATTTGTTAGAAATCTGAAAAAAGACAACGAATTGAGATTTTTTAAACTACTAATTGAAACCAAATTTATCAGACATCCTCCATTTTTTCTTATAAATCCTATTAAAATTATACTTCTATCGGGTAAAGTAGATTTTTAACTGATTTGTAATAAGAGCCTATGTTAGTTTAGAAATATCAAACAATCTGAAATTTTTTTCTTTACAAATTTAGCAAGTCTCAAATGTGCAGAATCTCTTACATCTCACGTCTGGCTGTCGTCACCCGAATGATTTATGTACCACTGATAGTGCGGCTCTGACAACCGTGCACTTGGCTTTGAGAGATCACAGTAGGTGAGACAAGAGGTAGTTGTGTGTAAATATTTTCTCACCAACCTAATTAAGACTGTCAAAACACTGACTTCAATGAGACGGTCGATATTAGATAAAAATGGTGATAAATTAGCTTCGTTATGAAATTAAAAACAATTGTGAAATATGTACAGACATATCGGATCCATAAGCTGCGGACGTAGAGAACATTGTGAATATGTAATATGTTTGAAGCAGCGGAAGTAATCTCGTGTGATCCCTCAAGGGCGAGTGCACAGGTACGTAGTCCGCACTGTAAGCCCCTTAGTTGGAGGCTGGTTTATCAAAACTGAATTATAATAACATCTAAATCTTAATAAATGTTAAATATTCCTGAACATTATTTTATTTTTTCGCAGATATATATTTGTAGGTGGTGATCAATAGTTATGTCAGAAATTATGGACGTTAAGTATCCTATTTATAATATTCAAATACGTCTTGTAAACATTATTTGCTGTAGGAAATACAAAAATATAGCAATATATACCAGTATATATATATATATATATATATATATATATATATATATATATATACATATTTATTTATTTATTTATATATATATATATATATATATATATATATATATATATATATATATACATATTTATTTATTTATATATATATATATATATATATACATATTTATTTATTTATTTATTTATATATATATATATATATATATATATATATGTGTGTGTGTGTGTGTGTGTGTGTGTACTGCAATTGACCAGCCCAACTGCTCAACGCCTGACACCCTTTTGCGAAAAGCCGCCAGCCCTTGTATCCGTTGCTAGATAAAAATTTTGAAACGAGCCAGTCCGGCCAACGGCAAAAACCCTGTGCAATGCTCGCCGATATCTGTCAGATAACCAGTCACTGGACTATGTTTAAAAACCTTACTCGTTGAGATTTAACCCTTTGGGTATCAGTTCCCGGGGAATGAGTTCATTTGAATTCATAATATGGCTAACTGACTATTTTGGTAGATGACTGTGTAAGATATATTTTTAAATAAATACAATCACTGTTTTGTTGCAAGATAGTAAAAAACCTTTTATTCATTTTAAAATTAAGTTATGTTACAGCACAGATGTATGTATACATTTTTATATCTTTAAAAATCTACTTAATTATCTAACATTTCTTTAACCTTTTGAGTATATTATATATACATGTATGTATATATAAACCTGTTGTACAACGACTTTAGTAAATAAACAATTTTTATATCAACTTCTTTTCATTTTACTTCATTTTCAAAAACTTAGGATAGTTTATATTTACTTTAAGCTCAAGATATATCCTTTCTATGTTAATTATTTAAATTCTCAATATTGATTTTATAATTTTTTTTTCAATTTAAAACATTAGATTTGTATTTATTTTCCTTACCTCGTTATAATTTATTTATTTATTTAGACAATCCTTTTATTTGACTTTGGTATCATTAACCAACTATATAAAACAACAAACATTTAAAAAACAAAATTCTTTTCCTTTATTATAAGCTTTGTAACTTCTTTTGCAAATAAACAAGTTTTATATCACCTTGTCTTACCTTCATTATTTTCTAAAATTTTAAATTTAATTTAAAATCAAAATAAATACTTTCTTTGTCCATATTTAAAACTCAAACTTTAATATTTAACCAATTTAAAACTTTTAATTTAGTTGTAAAAATTTCTACTTTACTTTCCTGTACAAGATTTTACTTGGTTTTCTAAGACTTCTTTACAATTCACGTATTTTCACAACCCTTTCATTGCCCCCTAAAATCTCATCATATCTGACATTATTGTCTTAGATCACATATAAAAAACCACTGACATTTAAAAACATAAATTCTTTCTAACAAATATTTTTTATCTTCACTTAGATTCGACAACATTTAATTTTTCGTTTTAAGTTTCATATTACAGCTAATTCCTATTTTACTTACCTAAAGTTAACAACTTATCTACTCTACGTTTCGATATAAATATGCATTACCTTACCACGGTCATTTTCTTCCATCCTTAACTGGATGTTACGCTGGATTCAGTGTGCTACGCTAAAACACCTCCCACCGCTAAATGCATATGTATGTTTACCGGAAATATATCATAACAAACTGTTTGTTTACGTTTTGGCATTCTTACAGCTGTTTCCTTCACGGCCTTGTCTGTATTGATTTCTTCTTGTACTCTGGCCAATGCACATTTATATCAGACTGCTTATTTCTAATTCGATCTTGTTAAAAATTTTATTTCTTTTTACTACTTTTATGAACTTCGGATAGTTATCAGACATACTCATATCTTAAATTTTACTAATTTCTATTCTAAAATTGTCTTTAAATTATGTTTGAATTTATTTTACCTATCTGGTCGTTC
>JBAIZL010000003.1:131308533-131428533 GCA_036971475.1 Prosapia bicincta | reverse complement strand
GATAATAATAAAGAAATAGCACAACCTCTCTAACCACTTCCACCCTACTATTGATAGGTATAAGAAGCTATATGCACGTCATAGAATGATTTCATTTATAACAAATGTCGTATAATTCAAATCTGTCCATAATTGTAGGCAATGATGTTATTTCAACCCGGTTTAGGGAAGTTGCTGTGGCGTCACTATTCCAGACGCAGAACCTAGACATAACAGAAGATCAAACCTTTCCATAAAAGGCACTTTTAATTACTACATTGGTGTACAATAAATGTTTATAGTTTCGAGAGAGGACACTGAGAGGTTAAAAAAATGAGATCTTGAAAAAAACCGTAGCCAACCAGAAAATCAAGGTGGATATACCTCTTAATTTGAGAAAAAATATAAATTAGAATTACACAATACAATAACTGAATCCTGGTAATCGTATGGCGGATATCATGCAAAAAAACATATTAGGAAAAAAAAGTGTCCGACATTATTTATTTATTCAATTGAATTTTGAATTTATTGAAAGTCGAAGATTTTACAATTAGAGCTTTTTTAATTGTAAATGTTTTATTTATTTTGTACTCTAAGACACATTGTAAATTTCAAATTTATGATAATTTGAATATACAACCCAGAATTTCCAAATTACACAAGCCGAAAATAAGAGACCTCGAGATAATACACCCTTTATAACAACCGAACTATTTGTGATGCAAATAGTATATTTACTGACACTACTTTAAGTAGTTTTTGTGTATATTTGCTTCCACTGTGTACTAAGAACAAATATTTCTCTACTGGAGAATCTAAACGGCCTCTTTGAATATTGGATTTGAAAGTATTGCGAAATGAAACGAACAGTTGCTTTAGTGGTAAAGAGCTTGACCAAACCAGTCAAGTATGGGTTGAATGAGTCAAACCAAATAATTAAATGTATTTATTTACTTACATTTAATATGAAAATATTGCTTGGTACTAAACAACAAATAATAAAAAGTGTTTTCAATAGAATTCGATTCATTTCAGGTTGTTTAAAATGAATTTAAATTTTAATACTGTGCTTACAATTCTACAATTATGGTGATATACATTAATATCAATTATATTTAGACTGCCTGTGATTGTATGATTGTTACTATCCTACTCTGTCATAAAATGGAAATATAATGTTAACTATAGATTAACATTTACTCACAGAAAAGATTCATTTGATAGACCGAGTCTAAATATGATCTAACACTGTTCGCAACTAGAAATCATTATTTATACCTATAGAAATCAATTATTTGTCTTAGACCATGATGAAAGAAAAGTACTTGTAGAAATAACCTCATTTAGTAACCATGAACTATGTTGTTATAGGCTATGAAATGCTTATTGATTTAACTTTAATACTGTAAAAACACGTAGAATGAAACAATACATGACAAATAACCATAGTGTGTTATTGCCAGTACTCTCTTTGGGGAGTGCTGTTCCTACGTCTTAAGTAACAGGTGTTCCTTATTTCATAATAAAAGGTAATGACGATTTGGGAATCCAAAGGTGACTTATAGATAGATGCAGAGATATTTATTTTTTAAAATTCAAGATGAAAGAAAACTAACATCAAGTTATTTAAATTACATTTTGTATTAACCCGGCAGAAGTCGTGTCACGGTCTTTTACACCGGACCTTCGCCATTTTCTTAATATCTCGAACTGCCGATTTTTGTAATGTACCACGCCCTCAGAACCTTCAAATAGACTCGTCCACTGTCGAATGCTGTGTTTGTATTTTCACCAACGAGTGTCTTAGTGTAGCACCCTAAACAAAAGCCAGTGTGGAAACCACCATGCGAGACCCCTCGCATGTGCTAAATTGTGACATAAATTTTAATTTCGCTTTATTGTTATTGATCGTTTAGTGCATTGTGTGTATTTATTGTGTTACTACGCAATATAAACCGATCAGAGGAAGAAAGATTTGCTAGAGTGTTAGATAGCGTGGAAAGGGAAGAAAGTCATGAGGAAGAAAGGATTGAAGATCCTGGTAGTGTTAGAAGACAACTTTTCCGTGAAAAGAAACATTGAAGAGATGCTGGGCCTACAGCCACAATGGCGAAATATTCCAGAAGATGCCCGCGAAGGACGATGCGGTCTATGCAACTAGAGACAAAACAGGAAATAAAAAACTCGGTGCAACAGCTGCGTTAGATTCATCTACAGGGAGCACACTGTACTTTCTTGTCAAGACTGTGCCACCCAAGGGCATCAATCGGATGAGGAACTGTAAGGAATTTCATTACTATAACCCTCAGGTGCTTAGACATATTGTATGTAACTTTTTGTTTAAAATCATAAATTTTTACAGTTTCATTTCATCACTATAATTGTAATATTGTGATAAATTTACTTAAACATTCAACACATTTTGATTCAAAATTGGTTCTTTTACTTTACATTTATTCTAAACATCCAGTACATTTTCCTATTCAGAAATTATTTTTCTTTCAGAATATATTAATAAACATAAGTATTTGTAAAAGAGTCCTTATGTTATGATATTTTATCTAAAGTCTTGTATTTTTTTCGAAAAATAAATTTGTTAAATCTTGAAATATTATCTAAAATTATTTAATAAATTATTGCCACAATTAAAACCAATAGAACTTAAGTAAATACATTATACTTATATACGATGTATGTATTTTTAAAATAAAATATTGTTCAGTATTTTTTCATATTATTAAAATTACCTGTTCGAATCCACCGTGTGCGACCCCTCACATTTTATTTTTCACGCGACCTCTGCCGGGTTAAAAGCAGTAAATTTATATTTTAATGAGATCAATTAAAAATGTACACAAGTTATGGGTCTTTGAAACAATTTATCCTTAATTTGAACCTAAAATTTGACATTCACTCTATTTGAATTCAACATCTTTCAAAATTAATTGAAAATAACAGCTAGTGATGGCATTTTTCTTATATGCAAAGTAAATAATAAACATATAATATCGATTAAACCTAGAATATTGTTTTACAATCCTTTCGCATATCAAGAAACAATTTAGTTTTAAGAAATAATGCATACAACATAATAACTTCCACCTTTTTTTGTCATCAGGTAGTATCACCCCCTTTATCCGGTAGAAGCTCCGAATTGTAATTTAATTATTTCATTTAATGTCCTCAATTCATGTAACAAACTTTTGTGTTGCACGGTATATTGGGCATATTTTACGTTTTTTATTTTTATCAACATGTTCAGTGATTTCTCTCTCACACTTATCTGTATGCATTTATTTTAGAAATACAATTGTATTCTTATTTAATTTTTCATTACGCCATAGAAGAAGTTTCAAAAATAAACTAATTTTTAAGATTTATCACAACTCAGCTTTTGTAAAGTAGTACATAATGTTACAACCTAACTTTTAGTAGACTGTTAGTAACATTTAACTTTTACATAGATTCAAAAGTCATATTTTGTAATTTGCAAAACTCGATATGATTACGTTTCTATTTCATTTATTTCGATTGTTACAAACTTATTGTTCATGATTAACCAAATACAATAATTGTAATAATACTATATTCGGTAGTAAAAGGAAACAAAAAATGAGAACACTGAAACTAAACCTTTATTGAAATATTTTCCTACAAACAAAATCAAATCAAATATAATATCCAATTAGTTTTATAAATACTATAAATTCAATCTCTAAACCTCTTAATTCAAAGATAATGACGGGTACATATCCAAATTATGAAAATAATTTGCAATAAAATACAATATAACAATGAATGCTATGATAGTTAAAAGTCATAAAAGGAAGTTATTGAATTTACCTAATCTTTTTCCGATGAGTAAAATATAACCTCCAAAAAAATACAATACAACAATAAAACAAACAAATGTTAAATGCAACTGTATACATCTCTCTCTCTTGGAAATGCGTTAAACAAATGCTTTAGAAGCTGTAGAATCTTTTATAAAGTAAAGACGAATCCAGATTTCCTTTAAGTATTTAAAGTATTATTAAATGATTGTGTTCGATGTTTAGGAAGTAATGTTTCTACATTCATATACACTTTAAAATACGGAGACAACATTTTTGGAAATGCCTCTGAATCGATCTTAGTATCGTTACTTAGTCGCTGTTTTCTACAAAGTGTCGACATGAGGGGACAACTTTCTTTCTGTAACACGAGAGTAACTTTAGAAACATTTTTTTTTGTAGCAACATATTGTACCATTTTAAATTTTGATTTTAATTACACGTTCCAATTGAAATGCTAGTCTTAGCTTAGAGTCACTTTTAGCCTGTATGTACATTAACTTTTAGCTAACCCCACTTTTGGTTTAAAGGATAAGATTTCCAATGACCAAGAAATTCAGTGCTACCAAAGGACCTACTTATGACTTTTGTGGACATTGTTGTCAAACTACCAACAATGTCTTTATGGAAGGGCTAAGTTTACGGATTTCCTTAAATGGGTATAGAGTTAAATAAAGCCTTAAATATTTCTACATTTTAATTAACCACATTTATACTTAGAAAACAGCGCTGTTACATAAAATACTTGTGACGTCATAGCGACCAGCAATCATTATATTTAAATACATTTGTGAGGTAATTATACAATAAAATCTCCATAAACGCTAATTTAACCCTTAATTTACATTTTTTTAAAGAAATATAATATATAGATTTTACAAGGTACAAATATCTATGACTTCGAGAATCCTTGAAGTCATAGAGCATGAAGTATATAGTAAAAATATTTTTAAAGCTATATATGTTTTTGTATAATTATTACAACAAAACAAACGTTGTGTACACAGTGACCAGTGATAATCAAGTAAAACTATAAACACACTCTACTGGATATAACAAATAGTCTAAAGGATACGGTTTTTAGTACGTAATATTTTAACATATATTTCCAATTACAATAGCAACAACAGTTAATCTAAATATTTTTGATCAACATATATTTCTAGCAATAATATTTTTAGAAATGTTTTTAGATAGACCTAATTTAATTAATAAGATTTAAAAACACTTGGTAATAATATCTTTTTATCTATTGTAAAACGTTCTATAGAGTTTAAACAATTTAAAAACATTATATTAATAACGGTAGTAGATTCTTCCGTAAAGGATAACTTGAGGAATTATTGATAGCGTATAGTAACCTTTTTACATACAAATTTTAGACTTAAAAAAATCTATGTTCAAAGAATTACATTGTGAGAGGTTTGGTACCTTTTTATACGTTTTGTAATTCCTCATGATTAATTTATTAAGTTAGACATTTTACGTTTATATGTGAATTAGTTTCTTAATGTTTTCAAGTTCTAAATAATATTAAGAGTATTTCGGTTCAGGTGAAATTAATTCTAATATTGTACCATTGTTTTCAGATGACCCTTTTGTAAAATCCGAAGCTATACAATATTAATTTATAAATTAATGAAAATACAATTGTTATATTTCACAATCTATCTTTCCAATTTCCTATTATGTCAGGGTTTTTTGTTATTCAAAAAGTAAAATTTTATATATTACCTTCGAAAATATTCAAGGAAAAAGATGCGCATTTAATAAAGTTAATGTATCTAAAGGAAGTGATGTAGTTTTGTAATTAAAAAAAAAATTATAATATCTCATTTATACCCAAATAATACAGACATCTTTATAAACTTGGCATTTTTTTTTTTTAAATTCACAGATCTTATAACCGTTATAAAAAGTCTTTAACTTTCGTCTAGTATTCTCTTCTGATGAAACTATTTACATTTAGTATGAACATTACTTAAATAAAAGCTTTAAGGTTAAGCTATACGTACAAATAGTGTAGGCTACCACTCCTCCATATAACGCTAGCTTCTTACTGTGCAACTTGATATAATGCGCGTATCGTGAATCAAGCTATTTCCCAACCTGGACACACTTATTTATTGATTGGGAAAATTAATAATCCCTGTTTTCTCAGATCCAGAGTCGTTGAAGATTCCCGACTTGGTATAAAAGTTGGAGACGGCTTCCCGGAACTGTAAAGACATGCTGAGGCAAGTGACGGCGCCTGCTAACACTGTAAAATAAATCTTCCTGTTGATCGAGTACAGCTGGAACATCCGGAAATTTATCGGTTCCAGACTCAGAAAAAACAGTTCGTAATCAGCGAGTCTTGGGAAGTCGGCCACACTAATGTGTAAAATACGAGAGCTTCTGTTAGCCTCTTGAACAGTACGATGGCACATTTCAATGGCTAGGATGGTGTAAATGAACATCATATTTTCAGGAGCAGTGATCACCGTAAATATTGTGGGTCTTATATGAACGATTAGCAATACACTTGTCGTGAAATGAGCAATGCAACAAGTTAGTTGCAGTGCAAAGTAGGAGGAAACCTTATGCACTGTTTGCCGTAGCATTGCATGCAAGGCGGCGATGGTATCAAGGTCAGAACTGCCATTTGATAGAGCCGTGTTTAAACAAGCGAAACACTTTTGTATCACGAGACACAAGGCGATTAGCTGAATCAAAATCAGAGACATTACAGTGGCGAAGAATAGTCTGGTAAATATTGAAGGACCTTTCAGTCTCCAAACAATACACATTAACGATTGCATGAGCAACTGAACACCAAACACTGAAAGCAACTTAGTCTGTGAGGTATAAATACTTTTATACCCAATGTTGTGTCTCAATATTTTGTTGCATTTAATTCTAATGAGCTTGTTGAATATACTTAGAAAAAGTTTATGTTTTATCAGTGGTACTAAAAATGCTGACATAATTGCTTGAAAATTCAATAATTCTGAAATGTATATCAAAACGATAATGACGATATCAGGTTTGGGTTCGAATTTATTAAAAATAAATATGTAGTAAATACCAGAGATAATATAAACGCTGATGATTATAAACGCTCGAAGGAAACTAATCAACAAATTCTTGCACGAAGAGTCAAAAACAGCGATCCCAAGGTACCTTGAGACAAAGTAGACGGGGCCGGTTTCACGATACATGCTGTACTGCCAACACAAGCTGGGAGACGACTACGTATTTTCCGATATTATACAGTTTTCACCGCCCTTTCAAATTAATTTTGTTTACGATTCGATATTTATCCCAAAAGGTTTGGGGTTTGAATTATTGAATTAGTTTAGCAAATCTAGATAACTACACTGACAACTTGACATAACACACATCGCAATCAAAGTTATTGCTCTAATCGCGTAGGCTTTATTCAGGCAACGCTTGTTTGTTTACACAAGTTTGTTTAAATAAACAAATTTCTGTCGGATATTATTTTTCTTCTTGAAAATAATTGATGGTATCATTTTATACTGGGAAACGTACAAGAAGTAAACAATTGTAATGATATAGGTGTTATGATATAAAGCTTAATAATTTTACTTAGACTATAACATAAAACCTAATGAAATAAATAATTTATTACATGTTGTGCTACCAATAATTTAAATAGACATACGAGCTACGTGTATCATTCGATACTTATCAGAAGAGGTATTAGGGTTTGAAAGTATGATTTAGACTAGCAGATATAGGTATTACATCTCAAAACCTAAAACAAATTAGTCAAGTTTTTCCTTAATATTATTGCCTAAATTATGTCAGCTGAAGTAATCAGTTGATCCTTAAACGTGATATTCAAGTGTAATTTTATATTAGTCTATTTTTTATTGAGTTTAAATTCAACTCGTATTATAGCATACTATGTATAATAGAGCAAGAGCATTTCTTATAATTAGGCCACTAAAATCATTTATAAAATTGTCTAAGCTCTACAAAATCATTCTGTAGAGATTTTACCTTATATTCAGATTGAGATGTAATTTTCGTTGGAAAAATAATAATTATACTTTTTTATTAGATCTAAATTTTGGATTTTGCAATCATATTTATAACATAAATTTGGAATGAATTTAAATATAACCAACAAATAACAAACTAAAACATTCCTAATTACTCGAGAGAAATTTTATAGATTCAAGAAATCAATCTCTTCATAACAATAGAAATATTATTTCTTCCTATTGAATTTTCACTTGAGTAACTTCAAGAGATTTAAGTGTATAACGAGCTCATTTCTCTTTGCACGTAGAATGTAGTCTGCACGTGACTACTACACAACATAAGCGCCATCTTAGAAAAACTACAGTCTTTTATTTGAAAATAATTCGAAATGAAACGAATAATTTCATTAGGAGCGTAGTGTTTGACCTGCACCTGTTCCTGAAAATAAACAATCAAGAATAGCGCTTTTTGTTTAACTCTAAAAATACAATTATTATATATTTTTAAAATATAATAAATTTTATGTTTGTAAGTGAGTTTATATTTTTAGTTTTGGTCTCAAAATCCTACAATAAATTCACTATACAATATTTTAAATAACAAAAAACTGTTTGTAATTGTAATTTACGTACCTAACTTTTCATGAACAGGAAATATATTTTCAAGTAAAGAACCAAATCTAACCAGAAAATAATAGAATTCGTTTGTTAGAGGGTAGATAAATTCAAACTTTATACACATTTATTTAGCACATTTATTTGCGTATTTATGGCGACGCACATTGTTACGTGAATGCTAAGTTATAAAAATAAGTTTGAACGCAAAATGTAAATAAGTAGGCGTAAAATGGTTTTGTAACGCCGAAATAAATATTAAGAACAGTTAAATCAAAATTAAAAAATAATAAAATTGCATTTAATAAATAACAATATAAATTTATTAAACAAAAATTTGGCGAGGGTAAGGAACTTTAAGCAATAAACTTTTTCAAAATGTATATAAAAATACGATCTAATTAAAACAAAACTATCAAGACAAAGAAGACATCCTGTTTCAAAAAAAAAGAGGAACTAGACGGTGATTCGACCGCCGGACCAAGGACAGACCGGATCTAGGACCAAAACACCGGACCGAGGGCCGGACCGTTCCAAGGAAAGGATTCCCAGGTGGAAGTGGACTAGCAGAATAAGTTAACACTGTCTTTGGTTGTCTTTAAATTTTTAAGTTTTGATTAATTAAATTTATTTGGGATTCTAAAATTTTTAAAACAATTTTAAGAAGAAAATGTTTCAATTCATATTCTACCTACTTAAAAAATACATTTTAATTAAATATGAAGTAGTAAAAAGACCAGAAAATTTTAATTTATAAAAAACATTTTTTTAATGACAAATAAGGCGACATTTTCAAAGTAAACTCAAATTTTTCAAAATGGCTTTAACTGAAATTATTAAAGGAAATAAGTTGAAATTTATTACAAAACAAACATAATTTCTCATTTGCTTTATGAAAATGTTTAGATTTATAAGTCTGTTAGTTTTTAAAATGTTATTATTTCATGTCGATTTTATATAATTTTATATAGTTTTTTATATGATTTTTGTTTATGTGTCATGTTTTGACTAAAAGGTATAATTATTGAAAATTAATTAAGTAAATTAAATTTGAAAGTGGATAAATTTATAAAAAAACTTTGGTATACAATTATAAAAATTAAATTTTGAAGGATATAAGTCAATTCATAAAAGATAAAAGCAGATAAAGGGGGGGGCAAAGTCCTGATGGTACGACCGTGACACACACAGCAAACTTCCAGAAATGTAACTAAAAACCCACACAAAGATTACCCATACAAATAGCAATAACAGTGGACAAATCTTTGCAACTGCACCTGATACTCATTTATGCAAGAGAAATAATCTCAGAATTCTTTTTATTTAAATCTACCAACTGCAGACCTAATTTAATCGGATTAAAGTTGCACCGAGCCAGTGAATTCAAGTTGGACGTTTTAATTTGCTTTACAACCAGTACTTACAGGTATCCCTTTTCTGTCTATGCTTGCGCGCATGACTGCATTCAGATTAGTTCTATCATAAGCTATATGTGACTAAAAAAATACAAAAATGGCCTCAAAATATTAAAATTTAATACATTTTAAAATATATATGAACTAGGTCACAGTGTAAATATAAAACAAATGTCAAAACTATTGGTCAAAATTTGTTTAAGTCTTAATAAAAAACAAACAAAATATGTTTACCAAATTTATTAAACCATTTTTAAGTCTTACTTGTTAAAAAGATAATAACAAACCCCGAAAAGCAATAAAAATATAATTACTTTGATTTTTAAATTATTTATACCTTAGGAAGTAGGCATATGCTTGCTTTTGTGTTAAAGCTATTGTGAAAATTTTATATTTTTTTCATAATTAAGGTACTTGCAAAGTAACTCATACCCGTTTTTATTGTTAATTATTTTTGTAGCATACTTTTAAACCTATCTACGGCACATTTGTATATCAACGAATTAGTGGAAATTCAATACACAATTCCCAAATACACTGCCTCAATACAAATGAGCGACTCAAATGCAGTAAAGCTTATAATTCCACTCACGTATACCAAGGAGTAACACTATCCAAACCTCCTTATAGAAGTGACACGATCTAAAGTATTGTCTTAATTAAAACTACATTTCATTATAGCTACTTTATCTAACTATATTTATACAAAAGTGTAAGAAAACCTCTTTTACTTATGTAGTAAAAGTTCTAAACCCTAAATAAAGTTTCGAAGAATCACGAAAAACTTATAAACCTAGACTTCAAAAGTTGAAATTATTTGGTGAAGCTGGTTGGTCCTCGTCCTGGCCCTAGATAGCTGTGCATTTTGTGTGATAAAAGCAATTCCACAGTGAACCGAACACCAGCATATGCTTCTCCTAGAAGTCCTAGCCAAATACCTACACATACAGCCCTTCTAAGGGCTTTGCACGTGTTTCTAAATTGAAATGAGTACATCCTGACCGCCTCAAGATACTCTTGTGGGTCAATTACAGTAAACAAAGAATACAAGGTACTCGGAAAAAATTTAAAATAGAAAAACATATACTCATGAAACTACGAGGAAAGGTGGACTTAAGACGAATTGAAATCTGGTGCCCAACTAGGTCATATGCTGAAAAACGCACTGAACAGGAAGTTATTCTTTTTAAAATATTATAATGCGATTTGTTTCACAAAAGCTATCAAACCCTAAAAAAATTGCATAAGTCAAGTTAAAATTGCACATATCAAATAACATTCTAGGGCATGAAATTGTGTTGAAGAAAAGGTGAAACAAATACTCAATAAATGGAAAATTGATGTAATACTGTTTAAGAAATTTTTCCTTGAGGTTTTAGTGTGTTAGGGACAAAATTCTATGAATAATAAAACTGAAAAGAGTTTCTAGAAGGAAGAATAATAAGAAATTGCTAGTTTTTAGTTTTGGACTTAAAGATTTTCTATGTAAAACGAACCCTATGAATTATTAGGAGGGAAGTTATAAGTTAGAGTTATGAACGTTGCATCTATAATTTCCAAAACATTTGCTCTTATTGAGCAGCACTTGATCGGAAAAAATATCGCGGCGATAAATAATAATCAGGAATGGTTGAGACGTATTAGGCATAATATTTCAATGTGATTCAGTTTTATTTGATAACCTTCTAACAAAATTGTGTAAGTGGAAGATAAATCTTTATGGTGATGACAGAAAGTCGTGAGGCAATGTATGTGATGTATAAGTACGTGATGTCACAACCTACATCACCGCCGTTTGTATTTTCCCGGTCCTTGTCTATCCCTCCAAAGCGAAAATATTCACATAGAAAATCCCTCTAAAACTACTACAGAATCATTCTACTTGTGTATAAATGAATCCAAGTGCATATTGCGCTGAGATCAAGTAATTTAACCCCTACCAAAAAACCTAGTTTGTATGGACATATTATAGGTAAGAGATTCTGCACATTTGGGCCTTAGAACATTTCTAAATAAAATTCCAGAGAGTTTTATGCTTCTAACTATTCTAAGCTAACATAAAATCTTATTTTAAAAAACTGAAAAAACCTACTTTCCTTGATAGAAATATAATTTAAATAACTCCATTTAAGATAGGAAAATGGAGGGTATCTCAGATCTTCAGTTTCAATTATAAGTCAATAACATATCTTTTTACGTGGCCATTTTAAAAATTTCTAAGATCTGATTACGTGTTTCCTATGTGATAATTAGAACTAGCCTACATGTTTTTCCTATTTCAAAGTTTACACATAGTAAATGTGAAATTTGATAATGATATCTTTATCTCCGAGAAACTGTTTATCAAAGAGTATAGTTCTGTATAGAGAACTACGATTATTTCAAATCATAATTTATAACGTAATAAATTTACTGAGCAGAGTAAAATATTTACGAGTTATTTTGGGAAGCCGTAAATTTTGAACGTGCGGTTGGAGGTTTTTTTTTATTTATGTTTCCGATAATGGGCTCAGAATGAATTGGGAGACAAAAGTTTACTAGTACATTACTTTCCAAAGATTCCGAGAGGGTTTCAACAATAATTTGTGATTTATTTTCTTGTGTATTGAACAGTGAATAGGGTGTAATTGATTTAATTTCGGTTTCAGAGAGCTAAAATTTACTTCGTATTAGGTTATATAGGTTGATTATAAAATAAATTTACTTCGTATTAGGTTATATAGGTTGGTTATAAAATAAATTTACTTCGTATTAGGTTATATAGGTTGATTCTAAAATAAATTTACTTCGTATTAGGTTATATAGGTTGATTATAAAATAAATTTACTTCGTATTAGGTTATATAGGTTGATTATAAAATAAATTTACTTCGTATTAGGTTATATAGGTTGATTATAAAATAAATTTACTTCGTATTAGGTTATATAGGTTGATTATAAAATAAATGTACTTCGTAATAGGTTATATAGGTTGGTTATAAAATAAATTTGCTTCGTATTAGGTTATATAGGTTGATTATAAAATAAATTTACTTCGTATTAGGTTATATAGGTTGATTATAAAATAAATTTACTTCGTATTAGGTTATATAGGTTGATTATAAAATAAATTTACTTCGTATTAGGTTATATAGGTTGATTATAAAATAAATTTACTTCGTATTAGGTTATATAGGTTGATTATAAAATAAATTTACTTCGTATTAGGTTATATAGGTTGATTATAAAAAAAATTTACTTCGTATTAGGTTATATAGGTTGATTATAAATTAAATTTACTTCGTATTAGGTTATATAGGTTGATTCTAAAATAGATTTACTTCGTATTGGGTTATATAGGTTGATTATAAAATACATTTACTTCGTATTAGGTTATATAGGTTGATTATAAAATACATTTACTTCGTATTAGGTTATATAGGTTGATTATAAAATAAATTTACTTCGTATTAGGTTATATAGGTTGATTATAAATTAAATTTACTTCGTATTAGGTTATATAGGTTGATTCTAAATTAAATGTACTTCGTATTAGGTTATATAGGTTGATTATAAAATAAGTTTACTTCGTATTAGGTTATATAGGTTGATTATAAAATAAATGTACTTCGTATTAGGTTATATAGGTTGATTCTAAAATAAATTTACTTCGTATTAGGTTTTATAGGTTGATTATAAAATACATTTACTTCGTATTAGGTTATATAGGTTGATTATAAAATAAATGTACTTCGTATTAGGTTATATAGGTTGATTATAAAATAAATGTACTTCGTATTAGGTTATATAGGTTGATTATAAAATAGGTTTATATCGTATTAGGTTATATAGGTTGATTATAAAATACATTTACTTCGTATTAGGTTATATAGGTTGATTATAAAATAAATGTACTTCGTATTAGGTTATATAGGTTGATTATAAAATAAATGTACTTCGTATTAGGTTATATAGGTTGATTATAAAATAGGTTTATATCGTATTAGGTTATATAGGTTGATTATAAAATAAGTTTACTTCGTATTAGGTTATATAGGTTGATTATAAAATAGGTTTATATCGTATTAGGTTATATAGGTTGATTATAAAATAAGTTTACGTACTTATAAACGTACTACCTTATAAACATACAAGAGTTAGAAACAGTAACAATAACAAACATATTTCGTATTATTTATATTGATGGTTTCCACTTTAAACTAAAAGTTATTAAATGTTCCAATCCAATTCACTATAGTATATGTTTGAGGAAAATAGTCAAAAATAATTTACAATTGATGTTAAAACAAAAAATCTATTGGTTAATAGAATCATGGAACTTTACAATTTCTTACTGCCTATTTATTAAAGTAAATTTATGAATGACCTCATAAATCAAAAACGTAAGGAATAAATAACAAGTAAAATACGTTAAATGACTTATGTTTTCCAAGAAATAAAATCCTAACTCCAAAATACTAAGAGTTTATATTCAAGTTTAAAATGTATGTTTTTCTAGTGGCAAAGAACGCAAAGTGTAGAATTTGTATCACCTTACGGTTTTTTTTAATATTCTAATTTTGTCTTGCCACCTTCATTTTTATTTAACCAGAATCTAATATTAAATTGTAGAAACGTCATTGCGTTAACTTAAAACTGGCTTCAAATAAAACCTCATATTAGGGACTGAAGAAATAGAAAAATGAAGAAGCATATCTTGGGAAATTATTTTTTTTTCAATACCTCAACCTAAACAATAATGTATGCTAAACCTAATAGCTATCTGTTACCAATTACCTTTAGAGCTTTAAGAACTTGGAAATTTTAACTTGAATATAAAATCCACATTCATTTCCCCTAATAACGTACTTGTTTCTGAATTAAACCTATTGGCATGAGTATTTGACAATTTAATAAATTATATCCTACGGTGGCCTATGATAACTTGCTACAACATTGACTACGTAGAAGCTAGTAAAATTAGAGGTTACATGTAATATCAGAAGACTCTATCACTGTATTTTTAACGTGTGAAGGAAAACCATTGTTGATACTCACAAACATATATATACCCATAGTATATAATTATTAATATAAATATATATATATATATATATATATATATATATATATATATATATATATTTATTTATTTTATTTAAACTCTTTAATCTTATCCGAGAACATTACTATTTATAACTTTCTAAAGGTCGCTTAAGAATCTATGAGCTCATCATGTGAGAAAGAGGTGAATAAATAGGCTTGATAGTGCGCCAAAATTCAATCCAATTTGTAGGTTATACTTACCCCTTAATAAAGGAACTGTTTAGAATTTATGTACACATGCTCTGTGATGAAAATAATTTGTCAATGAAAAGTGATTAAAACGTTATTTGAAACAACCAACTGGAGTTAAAATTCCCTATTATTTCTTACATATAGAGACTATTTGATAAAAGATTTTAGTTTAGATTTGGCTATTTTAATAAAATAATAATTTTTTAGTACAAAATAAGAAGTATTTTACTTAAATTTATAAAGAAAGTTATGAGGTATTAAAATGAAGAAAATTAACTTTTGATTCATGTCTGTTGATGAGCTTTTCTACTTTAAATATTAGAAATACTCATGTGGGCTGATAAATAATCGTCTAAATTTTATTACATTATCTTAGGAGCATTTAGTTTTAATATAGATTACTAATAAATACTGTAAACGGAGTTCGTTAGGGTGTAAGGTACCGCTATTTAAAAGTTCTTTTATCGTAACTCCCAGCCCGTAATTTAATTTTCCAGGCAATTTGCTACGGTTGGTTCTTTTATTTTACATTCCGCTCACTCCCAAACCGACATAGCAGTATAGCTAATAATCCTAATATCTGGTGCCTAATATCATTTTACAAAGCATAGCTAATTTTATTCTATATAATCACAGAGTTGTGAAGTTATAATTAAAACCAATTATATAAATTCTAAAAATCAAAGTAAAATATTAATAATTATTCATTAGTTCGTTAATTCCATGTTAAAACTTTACTATTGATAATAAGTTTTCATAATTGGGTAAGTCATAACTGAATCGTAATAGCTAATTTGTTTTTTCGTAAAATTTAAATAATGTTTTCTACAATATTTTTATCTACAATTTAAGGTTAATATAATCTAAAAATAAGAACGTTTCTCATTGCCTTGTAAATATAAATTATGTGCCAGGTAATGAGATGTATTTATGCAGTAATTTCTAATAAATGCATTTAAGTAAAACTGTTTTAAAAATCTCTTTTTACTTGATTTGAAATTGATATAGGCTTAGAGCTAATTACGTTCAACAGACGTTCAATAAAAACTGACGTTAAAGTCAAGCTTCGTAAAATAACACATATGAAATAAGTGGTTTCAAACGCAATATTTCTATATTTACCTATGGATTTATTTTTATTGTTATTTCAATATAGTTTTGAAATTGAAAAAAAAACAGTTGTTAATACTAAGAAATTTAAAAGAGGCTTTACTTTGCAATCAAAATACTATAGGGAAAAAATAATTTAAAATCTATAAATGATATTATAGTCTATTTTATATTATATATATATATATATATATATATATATATATATATATATATATGTGTGTGTGTGTGTGTGTGTGTGTGTGTGTGTGTGTAGGTCTGCTTTTAGTGGTGAACCTTTATTGTCACATAGGTTAATAAAATAAGATATACTAAGGTAAATACGTTGGTTAGATAATGTTATAATAAACTAATATATGGTTGTTCTTACGTAGTAACAGTTACTTGAACGTGTAAGCGGTAAAACTAACAGTACTGCTAGTAACATCTGGAAACAAGTTCTGCAGCTTGCTTGTAATAGGGAAAGTCTATAAGAATGAGTAGTAACCATTACTTTCGTCGGGCAGTAAACAGTTTCGACGTTCTAAACTTAGTCAGAACGTTTTCTGGAATTACAAACGGTAACACCAATCTACATCTCGGCTATTTCATAACGATACCAGTTTGAAAATACTTTTAATGTTGCTAGCTGTTTATAAGATGAAACAACGAGGAAACTTATATACAACCCAAAAAAAAGAAAAAATACTAAAGCATCTACAACTTACATTTTCCAATTCGGATTTCGAAGTTAACCCGATTACAAAATTTGCTTTCCTATACACATAGCTCACATATAGTGTCAATTAAAAAAGTGCTTTACACATTATTAAAAATACCGTTGATTATGATTCATTAGGCGGTTCTAAGGAATATATCTTGCAGTGTTCAGTTCATCTGGCTAGTCCCTGACAGCTAAAGTAACACATAACCTTTGCGGAAGGTTAACTTACTAAACATAATAAGTTGACAGGTTGCATAAGACGTCTGAGAAATTTTTATCTCCGTGTGAATTATCTAGGACACATATTGTTGCAATTGATTTTAAGGTAAACCCTGCATACATTTTAAAGTAGACCAATGTGTATTAAGATCATAAGAAAATATATTTGTTATATATTTGGCATATTATACAAGTACATAAAATTTATTAAACGTTTAGAGTAAAATTTACAATTATTAACTTATTCATATATTATACAGATGGTAGTGATGAATAGATTATGCAAGTTAAAACTTAACTATTGATAATAAGTTTTCATAATTGGGTAAGTTATAAACGAATCATACTAGCTAATTTGTTTTTTCGTAATATTTTAATAACGTTTCTACAATATTTTTATCTACTATTTAAGGTTAATATAATCTAAAAATAAGAACGTTTCTCATTGCCTTGTAAATATAAATTATGTGCCAGGTAATGAGATGTATTTATGCAGTAATTTCTAATAAATGCATTTAAGTAAAACTGTTTTAAAAATCTCTTTTTACTTGATTTGAAATTGATATAGGCTTAGAGCTAATTACCTTCAACAGACGTTCAATAAAAACTGACGTTAAGTCAAGCTTCGTAAAATAATACATATGAAAGAAGTGATTTCAAACGCAATATATCTATATTTAACTATAAATTTATTTTTATTGTTTTTTTTTCAATATAGTTTTGAAATTGAAAAAAGCAGTTGTTAATACTTAAAATTTTAAAAGAAGCTTTACTTTGCAATCAAAATACTTTAAGGGGAAAATATTTTAAAATCTATAAATGATATTATAGTCTTATAAACTAATACTTTAATAAAATAATCAGCAAACCGGGTGAGACGTCTATATATACACGTGCAACGCATACGATTGCCATTAAAGCAAATACAATGAAAATATTGCCAATGTGTCACCAATTCATAAAGTTGACAAACTTTTTATAGTGTTCCATCAAAAAAAATCTATATATTTAAGTTTTAAATAATATTATGAAGGTCGTTGGGATGAGCCTTCAGCTGAACTTCATTCAGCTATTTGGTTTAATATTCTATCAGATTAGTAAATCTTTTGGGCTTGGTAGCTTTACACACTGAAATAGCTTCTTTTTATCTAGATGATGTATAGATATGCTTTTCTTTTAATGTATACTTATTTTTAGATTTATATCACGTTTAGATAATATAATAATAAATATATATGTATAATTATATATATATAATTAAGAATTATTATATATATAATTATATATATATATATATATATATATATATATATATATATATATATGCTGATACGTATTCCTTCACGGATGGAAAAATATGATGAAATGTTACTATCTGGAGTACATCCGTTCATTCTGCAGTCCATAAATTCGCAGTTCCGACGTTTCGCTAGAATCTCATCCAGCATTGACGAGGTGAACCCAACAAGAGTAGAAGAGTTTTTCATATATATATATATATATATATATATATATATATATATATATATATATATATATATATATAATCTAACTTAAGATATTAATAAAATTTACTTTTCTTTTAGTTTATATATTTAATTACATTAACACTCTTTGTTATATAGGTATGTTTTTAATAGTGAACTTTTATTGTCACATAGAATAATATATTAAGATATACTAAGGTAAATACGTTGGATAGAGAATGTTATAATAAACTAATATATGGTTGTTCTTACGTAGTAACAGTTACTTGAACGTGTAAGCGGTGAAAGTAACAGTACTACTAGTAACATCTGAAAACAAGTTCTGCAGCAGTAAAAGGGAAAGTCTATAAGAATGAGCAGTAACCATTACTTTCGTCGGGCAGTAAACAGTTTCAACGTTCTAAACTTAGAACGTTTTCTGGAATTACAAACGGTAACACCAATCTACATCTCGGCTATTTCATAACGATACCAGTTTGAAAATACTTATAAATGTTGCTAGCTGTTTATAAGATGAAACAACGAGGAAACTTATATACAACCCCAAAAAAAAGAAAACATACTAAATCATCTACAACTTATATTTTCCAATTCGGATTTCGAAGTTAACCCGATTACAAAATGTTCTTTCCTATACACATAGCTCACATATAGTGTCAATTAAAAAGGTGCTTTACACATTAATAAAAATACCGTTGATTATGATTCATTAGGCGGTTCTAAAGAATATATCTTGCAATGTTCAGTTTATCTGGCTAGTCCCTGACAGCTAAAGTAACACATAACCTTTGCGGAAGGTTAACTTACTAAACGCAATAAGTTGACAGGTTGCATAAGACGTCTGAGAAGTTTTTATCTCCGTGTCAATTATCTAGGACACATATTGTTGCAATTGATTTTAAGGTAAACCCTGCATACATATTAAAGTAGACCAATGTGTATTAAGATCATAAGAAAATATATTTGTTA
This sequence comes from Prosapia bicincta, assembly GCA_036971475.1. Lineage (NCBI taxonomy): Eukaryota > Metazoa > Arthropoda > Insecta > Hemiptera > Cercopidae > Prosapia > Prosapia bicincta. The sequence goes on along the minus strand of JBAIZL010000003.1, from coordinate 131,408,932 downwards.
TATATTTGGCATATTATACAAGTACATAAAATGTATTAAACGTTTAGAGTAAAATTTACAATTATTAACTTATTCATATATTATACAGATGGTAGTGATGAATAGATTATGCATATTATATATTGATAAGAGTAGATACATTAAAAGGATAGAGAGAAGAAGGGGAGAGAGAAGAGGGAGAGAAAGAAGGGTATAGAGAGCAAGATTGTATAGGAGGTATAGAGAGATGCTAAAGTTTTTACCATTCCCAAAAATAATAAAAATTTAAATCACAAATATTTATTATTTATTTATAGGTTCATTTATAGGTTTAATAAAATGAATATCAGAACGCTTTTATTAAGTGTATTTTTGTTCTAGTCGTTGATATTATATTGCCACTAAATATAACGCATTTCTTTGCAACAAACGTGCAAATATAAAATTTAAACTAAACGTCTTTAAATGTCTGAACAATATAGGAATTACAGTGTTTCAATGTAAAACCCCGGAGGACATTCTGACAAATCCCGTTGTCTCTAGTGTCCACGGTTTTGTACTAACATTTACACTACAGAAGGAATGCATTAATTACGAAGACGCCAATGGTTATTTCTAACATCTAATAGTGTCATAGGTCACTAATCAAATTCATTACTAAGCTATGTTTACAATTTATTGATAAACATTAAGAAGCTGTAGTGTAATAATAGTAACTCTAGCCTTTCTCCTAACGTATCTAACAATACAAAACCAGTTTCTACATGCCACTTATTGATCCCTCGTTTATTATTGATTTCATGCCCTATTTATGTAAGCACTATTTACAATTTAAATATTATATATAATATTCCTTGGATGAATTTTTTCTTGTTAAATATCTATGCGGTTGAATAATATAAACAAGAATATATAATTTTTTTCTTAATAAATTTTATTAAACAAAATAAGTGAAGCGTTTAGAAGATTTGCAGTAATACCATCTCCAACTTACAAGTAAAACACAGTTCCACGACTACAATCTGACTCCATATACGAGTGATTGCACTATGGTCAAAGGATCAGTCACTGCTTACCTTGTCTGCTTGATTACACAACTACCAATGCTTTCTATTTATTTTAGCTTTATTTTTAAGATGTCATCGAATAAGCAAAAAATAGCGTTATGTTTTGATTTTATTTGTATTTCTTCTTCAGTAAGTGTATTTTGTAATTTAATTTGTATTTATTTCTAAGTTTTCAATGTTATTCACTTTCAATCCTTTTTGTGCATGTTTAATTAATTTCACGTTATTTATTTCCGGAAAATCGTGATTATATTCAATAAAACGTGTGGCTAAACTATATATATATATATATATATATATATATATATATATATATATATGTATATATATATATATTAGGGTGGGTCGAATAATAAAATTTGTATTTTTAGACGCTATACCGCGGAAAATTTGCATCTGAAGTAGATAAGTAAAATACAAAGTAAAAAGAACGTATATATTAAATATTCAGTTAGCGCATCGAACTCTAAAATTTTTTGTTTTTTTTAAATTAGTTATTTTACAAGTATTTTTACAGTGCGTAACAAATAATATTTTAAAGTTCTATAGTTAAAATCTTTTTATTAAATGGGTTAGGAAACACAAAACAAAATTAATACTGTCAAAATCTTTCAATTTCCGTTAGCGAAATAGACCCAAAAATAGGTAAAATGCACACTCTAGCAAATTAAAGGAAGGTATAATACAGCATGCTGTGTTGTGCGTTATTATTACAATCCATTTTTGTTCTTTTTTTACTCTACTCCATGTAACTGTATTGTGATTATCATAAGTTTACGGATATAAAAAAATATTAGTTTCACTTACAATTTTAATATCATGTTTAATTGAAATTTTAAAGAAACAAAATTGCAGTCAAACAGCTTTAACAAAAACATAATTTTGTGACTTATAAAAACATCTTTAACTCACTATTTCTGAATGATTAATTGAAGTTGCATTGGCTTTCATACTTTGGCATCGAAGCTCTGGATGCTACGGTGGATGCTATGAAACCATCTCGTTCCTTAGCGCCGACAACGTTTTGAGATGTTTGTGTCACTAACCTAATTCAGCGTTCCACAGCCTCAGGAGTTTCACCAGCAGTGATTGTAGCCCAAACTTTATCATCAGATACTCTCCGTAACAATAGTGGGGGTGTAATTTCAGTGGTATTCCAGCAGTTGCCTGACTATATCGCACTTCTTATGTCTAGAAGGTACTGTTGTACTTTTTTCGAAAGAGTGCGATTAATGCCTAGTTATTCACAATCAACCCTTACACAATCAACTGTTGAAAGCTTTCCACACACACTAAGCTGGGTTCCAATTAGGCCACTAAATGTATTTGGCCCAAATGTTTCACCCTCTAGGTTTTGAAAAAAATGCTATAACAGCATCTAGTTGAAATGAAAAAAGCATATTCCCCACTGCAAGGGTCTTTTTACTTGTTTTTTAATATAAATATAAATTCAGGTAAACACATGTAACTTCTGTCTATTAGTATTTAGAGCCTGAACAAAAATTGCATACTTTGGGAAGGGTCACTGACCGGTGGAATCAGATTATTCATCAGAGATGACTAGGAACATTAAGCACGCTTTGTCCCTGTAATATGTAAAAACACAACGTCTTGAAAACTATTTCTGGTCTTTGAGTATCATGAAGCTATCACAAAAGACGACGATTCTCTTTACGTTTACTTTTAAATAATTTAGTATATACTACACATTTATATATTAGAGGTGTTCGCTAACGTTTAGAAAAAAGTGGATAAACTGAATTATTAAACTATATGTGATTCTCCATGTATAAAGTGAACATATGAAAGCATGGGATAACATATAAAGAACAAATAAAAATTTAGTGTTGGATTTTGATGGCGACCGCGAAACGAGCAATAAAACAATGATCCATAATAACTTTGGAATAATCAATAACAATTTTAATGAAAACCTATCGTTATAAGTTTTGATTCCATAAAATATTTGAACTCATCTAAAACCATCGACGCAAAGTAAAACTTTTAGAACATTGTAAATAATGAAAGATAATTCTAAAAAGGAAACAAACCCGCGGGAGATAAATGTGAAAGGATTTAAGGCCATATATTTCGTACTAAAGGGAGCTTCGTGTCATTAATTTTACAAGAATGCTGTGTAGGCCAAGTCGAGATTGTTTTTAGAATAACTTCTGGAATAACTTTGTTTTTTTCAATATATCCTTATGTTTTTAACCTTCAGTAAAAATAAAATACCTTATTTTTGAAAAGTTTAGACAAATTTGATTTGTGTGACATTAGGCGTTACAGAGTTATAAAAACACGTCGAAGTGTAAAAAATGTAATGCAAAATAGATACAGAAGCTTTCATTCAATAATGTGTAGCAAATAAGTGAGATAGAGTCATATTTTATAAATATTTAGTGTAGCAATTGGTGGGGTCCAACGGAAGTGACTACTTGTTATCACGTGCTATGACTAAATGTGCATTCATGAAATTATATGTCTCCTTATTTTGTAATTATTATTTTTAGCTTAGATTTTATAATAAAATCCAAAATTTAGTTTCTTTAGAAGTAAACAATATCGCTATTCCATTATTTTCTTGTTACAAAGTATTTTACAATTTTAATGATTTTCGAATTTTGTTATATATAGTAATAAACATTTATATAATAAAAGTGTTTATTGATCACTAGCAATTTCATTATTTTCGTGTATGTCTGACGTAATAACTTTATTTTTATTATCATTTTATTCTAAAAATAAAGCTATTGGTTTATAATAACTAAAATAAAACACCTTGAATAACAACGTTGATAAATATCTTGTAAAAACGTCATGACTTATCTTCAGCGTAGTTTCTGTTAACATCACTAATTACAATCATTGCCATTGCGTGCCAATTCTATTCGAGTATTGTAGAACCATTTCCTATATATATATATATATATATATATATATTAAATATGGTGATATGTTTTCTTGTAATATAGTTAATAAATTAATAATATTTCATAAACAAGAATACTTTTAATGAATATATAATAGATTTTACTAGATAATTATTTTCCTGAAGATGCTGATACTATTTTATCGGCGAAAAGCTTTGAATAAATATATTCATTAAAAGTATTCTTGTTTATGAAATATTATTAATTTATTAATTATATATATATATATATATATATATATATATATATATATATATATATATATAAAGTTACTGTTCAAAATTTTTATAATTTTTCGTATATCATTTCTTCTACACACACACACATACACACACACACACTATAATTAATTATTAGATTTTTAATGTACCATAGGAGTACCCGTCCTTCGTTAGGGGTTGACGAATATTTGTATTGAATTAATATGTATTTGTATTTGGGTTGAATTTAGTTTACCGAAATTAAATCCCAATAAATGTATCAACCTATAGTTTATATTCCGATCATTAAGGGAGTATCCAAGGCCAGTGGGTCTGTGCCCTGACGGAATTTCTAAATAAAAATAGGCCTATGTGAAAACCAGGGACCCTAACAATAGTCATGTAAAATATCAGGTATTTATTTCTCGTTTCCACATATTCGATAGGGAAACGAATACTGGTTGACGCAGAAAGTCATCAGGGATACGAAAAAAATACTGAAGATCCTCGCTCAGGGAAATAAATTAAATTTTTATCAAAAATAAGTTGGGTAAAAAACTCATTGTGGAGTAATAAGAAGCACTACGTCCATGTATCAACGGCGCGCAGTACTACGTATACGTATATTTTTAATTACACACACACACACACACACACACACACACACACACACACACACATATATATATATATATATATATATATATATTAAAACAACACAGGTTATTCAAATACAAGAATATTTATTATTTTATATCCAAAGCTTTTCGTTGGCAAACAGTACCAACATCATCAGGAATGAAAATTACAATAATGATTATTGTAATTTTCGTTCCTGATGATGTTGGTACTGTTTGCCGAAGAAAAGCTTTGGATATAAAATAATAAATATTCTTGTATTTGAATAACCTGTGTTGTTTAAAATTATTAAAAAACAAAACGTATTATATATATATATATATATATATATATATATATATATATATATATATATATATATGTTATATCTGATAAATTTGTATACATGATGTATTGTTATGAGTTGATAGATTAATTTAACGCCCGATTAGTAACATTTTTCTGATTTATTCCATGATTTTTTCCTGAACTAATTATTTTTAATTTTACTTATTACGTTTTACTTTTTTGTATTATAATTAATTAGTAATTGTTAAATACGTCTAGTACTAAGATGATAACATTGCTATTTACCTACAACAAATATTGTACCTAAAGAATACGTACATTGCGTTAGGAAATCTTTTTAACTTCGAAAACTTTTTAACATATAATAATTAGGAGCAACATTAATCGTAATGAATCTTTGAGATCCGTTTTACATAATTACTTCAATATTTCGTTTGTTAAAATTTGTAAATAAAACATAATTAAATATAGAATTGTGTCTGGAAAGTAAAATATTATTTACGAAAGTTTTTTTCGAAGAAAACATATACTCAATATACTTTTGAGGTGAAATTAAAATTCCCGGAACGATATAAATTATCGGATGTTATTCGGAAACAGGAAAATAAACCGTCCTGCAGATAAATGTGGTGGGCTTAAAAGCAATTTATTTTATAGAAATGGGAACTTCACGTCTTCAATTTTAGAGAATTACTTTGAACATGCTATATTGGGATTGGTAGAGGCAATCTAATCCCTTTAATTATAATCTAAAGGTTGTTTACTACATAAATATCTAAGTAAATTTTACTGAAAAAGAAGATATATAACACTGAATAAACGTCTAACGTGAGGCAGGCAGAAGAAATGTGAAAAAGACAAGGGAAAAAACATTACTCTAAATGATGAATAATAACTTTGGAATAAAAGTAGAACCTAATATCTGTAGTTAGGCTTACATAATTTAATTTTGTTTAGGTTTATTTACTGCAGAAAAAAATAATCAATTATTCATCTTCCGCCTAAAATAGCCTGTCATTTATGTTATAAATAAGATTATTGAGAAAAACCTTATGCCTCGTTGGTGTTCCTAAATTACTAAAATGAATGAACACAAACATAATTTAAACCTTTGAACAACACTTTTGGTACACAAATATAATTTATATATATATATATATATATATATATATATATATATATTTATTTATTTATTTTTATATATATATATATATATATATATATATATATATATATATTAAATATGGTGATATGTTTTCTTGTAATATAGTTAATAAATTAAAAAATATTTCAAAAACAAGAATACTTTTAAAGAATATATTTATTCAAAGCTTTTCACCGATAAAATAGTATCAGCATCTTCAGGAAAATAATTATCTAATAAAATTTTATTAGATAAATATTTTCCTGAAGATGCTGATACTATTTTATGGGCTAAAAGCTTTGAATAAATATTCAAAGTATATATAATGAATAATAAATTCATTAAAAGTATTCTTGTTTTTGAAATATTTTTAATTTATTATTATATATATATATATATATATATATATATATATATATATACCGTTCCTAAAAACTATAGAAAAGTTGTAGGAAATAACCGAGTTTTATAATAGCAAATAAATTCTTAGTATAAGAGATACTCCCAATAAATGTATTTGGTAAGGTGATTACGCGTTTAGTAAAATAATGAAATACCTTAACAAAAATGTATTTATGTTGCTAAAAATACCTGAAACAGAAATGCTGAAACAAAAGTTATCTTCCTCTAAATGCAGCTCCCTAGAAAGTGGGAAATAAATTTGTCTTGCTGGACCACATATGCGTCTAAATTTCAGATTTAAATAGTTTATTGTAGCATACGTCGTAGGATGCATTAGAAAAAGGGTTTATCAAGAATTGAAATGATACCTACAGTAAAAATTTTAAAAAACTGTAATATCATTTCAAAAATGTATAGTTTGCAAGTATGTTTACTATATTATATATCTTTTTAATTCAAACTTCCTGTCAAGTAATAAAGGAACGTATGTAGTTGAGTATATATTGTTAAATATTTACCAATATTTATTAATTACTTTTAGATTATTTATAAAAATAAATAATACAAAGCATGTTAGAAAGTTTTGGTTCAATATATTTGCAATTAATCTAATAAAGAACTATACCGCACCTATTATTGACTTGAAGAAAACGACGGTACTTATCAAGTCGGTATTTGAACGTCAACGTAATTTAATTGTTATACAAATAGCTCATAGCTTTCACTGCATCTACTTTGTGGTTATGATATTTCTGACAATACGTTATTTGATTTCAATTTCTCATTTTATTGCGATTCATAAATTGCATCATATGTACTGGCTTCTAATATCTTAATAAATTAAAATATCAGTTTCTTATAGCATCATCTAACAACCACTCATTTTCAAAATTGTTACTAAAAAAACGACACATAGTTACCGAAAACAAAATATCAATAATAATATATCACATAAGAAACCAAAATGTTTCTACAGGCAAGAAAATATGTTTAGAAGAAATCTTTTCCCTATTAATTATATTGGGAAAATAGTTTTTTATAGTACATTTAATCCGCTATATTACTTACCGTAAACCAATTACTAAATAGCTACAACATACTCTCCAAATATTCTAAAAATTATTAATTTAGGTTCATAATTTATAATTGGCCCTTAATCATTTAGTAATGTATTTTTTTTAATGTATTGAAAGGTTGATTTAGTAGAACTTATGATTATTAGATACTACAATGATTTACATATTTTGCAAGAACACTCAGATCTATGTTTTAAATAGATAAAACATTATAATTTCACAAAACCTCACTTCAAATTTTGATATGGTATTGTATATTCGAATTTTGAAGTATGAGATTCTCCGATCAATTAATTTCTACAATCATAATTTTACATAGTCCTTTTAGAAGTTTTATCGTTGTATTAGAGAAATTTCTCCAATTAGAGAAATCGTTTATAAAATGTTTTTATGATGTAGAATTATTACTACTTCAGAGTAAACTTTGAATGTGGTATCCCAATAAATATAACGCTATCCATTGTACTAACAGCGGTTGGTTATTACTAGTTTATAATAATAATGAACCTCGCTACGTGATCAGTACCTGCCTCGAAACGTTGTACAAACATACTTAGTATGCAATTGTGTAAACATTTACTTTCTTTATGAAGTAATCGTATTCTATTGCATGAATGAAATAATATTTATTTAGTTTTTAGTACACTCAAATAAAAATATGGATATGTAAGCTACTTATAGTCGGTTCGAACTAGAAACATTTAAGTTTATAAATTTTAATATAATATTCTCATAAAAGATTAAAATGAGGTATTTTATTACCTAATTTCATTTAATGTCTTTATTCATTTTACGCAAAAGCCTCAGAATAAATTTTAAAAAATCTATCTATCTATCAATCTATATATATATATATATATATATATATATATATATATAATAAAATGTTTATATTTATGTATGTTTGTATGAGACTTATGACCTGCTAAAGAACTGTTCCGATCGTCTAAGAACAATATTATTCTACTAGCTAACCCTGTGAACTTTGTATCGCCTCTAAGTCAATGAATGACGTGTTAACATTAGCTAAACCTGATTTAGTAATTTATTAACATAATAATAGCTAAACTTATAGTATTCGATCTAGAAAAGAATAAATGTTCTTGATTGAATGTTATTTATTGAAGTGAATTCGGATAAACAATATGTTTTGAACATTGTTTGAAATGTTTCGAAAAATAATTTTAGATTGTTGAGTTGCTTAGCAACCAAAATTATAATTAATCCAATGAAATAACTTAAGATATGAAATAAGTTTCATGGCGATCGGATCAGTGGTTTAGTAAAAGCATAAGGGTCTTACAAACACTAATATATACATACATATATATATATATATATATATATATATATATATATATATATATGTATGTATATATATATATATATATATATATATATATATATGTATGTATATATATATATATATATATATATATATATATATATATATATATATATATATATATAAAGAACATAAGTCAAAATACAAATACAAGAGTTATATAATGAATTTACAATTCAAAGCTTTTCGTTGGCTAACAGTACCAACATCATCAGGAATATTAAACAGATGTTTCGAAAAATTGTTTAATTGTTTCAATTGTTTAATATTCCTGATGATGTTGGTACTGTTAGCCAACGAAAAGGTTTGAATTGTAAATTCAATTATAATTCTTGTATTTGTATTTTGACTTATGTTCTTTATTAATACACAAGAATACATATTGCGATATTTATATATGTGTATATAAATATATATATATATATATATATATATGTGTGTGTGTGTATTTATATGAGTAAGAGATAGATAGAGAGAGAGAGAGAGAGAGAGAGAGAGAGAGAGAGAGAACGGCGCTAGGATTTTTAACAAAACAGCTTCCCGACAACATGAATTTTATCAACATGTAATTTTAAAACGCCAAAATCCCAATAAATATGATTTTCTATTTTGCCATAAGACAATTCATTAAATTCACTCCGAATTTTGGTTGCTGAGCAACACTCAACAAATTAAAATGATTTTACAAATTTTCTTTACAATTATGGCTCTCAAAAAACGAGCGTTGGGTCCTACTTTTTGTACAATGTAAAAGGTATTGTACATTCTAGTGCACGTTATTACATAAAAATCATTGAAGGACTTTTATTGTTACACTTTTCTTGATCGAGCAAAATACGATCGAAAAATACACTTTTTCTCGATCGAAAAATACACTTTACAATACGTTTAGCTATTATTATGTCAATAAAATACTGAATTAAGTTTAGGTAATGTTGACAAGAAATTAATTGACTTTTTGACGGTACGAAGTTTGTCGGCTCAGTTAGTATATAAGAAAAATCGTAAATTTATCAAAGGAATATTTAATTGATTTTCCATAAATTTTTAATACTCTTCTAAAACATATTTTAACTGGTTTAATTTTATATTGCAACATCACGAGTCCTTTATAAAACAATTTTTTCTGCGTACTTTAATAAAATGCTAATATCTAAGTTGTATTAAAAAGGATTTAAACCATTTTTCTCTATAACTGTGACTTTATCCAACGTGTTGGCATTCTAAAGTCAATAGGCCTACTAGAACTTATAACTGTATGAAGCAACTGTGGCGTAATGTTTATTTTTAAATAAATAAAACCTCTAAACCACAAGTAACATTTATTTAAACCTTATGTACATTTCGATTGCCCAGTAATCATCTTCAGAGGTATTTAAAAAATACAACTCCTTGTGTACATTTCGATAGCCCAGCAATCATCTTCAGAGGTATTTAAAAAATAGTCTTGTATCAATAGAGTTGTATTTTTTAAATACCTCTGAAGATGATTGCTGGGCAATCGAAATGTACATAAGGTTTAAATAAATGTTACTTGTGGTTTAGAGGTTTAAAAAAAAAGAGGTTATTTTAGAGGTTATTTAAAAAAAAAAAAAAAAAAAAAAAAAAAAAACTAGTAACTTAATTTATGCATAATAAGACTTAGTATGTTATTTTACACCACGATTCTGGCGAGAGGTTAGCCCTAAAATTCAGGTTCTGTTGCATAAAAGGAATTGGTTACCCTAATTATGGCTTTATTATATGACTTTATGTAAGGTTATAAGACATAGGTTTTTATTATATATCAAAAACTTGTTGCTGTTCATGACGAGTTGGTTGTTTAATTATTTATTACACTTTTGCTATTACTTGCGTCCAGGCTTTATGTTAACTAAAGGTTGTTAAATATTCCTCCAAGTGTAAGTTAACAATTTAACAACCTTTAGTTGACAAAAAGTCTGGTCGCAAGTAATACCAAAGGGTAATAAGTTTTTATTATCATTGCAATTAATTAGCCTTAGTCATGAGTGTGACAGCACACAATCTGTCTGCAACAAAAGAATTGGTTCCACTGTATTACGTGTCTCTGTCACGATGTGTCACCTTAACAATGCCGGTTTTGGGGAGTTTGCTTTTATATATTTATGTCAAGAAAAGCATTTGAACAAAACAACGGCAAATATTGTAGTTAGAAGGAAGATATTGTCATGTAAATTATTGTAAAAGTTCATGAAACTTTACATTGTTTTAAACTATTTTACGAACTTAAATACATTTTTTTAGTTTATGAAGTTTTTAAATATAATGCCTATTTTATTACAGATTGTGTTGCTTTATACCTTTTTCATATGATAGAAATTTGCACAATTTGTAAATTGAATAAATATTGTGTAATTATAAATTCTCAATTTATTCTATTAAAATAATTATTTGTTAATGTCTAGCCTAATTAATTATAAAATTTATTTAAATGTTATCTCTATGTGTTGGAGTTCTTCTGTAAGGAGTAGGTAAAGTGTATAGCCAATATACAAACATGTAGCCGCTTACGGATATGTTTTCTAAAATTTTTAATTTTACCGAGATTAAAGGTCAAGGCAACTTTTTCGTATATGCGAAATTTAAACCAAATGAAGTTCTGCTGTTTGGAATATATGGTAGACAGCTACAGCGTTCAGCTAAAATTATTTTTGATATGTTCATAAAATAATAATTTCTGTATACTGGCTTGTTGTAAATTTAAATCGTTTTGGCATTCAACTTCACACGATTTTCAATTCAAATATAAAACATACTTTACAAAATATGTAGTTGTTCTGGATACATAACCTTTTGCATTGCAGTATGTAAACTATTATTATTCTGTCCTTTGTCAAATTTGACTTCCTAAAACAAAATATTTTCTTATATAAATACTGTAAAAATGTTGATATTTTTTTATCCATGATACTTTAAATATGTTGCCTATAAATGTGTACAAAGTGATGTTTAAAATATATATATATATTCTAATGACAAGTACAAAATAACATTAGTTATACACTCTGTAATAAACCTCATGCTTCCCAGTATCGTTCATGTTCAGTTATATATATTTATTTATTTATTTATTCTAATGGCAAGTACAAAATAACATTAGTTATACACTCTGTAATAAACCTCGTGCTTCCCAGTATCGTTCGTGCTCAGTTATATATATATATATATATATATATATATATATATATATATATTTATTTATTTATTTATTCTAATGGCAAGTACAAAATAACATTAGTTATACACTCTGTAATGAACCTTGTGCTTCCCAGTATCGTTCATGTTCAGTTATATATATATATATATTTATTTATTTATTTATTTTAATGGCAAGTACAAAATAACATTAGTTATACACTCTGTAATAAACCTCGTGCTTCCCAGTATCGTTCATGTTCATATATATATATATATATATATATATATATATATATATATATATATATATATATATATATATAATAAATTAAAAATATTTCAAAAACAAGAACACTTTTAATGAATATATTTATTCAAAGCTTTTCGCCGATGAAATAGTACCAGCATCCTCAGGAAAATAATTATCTAATAATGCTGGGAATTATTTTGAAGATGCTGATACTATTTCATCGGCGAAAAGCTTTGAATAAATATATTCATTAAAAGTGTTCTTGTTTTTTAAATATTTTTAATTTATTAACTATATTACAAGAAAACATATAACCATATTATATATATATATACTACCATCTTTTTACTGCTGCGTGAGAGATGATACATTAAATAGGACTGGATAGATATTACATCAAACTTTACTTTGACAAATCTGTTGGCGCTAGTATTCTAGGTTTTATCACTTTAACTCAATTCACCTTTAACACAGAAACATGGCGCCACGGAAAAACATGGACGTGCCTTAAATGCAATGAGCGTAAGGCCACACGGGTTACCATAGTTGGAATACCGCAAACTGCTCTGAATATTAATATCATTATAAATAGGTAAAGCTATATAAATATTAAATGCAACACTTGGAAGATGAGCATAGTTTAGCTTATTGCTGTTATTAATATTTTTATTATATTATACTTATTATACTCATATAGTTAGTGGATTTAAAATGAATACTTATAATGATAATTAAATAATAAAAATATATACAACTCACAAATATACAATTTTTTATTTCAAACGCGTTTCGACGACTACTTTGTCGTCATCTTCAGTGAAAATACACAAATGAAATTAACTAAAAAATATATATATATTAAACATAACCTATAAAGTTTTAGCAAAGGTAAAGGGTTTTTACCTTTGCTAAAACTTTATAGGTTATGTTTAATATATATATATTTTTTAGTTAATTTCATTTGTGTATTTTCACTGAAGATGACGACAAAGTAGTCGTCGAAACGCGTTTGAAATAAAAAATTGTATATTTGTGAGTTGTATATATTTTTATTATTTAATTATAACTTTCACTCACAAGCCAGCTCGAATATTATTTATACTTATAATGATACTTAATAATAAACAATGTATGCTTAGCTAGTGTTAATGATGACTTGCAGTAGTTTTAAGCTGAAGCGTATTCGTATTGTACACATGCTAAGTCTTTGTTAAGTTAGTGTGTAGCGAACTCTAGACCACAGCAGTTGTCTCCACTTTATATAGGCCATACGTATATAGTCCTATGTCTGTTAGTTTGTCTGATTAGGCTACCGCTTATAATACCAAATTCTTTTCTTTAGGTATCGTTGCTATAAATGTTTTCTATAAAGTATAGATTCCAAATAGTATATTTCATCCATGATCAGTACAAATAGGCCTTTTTTCTTATGATAATCGTAAATGTCATTTAATATTTTAAAGTAGGGATAATATTCAAACTTACAATATTATACTTTGAGAATGAAATAATACTGGTTAATAATAGCAACTGTTTTACAAAAGTTAGGTGTTAGCAATGGGCAGTGACCGACACAAGGAGCTGTTTTCGCATTCAGAGAGGGAGCATGACATTTGTATTTTTATATGTCTAAAGATTTCTTACGACCCGAGACCCTTAGGTCATTTTGCAAAAGTAAAATTTTATTTGAAGCCCCATTTGTCAAAACCAAGCCAGAGAAATATTTCTCTCTTTTACATCTTCACATTTACATTACATAGTAATGTATATTTTTGAAGATTTATCTTCTCAACTCTTCAGCTAATAAATAGTAAAACCTATTTGTCAACATATCTGTGGATTGTTGTATAGTTTTAAAGTTGTTTACTCCCTAATTTTTATATGAAATTTACATTCTTAATACAGGTAAAAATAATTACGTTTTTTAAAAAGTTAGAGGTAACGGGAAATACCTAAAATTTACATTAGGTAAGTTGTTTTGATTTCTTAACATCTAGATGAAAACACTTTTCAGTTCTTTCATATCTTTAACTATCACCTATGTATGTATTAATACAGTTAAGTTTTAGGAGTAGAATTTGTATTAGTTCTATTGTATTTAAGTGGTATTGCTTAAAACAAAATGCCAATGAAATTTATAACCTCAGTAGTTACGAGTCCATCAATGGGTTTGTAGTAATTAAATAAAAAACAATAAGTTTTTACTAAGAATACAAAATGGAAACTGTAGATGAAGATTTATTAATAGAAGCCAAGAGAAATCAAGAAATAGGTACGAAAAATATTTGCGTAGCTCTGCAAGTAGATCAAGTACAAAGTTGAAATATTAAGAGATAATATAATGCTTATTTATGTGTGCAGTTTTAAATTAATAGATGTACTCAGATTTCAAAAATTGAAAATAGTAACAATTTAAAAAAAAGTTAGATTTAACTTTAGATTGGTCTCTCCTAATGTAAAATATGTATTTTCGAGTTTTGTTTCTTACTGTAGCGTGATGAAAAATGTCATAAGGTACTTATCCAGAATGGCGTTTGTCGTACTCACTCGATTTCGTCTCTCCAGGGAAACTTCACATGTAACCTAATGTATTATTAGATTACTATCAAAGAGGCCGTTAATTTAAAGCAGTGTTAGAAGACAAACCTTACGTAATGTTGTTATATAATAATGGATATAAGATATAAAGTATAGCTGTTATTATAGTTTTATACTTAAACATAAACAAGTGTGTAAACAAAATCAAAACCCTTTGTCTGACCAAGAGAACATGTTGTACTTTGAACACGCATTATTAGAGAGAATATGGTTTCCAAGCCTAATAAAAAACAAATTCTCTAGCTATTTAATTTACATGTTCCCTCCTGATATAACTCGATTGCTGTTCCTTCTCATATCAAGGAAATATACTGGCAAAAGTTGAATAAAGCTGCATATACTTGCTGACACCTTTTACCAGTTCAATGTAAAAACAGTCTCGTAGTTTTATTAGTAAAAACCATAATTACTTTAAATTTAGTAAAATATTTTTTATTGATTGATCTCTATTTGTCTGGTAATAATCTGTAAAACCCAAAAACAGATATTACAAATGTTTGTTTATTTATTATTAGGCTCCTCTAGAGAAAAATGTAACAGAATATGTACCCTTTTTGTAAACAAATATTTTTCAAAATACTTAAACTATCTTAAATGTTATTTTTTTTAGTACATTGCCGTGATGAAATTGACCTACTCCTTGTCGTTAAGGTTGTCTGTACTATTGTATTTTAAAAAGTAGTATTTTGAATTTTTAATATAGGTTTACGTAATTTTCAACTATGTACATAAAAAAAATTAATTTACAATAACATGTTTGAGAAAGTGGCATTTGAAAGAAAATCGTCTACTACGTAGGCCTACCCTAAATATTCATTTCGTGGCGACTACTTGCGATTTGAAACACTACATGGATATTAATTATAAATTTATTACATTTTTGAAAATTTATTTGCTTTCCCGAACGAACGACTTTTATGACCTAAATAAAATTAAACTTTATTTTAGACTGACAAATTTTCTTTGCTTCTTTCTCATTTTCTTTCTATCTTCTTATTGGTCGTTGTTTGTTCCCTCCATGTTTGTTCCGCCGGTATAATTCTAGGATACTTCTATCGTTTTGATTGACAGTTGCTCACCATGCGGGAACATGTTTTGCAATTTGTTAACAAACATATTACAACGAAATATAAATATATCTGTTTGTAATATTTAGTTTGATATTTTTCTGAACTTTATCTACTGTCATTAAAGTGTAAGCTACGTGTTTGTATTTAATTATCTAATATGCACTCAGGTAAATAAATGTTTAACTTGGAGACCACAAGTAAATTACTGTATTAGACATTCCTAAAACTCTTGAGTGGTTAATATAATTTAGAATCATTTGAATACGAATAATTCCAAATGTAAAATGAAAGTAAATATGGATTATGTAAATTACGATGATATTGAAGTAAGATAAAAAGTACTATCTCAGAAGGGAAAAAATATTGTATATAGAATGAAAGTCACAAAACTCTAATATTAATAGTAGTATGGGCAAACATACTATATTGCCGGTATATGTGCTTTTTTATTAACCTTAATATATAGTTTTAGGTTTGCCGATAAGGGTTTAAAACTTAATAATTATAATTTTCCCTGTTTTACTCTTGTGATCATAGCATTCTTCTCTTTTTTATCTATTATTACATTTCCTTACTTCTGTTGCCCCTTTTCTCTCGGTGTTCTAATGAAATCCAGTAGTTTTGTCTCTTCTTATTATGAGACGTTGTGTATTTCCAAAGCTATGTTTAACAAACTCTATGTATCACAGGTAAGACTCTTTTTCTACTTCTACATTTACCTGATTTTAAAAGTAGAGCAAATAAAAATATATTTTAAGGTATTACATATTTATAAAAAAAAATAAAGACACAAATGGGATTTAAATTAAGGCAATTTTATTATATTCCGACATTTATTTCAATATAATTGAGGTCAGAGTGGAAGTTAACTTTAATCATATTCATATTTTAGTTTAACTAAATATCAAACTTGTAACCCTGGCTATTTATTAAAATAATTAACTGGCTGCCTCTTCAAATCCTTCTAAAGAATATAAGTTACATTAATGCTCTTGTTTTTATTTTCAAAAAAGATTTAATTTTAAAACAATTACACTTTAAAAAAACTTTGGTTATTGCAAGTCTGAGAACATTAAATTAAACAAAAATGGTTCATTTCTTTTACAAATTGTAAGAGCGACGATAGGTCAAGTGCACAATGGTTTTGTATATTTACTGATTTGGTTCTATCAAAAAGTATCAAAACGTAAATGCCAAACATACCTTGAACTTACAAACCTTGAATGCCTTACAGATCTTGAACCTTAAACAAACATCACTTCAACTTACCTGGCTTAGTTAGCACATTTTTAAACGTTACGCTTTCGACAAGTTTGAATTTGTAAAACATAAAATAAAGAAACCAAACTACTTACAAAATATGTTCACGTTGTTATTACAATTTGAAATCTAATTTATTTAAAGTATATACAAGCTTCTAACACAATCAAATTACCGATTGCAGCCTCATGGCGATCTTTCTTCTACCGCACTGTTGATCAGAAGGAGTTTCTCACTGTACGTTACTCAATTCCCCACCCAATCTTAATCAAACGCCTTTTATTGGTTTACCGTCCTTTTTCCTAGAGTTATCTTAATAAAATTTTCAGAAACAAAGATGTCTTTTAAACTATCCCAATTTTCACTTTTAGCTAAAATTAAACAATTAATTATGCAACGTTATGAACTGTAACCAAAGGTTATCCAGCGTGTTACAAAATCTAAAATTTTACTTTTATATATAACATTATTATTTTTTTAATTTTCAATAGCTTAATTATCAGGAAATGCGTATTTTTATTTCAGAAGAATTTTGATAATTCAAGATTTGTGAAATATGCTGATTTTGATATAGTTTTTTTTCAGATTTGCTGCGTACCATATTGGAACATTTAATGTACTATTTAGTTTTACGTTACTATAATATAATTTTGAAATATATTTTTGAAACCAGTTTTATATCGCAATTTAGATACAAATATAAACGTAGAAAGTAAACGGGATATTTGTATTTTAATTTTTATACCAATGATAGCAACGTCAATCCCTTAATAAAGGATCTTAACTATAAGTCATCTGGCTCTAATCCTGTTTTAATGAACTGTTGTACTAATAATATCTTCCTAATATTTACTATAATTAATATTGTTTAGCCCTGTCTACAGGTTTACTCAGAAAACATATCTAGGAGTTTGTGTAGGTTTTTTAAATGAATTTTTGCTCTTGAACATTTTGTACAATGTGATTTTTGTAAACATCATTTTAAATATCTCAAATCAGTACAATATACATCTTCTTCACTAATGATGACAAAGTGGTTATTGAAAAATAGGTGTCGAAATCAATAGTCTATTTTTTTTTTTTTTTGAAATTTTTGTTTTTATTATTTTCATGTGCACTGTTTTGAATCGATTTAGCTATTTCGGATCGGAATTACCTATTTATTTTTTGATATTTTGTAAAGTAACTTCCGAAATATATGAATTATTTATTTATTGATTGTAAATATAGAATTGTCTTACTTACTAAATTCAACAATATAAAGTAATTTACTATGTAAATTATTCTATGCAGTTGAATTATAAATTAAACGTCCAAAAACGTTCTACAACAGAGGAGAGGCTAGATCTTATAGACTCTATTCACTGCTAAAGTTTCGTTTGAAATGGTTAGAAATGATAATATTATTACCAAAGTATAACAAAAGGAAATACAGAAGCTGAATTCGATAATTACATCATATTAATAAAACAAATAAAAATAAAATGTTTAACATAATTATAATCTACGTAATAAAATGTAGAAATATTTATGTATTTAGCATAGGACAGTTAGAAATAGAAAATGATAGATAATAGGAAGATCTTAATTCATATATATAAATAATCAGACATAAATTAGAACAATGTAGTCACGTTTTCTCCTTACGAGTCATCTTCAATAAATAACATGAAATTAACAGGAAATAAAGAATTCAACTGGAAAATAGGGATGTATAAAATTATAAACATAATAACAACAAAAACCTATAAGTGTAATTTTATATTTTAAGCCAAAACATTGTATTTACAGAATAGCTTTCTTTTCGTAACTTTTTATTACAATACTGAAAATATATACAATAAGATGTTTTCCCACTGTAAAAAAGATATTTATCCACACATGTTATTGCAATAAACCATATGTGCTATGTTATTGTAGACACTTAATTAAACTAATCAATAACTAAGAGAAAGCTATTCAATTAAGTACTGCAGTGTTTAAAACTAGGACAGAACAAATGTAGGTCACACTAAAACACCCCTCCAATTAAAGTTCTATAAATACTAGTTATTTTATATGACTGCAAATTTATTTAACATTTTAAAATTTGTATGTAGAATTCATTTAATTTTAATTTTTATTCCCCGTGGGTAATTTTTACACAATTTTGTTTTATCTAAAAAAAAATTGCAAAACAATTATCTTTCTATAAGATGATTGTAAAATTATATTTGGTTGTATTAAATTGAATTAAAATTTCTATCGCTTACGTATAACGAAGTAAAACATATAAGAGTCACTAACACCTATAATTATTCACAAATTTTTTACAAAGTATTTAAGTTTCTAGACGACGTCATACTTATTTATGACGTTGAGAAATAATTACTTTAAAATTATACTTGGATAAATATTTTTCACTACATTGCTTTATATTGGCCAGTCAAGCAAGAGAAGGAAGGGGTATAGTGGATTCCTAGGTTATGCAGCGACTGTCGGGAAGATTATTGGGACCATGACCTCGTATTGGGCTAGGACTCAGGAGGGGGCTTTTATTTGGGTGGACCAGTCAGTCAAGAGAAGGAAGGGGTTTAGTGGATTCCTAGGTTATGCAGCGACTGTCGGGAAGATTATTGGGACCATGACCTCGTATTGGGCTAGGACTCAGGAGGGGGCTTTTATTTGGGTGGACCAGTCAGTCAAGAGAAGGAAGGGGTTTAGTGGATTCCTAGGTTATGCAGCGACTGTCGGGAAGATTATTGGGACCATGACCTCGTATTGGGCTAGGACTCAAGAGGGGGCTTTTATTTGGGTGGGCCAGTCAGTCAGAGAAGGAAGGGGTTTAGTGGATTCCTAGGTTATGCAGCGACTGTCGGGAAGATTATTGGGACCATGACTTCTCGTATTAGGCTAGGACTCAGGGGTATTTCCATGTGGATAGGGCTTTTATTTGGGTGGGGCAGATTATGTGATCGACCTTAGATGCTTTGTTTACCTAACCTAATGGGTACATGCCAGACTGATTTTTTTCTGTTCTTTATCGACACCATTGATTATGAACAGTGCTTATGTTGTCCGTAGTGAGAATTGATGAGCTCAGAGGGGCAAAATACATTAACTAATATGGTAAAAAAACGCGAAATAACTTTTCGTTATCCAGCGCACATTCAATTCGTCTTCTAGTATAACATTACCTATCGCTTCAATCCAGTAGGGTTTCGTCACGGATGTGGAGTATTTTTTAGTTATAGTTGTTGTATGTAAACTGTGATCCGTTTTATAATATAATTAGCAACATATGAGTATTTTTTTAAAGGTATTTTCGTTTGTATTTCTGTGTAAACCTTTCCTAGTTGCTGAGTATAGAATTTTAAAAAGACTTAAAATTTTAGTGCGTATATTCTATAGTACTTATCACACTGTAACACCCATCACATAAGCTACTACTTTCGTATACATTGTGGGATAAACATCAGGGAGAACCAGTTTCTCAGCTTCTTCAGCTGTAGGATTCCTTATTCTATCAAATCTTTAGCGAGCCAATTAGTAATTATTTCCCATAACTACTAATACCATCTTAGATCTAAGTAAGTAAACAAATTCATGATGAAATAATAAATTAGAATTCGCGTATACTATTTCAATTTTTAAATAACTTTTGCAAATTCTCATAAATATTTTCAAACAATAAGAAAGTTAAATGTCAAGTAAATATTTTTGAACTATATATTTTATTTATGGTTTTATTATATTTTTCATTTTATTTTATTAGTAAATATGAAAACATGAAATCTTTAATTTTACGGTTTAATTTAAAATGTTAATTTTATTTTTAAAATAAAACTAAACGTAAAGTGAAGGTTAGAACTGGAGCTACATGTAGCGATAGTATGCACTGTATGTATGAAGTATTTTTTTCTTAAAGCTGTCATCTATTCTTGAAGATTTAATTACAGTCTATTGTGTCTCTCATTGTCATTTGTGCTTAGTTCGTTATTCAAGATATAAAGCTTTTTATGTTTTTCATTTTCTACAAAATGGTACTTTGCTATAAAATTTCTGAGTGCCTTTTAGAAGTAAAAGTCTCAAAGTATTACAATTGTTAAAGCTTGCCAAGGAAACACAATATCTCAGGCTCTACGAGGATAAATAAGGCCTGGTTTTGTTTTACCTCTGCATTTTATATATTTATTTGTCTCTAAACATTAAATTGGTTGATGTATACAAATAAAGAGTTATGAGCCTATGCGTACATATATTAAATGTTGACTAAATAGAAGTAGCACTGTTTAAACATTTTTCAGACCCAAAAAGAACATTTTAAAATAAATATATGTTAAACAATTAATTTTTATTTGTAGCAACATTTGAGATAGGAATACATTGAGATGGAGAAAGAGGAAGAGAAAGCGCTCGAGAGAACACAGTAAAAGAGAAAGAGGAATACAATACGAGAAGTAGAGAGTTTGCAAGATAAGAGAAAGAAAGAGAGAGAGATGAAGACCAATCGATAGAGAGAGAGAGAGAGAGAGAGAGAGATCACGTCAGAGAGAGATAGAGGAAGAGAAACTTTGAGAGAAAAATTCAAGCAAAGTAAATATATATTTTCTAAAAATTTCTTTAGATATCACTTTTTAGAAATTATAAGAAATCATAATACAAAGAAATTGTTTTTTAAAATATTCATTGCTTATTGTATTACATATTTAGTAAGACGTTAAACAGTATTTTACATATAGTACACATAAAGTATTGCCTATATTATGATTTTATATACAATGTATAATATTACTGTACTACAATTAAAATAGCTTTTAGTAATCATCAATACCCTATTATTATTAATATCTGTTATTAGGTATAAAATATGTTTTTTTGTAATGAAATTAAAATAGGATCTTCTAATATACCTATAGAAATATAACCTAGTTAGATGATCGAATTTCCATTACCACTTACTTGATAACGTTTCTGTTGATTCACTGCACGAACACCTGTAATTACTCGAAATCACTGTCACTAACTTCACCGTTACTTTCCTATAATTGATGGACACTCACGTTTACTTATTATATATATATATATATATATATATATATATATATATATATATATATATATATATATATATAGACAATATAACGCTATAAAACATTACCCAACTCTGTTCTTAATTTATTACTGAGACTACAGATATGTTTACGTGTCTCTTGAATAATATCTGTCAACATTTTAATTTTGATTTTTATTTTAATTCTAATGCAAGAAACAAATTTCCGGAAACTTCGTCACATTAACTCTAAGAAGGGGGGACTATTTGATAGCATTACAACATATATTTATTCACAAAATTTCAATGATCTAGTTTTTTCGGTCTGATACAATCAACGATAATATAAAAATTATCGAATAATCTTCTAACAAATTTGAATTAACTTTCACTTTTATTTTCGACGGGTATACAGAGGATTAAAATTGTATCTGAAATTATTACCAAGAAAGATTTAACATCTTTTAATAACACAGATTTTACACTAATCTGAAAATTAGACACTTTGTTGCCTTTATTTGTCCTACGTATTAAATTGATTTTAAATTTATTTCAATTTCACTTTATGCCAACGTGTGACGCACGATGGCGTGTTACACCATTGCCGACGCGCGACGTGTATCATAAGGTAAATATTATATAACAGTATAAAAACCCACATATATAAACATCCTCTTCTCATACCCGTGTAAATAGCTTAAGTATCAACATCAGTGATAGTGACTCATATTCCCAACTACCACTTAACTACTTTCACTAGTATTGGTATGATGATGACATACGTTACCAAAACGTGTATCAAATACGTGATTATAATTGTGAGTTTGTGCACATTTATTATATAACAATTTTATCTCTTTGTTAAAATCAAAAACAATTAAAAGAATATTTTCTCCCTATTTATGAGCGTTATTTTTAACAATACAATATAGTTTATACTTTTTTTACATATTGGCTCAATTATTATACATTTAAAAGTATAATTTGTTATTTATTATTTATCCTGAAAAATTAATACATAATAAAGTGTAAATTCATTATCACGGTTTAGAGTTTTCCAAATAGTAATTTTACCTTCACGAAATTATTCTTTTATATTCACATAAAGTAAACTTACGTAATTGGTTACGTCACAAGGAATTGGTTAGACTGATCCATTCATGCTGACAAACGACGGAACTATCAAAGGCGCAATAACTGTGTGTTTGCGGATTGGATTAAACAGTTCATTATTGAAATAATTGTCTCTGTTGACATTTAATTTTACTGGATAAATTCGACGAGGAAGGTTTTCCTCTATTTTATTTGTGTTGCAGGATTTATTAAATAGCAAATAGCGTTTGATTAAATATTTCATTACCTAATAACAGTATTTATTAAATGCTAGAAGTTTATAGTCCATTACGTTCGGTGAAATATACAAATTCACTTTTACATTAGTTTATGTCTATCTGTACTTTATTTTTGTAAATTTGTAATAATAACACAAATAGTAGCAATAACACAACAGCCACTAAAAAAAAAAGCGGAAATCATTTACATAAAACGAAGCATTAAAAATCTATACAAAAATAAAGACTCACTATACCATAGGATATTCCGACTTTACCTAAATTCACCAACACTATCTGACACGAACTCACCCTAAAAATCATACTAGACACTAATAACTGGCAACAAATAAACTAATAAGCATTAATTTTTTTTTTTTTTTTTTTTTTTTTTTTTTTTTTTTTTTTTTTTTTTTTTTTTTTTTAATATTAAAACTGGTCATTTCTGACCAACCATTAATTTACATTTGATAATTAGATTTTAGCTTTTATTACAAAGAATCCATTGATTTCTATTGTATCTTGTTTGATGTTGGAAGCCAACCGGCGTGAGGAAGAGCATTGTTGTCACTCTTGTCGTTCAACGAGTTCAAATGGTTTTGTCCTTTTGAGTCGTCTTGTCAGGTGGTTGTTGTCGAGAAGTCTCAGTGCCTCAGGATTTTCGTGTTGAGTGAGCCGATTTACGTGTTTGATGGCGTTCTGTTTTATGACTTCCTCGACCATGGGTACACCAAGATCGCAATGCAAGTCACTGTTACGCACATACCAAGGAGCGTTGGCGATGTTTCTTAGTACTTTGTTCTGGAAGCGTTGTATCCCTTGTATGTGACATTTGCTGGCACAGCCCCAAAGCTGTATACCATACGTCCAAACCGGTTTGCATTAAAAATGAACACAACAAAAAGATTAATCTACTATTATGTAAATCAAGAAACACAACATACACTCAACACACACAAAACTTTTACCCCCGAACAGTAACCTCATTAATACCACATTCACACAACACGAAATGAATTTATTAAACAAAGGCCTAAAGTACAACTTACATTATAAATCAAATAAGTTGCTGACAGTTGTACTTTATTTGGCCGACTAGCTGGTCAGGAGTAAATTTGAAGTTAAAGATGGTATAGTTTTAATTGTGGAGGTCAGATATTGGTCAAGTAAGTTATTTATGAGCATTTCTTTGTTAATTAGAGGCTTAAAGCATTGTTCTACTTATTGAGACATAACCCTCTAGAGTTACCCAGTATGGTGTGTCATGTCTCTGAAGAGGTTTATTTGGAAACCAAAATGTCCAACACGTTACAATACTGAGAAGCCTATTTTTGGTTTGAAGTTGCTTGGTATATTATTTCTTGAGATATTACATACGGTAGTTATGCGGTAGTTATATTATAATAAATTATATATATTACATTATAGATTAGGCTGTGTGTGCTAGTCTATGTGCTGAAACATTCTGGCAGTCTATAATTGGTCACGTGAGGGCATTAGGTTGATGTATTTCTGGCGGATCACATAGGAGAAGGGTTTTAATGGAGATTTGTTTCAGACAGGTTTTACTATCTGAACTAATCTGTTTATAAATGTGCTATAATATCGTGATGTGATACTAAAAAGGTGAGAATAAATGGGAAAGGTGAAGTCCTAAGAAAACTAATTGAAATAATTACTATTCCGAAGAGGCTCCTTGGTTAAGTAATAGTTACAGACCAATGTCTGCGTTTAGTTTAACAATCCAAAAACAAAGAAATAAAATTGAAGGCCAATAAAATTTACTGCGCCTACCAAACCTTGTTAACAGTCACTGACCTGGAACACTGAGCATAAACATTGAGACTGGATTATCAGGCCTGCGGGTAAAATGTCCAGCAGTGTTAATTGAATTTGCTCTAAAATACTGAAGTTTATAAACTAAGTTATATTGGCACTAAACCACTTTCCCACGGCTCATTTCCCAAAGTTTCACCAAAAGTAACATAATTACTATTGAAATAAGTAACAATGTTCATTTAATAAGACAATATCAACACAAAGACATATGTAACTATGAATAACATGCGGCCTCAAATAAACTGAATCAGATGAATTTAAAATTCTAGTTCGGCCACTAACAAAGAAAAGTTAGCTAAAGTCAGCAAAGCCTTACTAAATTTAAAATTCTATTTCGGCCAGTAACAATGAAAGGTTAGCTAAAGTCGGCAAAGCCTTACTAAATTTAAAATTCTAGTTCGGCCAGTAACAAAGAAAGGTTAGCTAAAGTCGGCAAAGCCTTACTAAATTTAAAATTCTAGTTCGGCCAGTAACAAAGAAAGGTTAGCTAAAGTCGGCAAAGCCTTACTAAATTTAAAATTCTAGTTCGGCCAGTAACAAAGAAAGGTTAGCTAAAGTCGGCAAAGCCTTACTAAATTTAAAATTCTAGTTCGGCCAGTAACAAAGAAAGGTTAGCTGAAGTCGGCAAAGCCTTACTAAATTTAAAATTCTAGTTCGGCCAGTAACAAAGAAAGGTTAGCTAAAGTCGGCAAAGCCTTACTAAATTTAAAATTCTAGTTCGGCCAGTAACAAAGAAAGGTTAGCTAAAGTCGGCAAAGCCTTACTAAATTTAAAATTCTAGTTCGGCCAGTAACAAAGAAAGGTTAGCTAAAGTCGGCAAAGCCTTACTAAATTTAAAATTCTAGTTCGGCCAGTAACAAAGAAAGGTTAGCTAAAGTCGGCAAAGCCTTACTAAATTTAAAATTCTAGTTCGGCCAGTAACAAAGAAAGGTTAGCTAAAGTCGGCAAAGCCTTACTAAATTTAAAATTCTAGTTCGGCCAGTAACAAAGAAAGGTTAGCTAAAGTCGGCAAAGCCTTACTAAATTTAAAATTCTAGTTCGGCCAGTAACAAAGAAAGGTTAGCTAAAGTCGGCAAAGCCTTACTAAATTTAAAATTCTAGTTCGGCCAGTAACAAAGAAAGGTTAGCTAAAGTCGGCAAAGCCTTACTAAATTTAAAATTCTAGTTCGGCCAGTAACAAAGAAAGGTTAGCTAAAGTCGGCAAAGCCTTACTAAATTTAAAATTCTAGTTCGGCCAGTAACAAAGAAAGGTTAGCTAAAGTCGGCAAAGCCTTACTAAATTTAAAATTCTAGTTCGGCCATTAACAAAGAAAAGTTAGCTAAAGTCGGCAAAGCCTTACTAAATTTAAAATTCTAGTTCGGCCATTAACAAAGAAAAGTTAGCTAAAGTTAGCAAAGCCTTACTAAATTTAAAATTCTATTTCGGCCAGTAACAATGAAAGGTTAGCTAAAGTCGGCAAAGCCTTACTAAATTTAAAATTCTAGTTCGGCCAGTAACAAAGAAAGGTTAGCTAAAGTCGGCAAAGCCTTACTAAATTTAAAATTCTAGTTCGGCCAGTAACAAAGAAAGGTTAGCTAAAGTCGGCAAAGCCTTACTAAATTTAAAATTCTATTTCGGCCAGTAACAATGAAAGGTTAGCTAAAGTCGGCAAAGCCTTACTAAATTTAAAATTCTAGTTCGGCCAGTAACAAAGAAAGGTTAGCTAAAGTCGGCAAAGCCTTACTAAATTTAAAATTCTAGTTCGGCCAGTAACAAAGAAAGGTTAGCTAAAGTCGGCAAAGCCTTACTAAATTTAAAATTCTAGTTCGGCCAGTAACAAAGAAAGGTTAGCTAAAGTCGGCAAAGCCTTACTAAATTTAAAATTCTAGTTCGGCCAGTAACAAAGAAAGGTTAGCTGAAGTCGGCAAAGCCTTACTAAATTTAAAATTCTAGTTCGGCCAGTAACAAAGAAAGGTTAGCTAAAGTCGGCAAAGCCTTACTAAATTTAAAATTCTAGTTCGGCCAGTAACAAAGAAAGGTTAGCTAAAGTCGGCAAAGCCTTACTAAATTTAAAATTCTAGTTCGGCCAGTAACAAAGAAAGGTTAGCTAAAGTCGGCAAAGCCTTACTAAATTTAAAATTCTAGTTCGGCCAGTAACAAAGAAAGGTTAGCTAAAGTCGGCAAAGCCTTACTAAACTTAAAATGAATGGACTTAAAATAGCTATGCCGTTCATTTCATACTAATTCGAGTTGTTTTAAAGAAAAATGAATGGCAGGATTTGAAAAAAACTTTTGGTTCGATGAAAGCGATATGACGGGTTTGTTAACTTTAAAGAATACTAGTGGGAACCAAAGTGCACATAGATAGAACCAAAATGGCTTCTAAAGACTAATTTCTTTAGTCTTCTTGAAGACAGTAACTTCTCGAAGCATGCTGACTAGTACAAACTACATCATGTATGCACATGAACATGCCATATGATATATTATAAATTAGAAATCTACAACTTTAGAGAATATATATCTCTTGAATTTATCAATTAAACATAATTTATCATAACTAATCAATGCATGCCATATCTAAGATATAGCGGAATTATAACTATTTTACCAGGTTCAGCAATTTAAAATTTATTTCGACAAAAATATGACAACAATGGACTATGGTACTGATATTTAGATTATGGAATGTATATGTTCACAAACAATGCTATAAATCTAAACCTAATAATTAACTACATATCTATTATACACAATTAAATATAGTTTACACATGAAATAGAAAACATAAAGCAATACATTTTTTAAATATCACTATCTATAAAGAAAATAATACATTAAATATGCAATTTACAAAAAACCCACTCACACAGATAACATAATACCTAACTACTCAAACCATCCACACGTTTAAATAATGACTGGTTTATATAGTTTACAACAAATAAAGAAACTATTTAGCCTAAATTTACATATTTACCGGTTACGAAAATTATTCAATTTGCAAAACTATTTAAAGATACTAATATAAAACTAGATTTTTACACCAACAATAAATAAATAATATAATGAATAAAATATTAAATTTAATAAATTGGATATAAGGGTCACTTATAGTGTCATATGAACAAAGTGTCAAATATACTATGAAGGACAAAAAAGAATATTGAAAATAGATATAAAGAACATTTAAATGCATACAAAAAAAATTTATGTATAGAAAAATCCAATTTAGCAACACTTTGTATTGCAAATAAGCACGATTTCCAGAAATGAATAATATGAAATTAAACATACACAAAAATAGTTAACATTTATTATAATTAAAAGTTTAGAGTTTTAATAAATAAAATTAAAATATACTTATAGAAGAGGAAATACAAAAGAAATCAAAACAAAACACAATTTTTAGTATAATGGATGATATCTTAAAAATAATAAGATAAAATAAAAAGGAAGTATTGAAAGTTGTGCAATCAAGTAGATAAGATAAGCATTAGCTGATCCTTTGGATATACAAGTAGAAACATTTTATGAACAGTAAAAATAATCAGCGAAAAGATTGAAGTATTTAACACAGTAGGAGTGTGAAAAGATAAAAATTATATATTCTTGTTTTATATATATATATATATATATATATATATATATATATATATATATATATATATGTAAAACATGTTTATGAAAATATTGTTCAACACACATACATAGATAGATAGATATATAGATACACATATACACACAAAAACACAGACAGACACACACACACACACACACACACACACACACACACACACATATGTGTCTTTGCGCACGCGGGACCGCATGTGTGTGTGTGTGTGTGTGTGTATGTGTGTGTGTGTGTGTGTGTGTGTGTGTGTGTGTGTGTTTGTGTGTGTGTGTGTGTGTGTGTGTGTGTGTGTGTGTGTGTGTGTGTGTGTGTGTCTGTCTGTGTGTGTGTGTGTGTGTGTCTGTCTGTGTGTGTGTGTGTGTGTGTGTGTGGGTGTGTGTGTGTGTGTGTGTGTGTTTGTTTGTGTGTGTGTGTATCTGTCTGTGTCTGTGTGTGTGTGTGTGTGTGTGTGTGTGTGTGTGTGTGTGTGTGTGTGTGTGTGTGTTTGTGTGTGTATGTGTATTTGTGTTTGCGTTTACCAGCATGTTTCCAAACACACACATTTTTAAAAACAAATATATATCTTTAGGTATTACAGAATATACAGATTAGTGGAAGATATTTGAACTTGTTTTATGACTTGTAAAATTACATTAGTTTTAATTTCTGAAATTATATATATGAGTTACATTTACAATTTTTTATATATTATATTCCTCAAATTTATACTTTCGACGGTATTGTATTTAAATGGATAGGACTTTGTGTGTTTTAACACCATTCAAAATTAAATAGAAACAATATTAATAAACCTTGCTCAAGATAATTGCTATATGATAAAATACAACTATATGCGTTAAAGCGTTTTCTATATTTAATTCTGGTTTTTTGTCTTTATTGCGACACAAATTACTATTCACCACTTAAAAAATATAGATAATAGATAATAAAATATAGATAATATAATAGAATATAGATAATAAAATACTACGAATAAATGTGAACTAATAATTTGAATATCAATTTTAAAAAACAAGGAAGTTAATATTTATAAAATCTTTGTCTCGATTTGTTTGTTTTTGAAAAAACAAAATTTTTGCATTTTTCCAAAGCAATTATTTGAACTGTTGTAGGTTTGTTTTGACATGTTTATTTAATTGAAATCGGGTAGTTTATAAATTTAATGGGTTTACTGACCGTCAAGTGATTGTAACTGTAGCATGAGTTATGTGTTCTTGTTACAATTAAATATGTAATAGTTTATAATTGTTGTGTTGATAATATTTGAAACAATATTTGTCGTTACCTATGTTAGCGGTGCATGTAAAGTTTTGTAAGTATAAGAGATTTCATTGTAGTTATGTTTAATTTAAACTATTTTTGTTTTTGTTGGTAATTTTCATTGTATACTTATGTATTGTAGCCTTGATAACGATAACCTATCTGTGTAAGTAAATAGTTGTGCCTGACTCCCGAATCAACCGTATTTATTATTTAAACACACGTTTTTATTATGTAAATTTTATTTTCAGATACATGTTATAATATGTATAATTTTTTTAACAAAACGATTACAAACGGGGTTTTGCTTAAAATCTGTTTCGAATTGTAATTTACTTATTATAAAGCATTTGACACATATTCAAATGGTTCGTAGCTAATCATATAAAACCAGTAGACAATAACGAAAAGCGTTTTCTTTCTCTAATTACCTCATCCATATAGTTTTTAGTATATAAGGGTCAAACGCAGCAAATAGGGTAGAAAATTAAATAAGCTGTTGGGAGTTACGAGAGAAGAACCTCTAACAATCGGGTAGTTTACATTGAACTGAGCTCATTTGATACTACTTCGGATTATTTAGGTATTTTATCTTCTAAAGTGATTTTACATAACGACACAAAAGTTAAGCCATAATATATGGATAATGCATTACTGCATGAAGATATTTACTAATAACTCAAATATTAAAATACAATAATAACTCAAAATTCATACCAAAATCATGACTCATTTTGTTTGTTTTAAAGAATATAATGACTTGTATTTTATCATTACACTCCACCCCAATTTAAAGGGATTGAAAAATAGACTGTCAGGTTGAGTTAAAATTATTTATTTTCTTCTAACTTTTAAGCATAATACAATAATAGTTTACAAAATATTGTAATACAAAAATATTAACTGAAATTAATATAAGTTTGACTTTTTGCCACCATTGTAAGCATTCCATGATATCAAATCTCATGTTATTACTTTTGAAAATGCGAAATAGTTTAATGGGTAGGAAGGTAAGTTATTGGGAATATAATAATTCAGATCGAACCTGTATACTGATTAGCACGAGGACATGCATTACTTTGTTGTGATCTAATAAAATTACTTAATATGTAAAAATATCATGATTTTTAGGATAACATGAAAAAACGGTTGTAGTTAATTAAATGTTGTATATATATATTGATTGTGTGTTCTACTGTTATTTTTTACTTCTACTTGCATATATATATATATATATATATATATATATATATATATATATATGTATATATATATATATATGTGTGTGTGTATATATATATATATATATATATATATATATATATATATTTTTTTAAGATCAAATAATATACACAAATACAGGAATATTTAATTTATTGAACAATAAACTCAAAGCTTTTCGTTGGCTTACATTACCAACATCTTCAGGAGTTACAATATTAAGAATGATAAAACAAACTGTCTAACAAACATGAAGCTACTAGATAAAGCAATACACAGTTGCCAAATCTATTACAATATTGCCAAACCTACTCCACTGCTGCCACAACATTATATACATTGAACAAAGTATGGTATTTGAATTTGTTCATCTATTAATTTGTTATTAATATTATGTTTGTAAATTTCAAATGCTTCACATACGTTCATTTTTAACCCTAAACGTATGTGAAGCATTTGAAATTTACAAACATAATATTAATAACAAATTAATAGATGAACAAATTCAAATACCATACTTTGTTCAATGTATATAATGTTGTGGCAGCAGTGGAGTAGGTTTGGCAATATTGTAATAGATTTGGCAACTGTGTATTGCTTTATCTAGTAGCTTCATGTTTGTTAGACAGTTTGTTTTATCATTCTTAATATTGTAACTCCTGAAGATGTTGGTAATGTAAGCCAACGAAAAGCTTTGAGTTTATTGTTCAATAAATTAAATATTCCTGTATTTGTGTATATTATTTGATCTTAAAAATATTCTAACAGGAAAACACATTTGATATTATATATATATATATATATATATATATATATATATATATATATATATATATATATATATATATGTATATATATATATATATATATATATATATATATATATATATGTGTGTGTGTGTGTGTGTGTGTGTGTGTGTGTGTCTGTGTGTGTTTGTGTGTGTATAAATAATAAATATCAAGAGTGTATGACATATAACTAGGGATGGGCCGATTCCTAAAATTTTCGATTCCGATTCCGATTCCGATTCTAAAACTTTCCTTTCGATTCTCGATTCTTTAGTCGATTCTCGATTCTTTCAAGTTATATTAGCTTACATGCTAGTTCTCTAATAATTAATTTAGTTAACATCTTGGTCATATTTCAAAACCTTTTAAAAGTTCTGTTTTAATGTAATAGGCTACACAAAACCTTCAACCATGAGAGTGATATCTGTCTATAATATAATTGATTAAGGTTAAGTTTCGGAGGAATAATACAGTGTTTCTGTTATCCGTCTATTCGCTTAACCGTCATGGCCACGGTTCCGACGGTGACGGTTAATCGAGTTTTTACTGTACTTTTTTGTGTTTTGGTCTCACATTTAGTGAGAGAGAGAGAGAGAAAGAGAGAGAGAGAGAGAGAGAGAGAGACCAGCGATGTCAAACGACTAGAAATGGTTACGATCTTGATTGCTGTTGCTTCATAAATAATAATATTTTCGTTTACTTTAATCATTTAATTCATTTAAATCAACTAATACATAAATAAGGCATAGTTGGTAATTAATTATTTTTCCACACAAATATAATAAATTTTGGTAATAAATTTTGTTTGGTAATAAATTACTCCACACGCATATTTTAATAGTTAACAAAATAGGAATCGGAATCGACACTTTTATGAATGAAGAATCGAGTATCGACGATTCCTCGATACCACCTAGAATCGACGATTCCTGGAATCGAGAATCGGAATCGGCCCATCCCTACATATAACATATATGATATGCATAACAATAGATGGGAAGAAATGTGTAACAAAAATATTTAGGCCAACAGAACAAATAGTGATAAAATTATTACAAAAAACTCGTTACTGAACAAATAATAATATTTTTGGAAAATTAGAACATCTAGGAAAGAACAAATAACTGATGCCCATAATAATTACAAGCAACAGAGACATAAATTGGCAAAGATATAAAATTGATCAAGAACACCAATGCTCGGTTGGGTTTGGCCCGAACCTATAGTACGCGTCCAGTTCTACCCAAAGTGACACCAAATAGCATTAATTGTAGAGATTGAGTACTTGGAATTTTGTATTTAATTTTGTCTTAATATATAAGAGAGTAAACAGAAATCTATGCGTGAAAAACCGATGCACCAGAGAACTCTCGTCAATGAGATAACAATACGGAGAGGAGCTAAGAGAGAAGCAAAATAAAACTGATAGTATGAGTCTGCCTTACAGAAAGAAGATTGCGTGTAGACCACATATATACAAATGTTTTGCTAAAAAGGCTAAACTAGGATGTACTAATGGCATTTTTGAATCCAGTTAAAGACTAAAGCATCTGAAAACCAGTTCAAAATTAAGGGGAGCAATTAAGGAAATATTAAAAAAACCTATAGAAGCAACACAAAATATGTTTTGACTCAATTAGTTCTTCGTGAAAATACAGGCAATTACAGGTGAAAACAAAACAACAAAAGATGTGATTATGTAGCACATTATACTAATCTGTGTTCTCATACTCGTGTTTGTCATAATCATCCGTGGTATCTTGTTGCGGATATGTAAGAGAAGACGGTGATAGCGTATAAATAGGAAGAATATCGGAATGGTGACATGGGAAAAGTCAAGAGAGATAAACTCTAGGATCTCGGAATGGACAGAAACATGTTCGAAAGGTTCTGAGCTACGAAAAATGGAGGTTGTAATGGAGTACGTATGAAAAGGTTGGGTGAGGCGAAAAACCTTTGTACATTCTTTTAGTGCGAATATTCTTGCTGTCCTTTAATTAGCGTGTCAAGTCTCACAAGAAATAGAACTTTATAAACTCTTTCCTTTCTTAATTAGAAAACCATCCTTTTCAATTAGGGTTTACATGAAATTTAAAACTACATTTACTTTGAAGCAATAATTTTTCTTTCATAAGCTTACAGATAGTCTGTGTAATGTTTGACAAATACTGATTATATTCTGATGTAACATAATTTACAGATACAAACGCGAGAAATATTTTGGGGAAAGAATTTCCAGTTGATACAGTTAAATATACAAAAAGTACAAAAAGCACTAGTGATTACTCTGTAAAAAGGAATGTAATAAACTTCAGTGGGCTTACTGAAACGTTATATATTTTTTTTTAAATTAAAATAAAAATAATATACATTATGTGCAAGAACATGGTAGTATTAAAACTTCCAAATAAATAAAATTAAAGCAGCAATCAATCAACACCGAACAAAGTTATGATAATTTACCAAACATAGGTTTACGATAGTAATACGCCATTCCTAAATAAATAATCGAGTCATTATATGATCTTCAATCAAGTTAAAATTATGGCATTTCTTCAGTTAAGAAATAAAAAAATGGAAAGGATGTTAAATGTGGGCAAAATTGTTAAAAACTTTTAAACGTCGGAGTTTTCAGTGTTTTGAGAAATACTCAAAAATAAATAAAACTTTTGAAACTGAGTTAATGCCCTTACTACATTATGAAGCAGTGCACTTTAAAAGCTTTTAATGAAACTGAACTAAAGAAAAAACTTGAAAAGATATACATTCTATTATTTTATATAAGTAAATAAATAATTTACCTGCAAATACTAACTTTACAGCAAAAGTTAGTAAATTACATTTTAAATTATTTGCAAAACAAACATTTGTAGCTTCTTTACATTCGCAATATGATAAATAAATCACTAAGACTATTACAAATCTGAGTAATAAATTAAACAGTAAATTATAGCATTAATACAAAATTTAATGCTTTGCAAAGTGGCTTATAAATGTCTGAAATAGGATCCAGACTTTTCTTTCACATAATTTATGTAAGATTCTACTTAAGTAGGTTAACGGAGTATGAATTTATCTTAATACTTTTATGTAGAATTTCACTGGTGCAAGCATATCATAAATATATGCATGCGTAGTAAATTATAATATTAAAATTTAGAAAATAGTGAGAAACATAAAATAAAATTACTTCAATCTGTAATATTGCCAGTATTATTAAAGAAGATATTATTATATAATTATTTATAGATTATATATCATTTACTGAGAGCTACAGATGATTCAGACGTGTGTAGCCTCAAGCTATCTAGGCTACCTTGCCAGTACAGAAACGCTTGTAGCGGTAGCAAATTCAGAGTAGACTCCGCAACTGTCTACGCAACTCTTCCTCGTAAACTTGTTTATATTAAAAATCGTTTCAACAAATTAGAAATAACTTATTTCATCACTGTTTTGAATTTTGGAATGCAATAAGCAGAATACAAATATACGTCAACCGCAACGAAGTACGGTTACTCTGCTAGTCTTATATAAAAACGTTGAGAATACAAATGTCTCTCTGACTCAAACCGTATTCTATCCATTGTCATAAATACATTGAAACCTCTATATCATAAAATAGGAACGTTTATATATTTCAGAGAGTATCCCCATGACGACGTACTTCGGTTAATGTTCCTGTTTTATTGCCATATAAATAAATTCAGGTTAGGATATTATACTCTGAGATAAATCTGAGATTGGGATATTATATTTTAGATACGTTGTCGAGATGGATCGCACAGTTCAGTAGTGTATAATAATCGTTGGAAAATGTTGAACACTTGAACACCTGTTGGTAGAATTTAGCCCAACAAACATTAAAAATGTAGTTAAAATTATTTTATTAAGAAATAATAATATTTCCATCCAAATCGCAAAATATAATTTTCAATATTTGTAGAAAATATATTATTTCATTGAGTTATATTGGAATATAAATAGCAATAGCAGGCCTGTTATATTTTAACACCTGCTAGAAATACAGAAAATGCTATTCAAATATATTTGTAAAATGTAACTCAATCAATATCAAGACTTTGTAGTTTTTTAATTGTAGTTCTTGAGGTTATATTATTAAATTTAGATTTTTATTACATTTGGTAAACAAAACTACTATTTACTGATATTCTACGGCTTACGCTTTTTACACTTGGTCAGTTCATTGTTCAATGTTGTGAGTTAAGGAAAACACTCTGATTTTCAAAACTATATTTTCATCAGAAACAAGATAAGTAATATGTAATATATACTTATATATATATATATATATATATATATATATATATATATATATATATTATACACAAGCTACATAACAGCTTCAACTTATATAGAACACTATGGAAATTCCGTTGAAAAACTGTCACCTACAAACTTCGATCATGTTTTATTTTCATGATCTACTTGCACTTTATTAAACACATAACATTGTTTTTACTTTTGCTAAAACTTTATAGGTTATGTTTAATATATATATATATATATATATATATATATATATATATATATATATATATATATATATATATATATATATATTAGTTAATTTCATTTGTGTATTTTCCCTGAGGATGACGACAAATTAGTCGTTGAAACGCGTTTGAAATAAAAAATTGAGTTATACCATATTTTTATTCTTTAATTATAAACACATAACAGTTTATATAAATTCATGTATTTTCTTGCCTTACATATATGTTATTTCTATTACTGATTTATTCAATCAATATCTGAATTGAGGGAGCTAAATCAATACTACATAACAATAACTGTAATAACGAGTAAATAATTACGAATTTCGACCTTCAGTAGCTTATATTTCAATTTATTAACAAATTATAAACCTACTACGGTGTCGTCCATGAATTGGTTTTATTGTAATATGTAATATGTACAAAATATTGAAATAATGCATAAATACGTGGTTCTAGTAACGTAAGATATTTTTGCTATAACAGACATTTGAGCCTAGAAAAACATATTTTCTAAAAAAGATAAATAGCTAAATTGAAAAGTTTCATTCTTTTAGGCCTAAAAAATATTGTTAAGCAGTAATTAAAAAGTGGTTCAGAAACTACCCCGGAGGATAGACTCAATTGTATTTTCATAACTCTAATCAATTATTAAAAAGTTATTTTGTGAAATTTGAAAATAATTTCATACAATTTATTGACATCTCGAGGATAAAAAATAAGCGAGATTTTTTTATTTCGTAAAAAAAATCAAACAAAACAATCGAATAATATCAAAATGCTCAAAATATTACAAATCTGTTTCACGAATTTCCACCAATTAAATGGAATTATTGAAGAGAAAACTTGCAAAACCAATTCCTTTAAATAACTTCCTTTCATTAATAAAAATCTAATGACTCCGTCGTTTTTAAATCAAATTATACAGTAGATATCTCCCAGAACCATCTCTACGAAACATAGAATCGGTTGGTTTACACAGTTATAGTAAACAGAACAGGTTTTCAGCATGAGCATATAATACAATACATTTTCTATTATTCATTTGCCAACAGATCAGTAAACATTAAATACTCAGTAAAACTATTAAGTAGGCTTCATATACAACCTCGGGAATAACAGATAACAGGTAGACTCTTCTCTTCGCTGCGGTTGAGAGTTTGACTTTAAACAAAATAAGCAACTCAGGCGATTCCATTATTTACCCCTGTCGTATAGTAATAGGATATCTTTACATTCTTATCTAGTCTTATCTAATTACAGCTATATATATATATATATATATATAATATGTATATATATACATATATCACAACAATACATTGCGTAATCTATGCGTTAGAAATATATCTTACTAATAAATGTACTTACAAGGAGTGCTCAAAAAGTAAGGTAAATTTAAATTTCACAAACTGTGTACTTTCAGTATTCAATATTCCTTGCTATATTGTATTGAAAAGCATGTTTCAATACAACAATATATGTTTACAGTTTCACTTCATTGCTTATATCGTTTGTTTGTGACAGTTAGAAAGATGAGATGTGTGTTGGTACACTCGGGTATTTTATGGTACATAAAAAATAATTAAAGTGGTCAAGAAATGTGCATCAAATTTTGTCTATATATATTAGTAGGCCTAATAGAAAAAGTCCTATAAATTGGAAATTCGGTAAATATGGACCCTGAATCATTACTGTGTTGTATTATTTCGATAACAAGGTATCTCACAAAACCGGTAAGTAAGCTGGTGCATTATCGTGATACAAAAGCCAAGAATCGTAGTCTCATAAATGCATGACACGGGCCAAAAGATACCCCACTTGCTCAACAACTTCTCTAATGGTACGACGATTTTCCTATAAAATTTTTTTCAGTGCTTCAATGTTTTTATCTGTTGTTGTCATGCATGGTTGTAACTGCACGTTGACAGCGAGGTTCGATCGGGATATGTGCAACGACAAGACAAAATAAATTAATTGCAAATCTGATCTACAATTTAAAATTATTGAAACTTGAAAATCACTTAAAGTTTTTAAGTGTGAAAACACACCTCGTACATTGTAAGTTTCTACAAAAAAATCTTTCAAACATATCTGACTATACATGAGGTATTTTGAAATATATAAAAACAGTGCAATGAAATACCGTTAGCATCGAGAGGTTTTAGGGGCTTTTGTCCTTAAACTACCACTTCCACACTCGACTTAGTTTTTGGGACACAATGAAGAGAGCCTATAGAAACAAACTGCCCGGAAAATTAAAACTCCGATTGGGGGAAGAGGAAGCGGTTCGCCAAAACATTCTGTAAATAATACCTACTTTATGCAGACGTTGGCTTTACAAAGATAAATTTTACTGACGGGTATGTTGATCCATATTTTATGACATGTTTTTGCCATAACGTCTATTTACTTGAATGCTGAAATATGCAATAAATTTGTGCAATTTATGTTAAGTAGTAATATTCTACATTCCTCACGACTTTTATGCTAAACGGTTTATATTGATTACAATGCTAAATCATTATATACAACGAAATTAGAATTCCTCAAAATGATTTATCGTTTTAATAAAGCACAATTATTGTCTAAAATAATTTGTTTAAAAATATTTATTTAAAGATATTAGGAGCCACTACATTTTACTATAATTATTAGTTTAAATAAATTCCCTACAGATAAATAAAATTAAAATATATTAAAATAAACCTATATGTACAGTTACGACAACCATTTTACTGGTATCAGGTTATTTTAACAAATATTTCAATTATTTAATAATAAAAATATTAAAAGGCATCTTTATCTCGTTTAGAATCCATAGTATTACATAACTCTGATTAACAGCCACAGATAAATACGTTGATGTAACTACTGATAAACCTCACACCTTCCTAATTTAAATGTTTTAGGTACTGTTTTTCATCATTTAACTGAATAATATGAACTTCAAGTTAAATACATGAGTTCATGCTTTTAAATATGTAGTTACACGTTATGATATACATATTATATTATTTATTATTACTCATTAGTACGTTCATACATGAATACTTTTATTATTGAGCTACAGTGGCACGTAAATAATGAGCAAAAATGTCTAATCTAGGACACAAATCTGGGGAGAATTTGCTACTACATTAGCCGGATATATTTTCATGACTATTATATGTAATGGTTTTGTTCCAACGATTTTTATACTACAATTACAACTCTTTATAGAATACTGTAGTGGAAAGTTGCATCGTTAGGGAATAATGAGCCAAAAACAAACTGCAGGAATAGTATTGCAAACAATGTAAATAGTGATAAGGATTTAGGAAAAAGAACGAGTTCAAATGTTTTTAGTAGTAAATCACCAAATTAATTCGAAGTGTCATTACAACAATATAAAATTATGCTACATTAAAACTGTATTTCAGAAAAAAAACTGTTACAAAAACCAATAAAATTATATAATAACGAGATATACAACGAATATAGTACAGAATAAATGTAGAAAATAAGATCTGAAAATAACTAGAGACGTTAAAATGAACTTCTATAAACATACACTTGTATTTTAACCCCTTGTGTTTAAAAACATAACCTTCTTTATTTTAAAAATTATTTTTCAAAGGGGAAGAAGCTTTATAATAAATTGTAATATCAGCACTTATTTCTGTTTTTATACTAAATAGGAACTTGTAAACAATGCATAAAATTCACCCCCCCCCCATACAATTCTCATTAAACAACTGACAGAGTCCCAACAAGGGGAT
This sequence comes from Prosapia bicincta, assembly GCA_036971475.1. NCBI lineage: Eukaryota > Metazoa > Arthropoda > Insecta > Hemiptera > Cercopidae > Prosapia > Prosapia bicincta. Next base: position 131,368,161 of record JBAIZL010000003.1, on the reverse strand, counting down.
GATACAGCTTTTGCTTTGTAACTTCCGCGAGACCGTACGAATCCTACGTACATTGTCTTAAGGAATTTTGCAGCAACATTAGCGGACATTCTGTGTTACAAACAATGGGGAATTAAAAGTGAATCCGGTAACTATTATTACTAGGTAAAAGAACTATTACTATTTGTTACCCGTAATATGGGTTTGCTTAGTATATTATTTTGCTTTCATTAAGTATACAAATTGTAGCTCATTATTTGTTTAGTAATATTAGTTTTAAAAGTGGCGTAAAATTAAAGTAACTTATATATATATATATATATACAGCGTAGAGTTTAATGTATGAAACTTTAGTGCTTAGGATATAGCATTATTATCATTGTTTTGTGTAAATATATAGATCTAGAAGAAGAGATCTGAACGATGTAATGTAAACGTGATAGAGCTAGAAAAGGATGTAATAAATAAAAGTAGCAACTTTAATTATTAACATAATTAAAATGTAAGTAAATATATCTCTGTACGCTTTGCCAGACGTTTCATCTAGTAATACATTTAAAGTTAATATTTTTATAGAATTTATTAAAAGATAAAAATAATATTTATTATAAAACGGCCTAATTTTAGTGCGAATACTCAAAACGAATTTATAAATTATAAGGACTGCAATTAAACAATTAAATACCGGTAATAAATATTTGCTTAGAATGAGAAAGCCTGCGTCTAATTGTGCCCCATTGCATTCAAGCATTTGTGTGTTAGTGAATAATAATCATTTGAGTTTAACATGAAAAGCAAACATGTAGAATCAATCTTTATACAAGGATTTATAATCAATTCTTCATTGACGTGATATTTTTCGCTTGAAAAATAAGAATATTAAGTATAAAAGAAAAATAAGAAGTTAGTACACATCACGCAAACTCAAACACACACACACACACACACAAACATACATACACAAACACAAACACACACACACACACAACACACACACACACACACACACACAACACAACACACACACACACACACAAACACACACACACACACACACACACACACACACACACACACACACACATATATATATATATATATATATTTTATTTATTTATTTATTTCTTTATTGAACTATTCTCTTTTATTATACGTTTAGGTAAATTTACCTCAATTGATTCTGATTCTGAGTTAATTTTTAAATTGTTTAGAGGAGTTATTTGTTTAATATAATGCTCAGTTCAAATAAAATATTTATGAACGAGGCTTGATAAACCAAATTTGAAACATTTAAGAAGTTTTCTTTCATCTACTTATAAACTCAAATTCTATATAATTAAACTTTATATAAACCAGACCATAAAAGTATCTCGTTTCAGAATAATTAGGTAAAATTTTATGATATTTAAGAAATTAACTTTTTTAATTGTTTATTATGTTTTTGTACCAATTATAAAATCGTAGGTCTATACTGTAATATGAACTCTATTTTTTTAAAAATTCATCAAATTTATCAAAATTTATTAAATTTTTTAAAACAAAATAGTAATTATTTTATATCTTTGAAATACACATTTGACAGCATTTATCAATGTAACATAATGCTTATTGCTATGAAAAAAGGAAACAATTATCAAGCATCTACGTCACAGAAGTAAACAAATTATAGTTTTTATTCAATAAATGTTTATATGTCAAACTCGTATGTGGCTTCATTCACATACAAACCTGTTAAGTAAATTTCAATAATAGTTTATTTCTAATTCCCATATAACAAAAGATATAGTTGAAATAATTCATATTTAGTTAAAAATACCTAACCTTTATTTCTTAAAGAATAAACTATTGTTTTCGAAAACAGATCTCACAGTTTCTCTTAGAAGATGATCCTTTTCCTTCCTAAAGATTTAAACTAAATGTTTTCACGAAATATAAGCATTTTTTAAAACCTTTAGTCAATGATTGTCTTATGTGATACAATCTTCATAACCTTTAAAAACATTGATTACATAGCGGAATAATGGCAAAGATATAATTCATTTTGCGCAACAATTTTGATTTTCCGCCTATTTTAAACTATTATTAGTGTATATATATTGAAAAAAATATGATGTACTTCGTAACTTTGAAACAATAAAGTAGGCAAAGCCTTAGCACAAGTACTAAGCTCTATCCTTTCTTTTACCTAGGTTTTAGTATTACATGTTGCGTACGTACGTTTCAATTCCCCGGTGTTTAAAACATTAAAAACGTTCCTGTAATCCTGCTGCATACATTATAAAAGACAAAATCCGTATTGTTCTGTGGCAGGCACAAAGGGCGGGAATAATGATACATCATCCCTAAGTTAGGGTTGGTCTGCGCACTAATGAGAATTGTGTGTGGTGGGGGGGGAGATTTCTGTTGGGCAATGTTTAAGGAAGACCGCATGCATCATAAAAATATAGGAAAAAAGTTGAACTTATAATGAAAAATTATGTTTATTTATGTAGACATGATTAATACGACTTGTATATCCTTAACATTAGAACACTGCAAAACAATGGTCAAACTGTTTACGTTATTAAAACAGGATATTTTATACCACATGTTTGATTATATATCTATAATCATAACATACATAGGAGTCTTTTTCGGATAAAAGACACAAGAATTACAAATATTAATTAAAAGCTTGAAAGTTTATGTTAGGTTGTTTAAATCTCTATCAACCTTCTTTTTAGAGACGGTTTCTCTTGCTTTTAAGATTCTTCTCTAACCCAGACTGCTGGCACCTGACTCTTCGGTAAAAATTGTGTTTTCGTCTTCTAAAAAACATCAGGAACCTTCGTCATCCCTCATCGGGACCATAAATCGCGACCTAGCATCCCATCCCTTAGACAATCCCTATTAGCACGCTTCCGTAAAAGACCTATTTACATTTCTTCGTAATTTTACTAAACTTAAAAAAGTATTAAACAAAAAAATTATGGGACAAACCCATGGGTTAGCGTAAGTCCTGGGATCTATGATTTTGGAAATGACCTACGAGCAACTCCAACTTAACCTCCTATTATACATCTCGCCAAGACCCGCAGCCTCCAAGTGCCAGCTTATAAAATGTTACTAATAACTGCATTTACAACTTGATGTAAGTCATGAGTTAGATACGCCGATGTTTTGATAGGTTAAAGACATGTTTTGGTTAATCAGTAAAATAATTGTTTTTTTATTGCAAACACACAGTGGCGTATATAACCGTTCTTCCACATATAAATAAATACTTGCAATTTATTGCAAGGTTTGTGTCTGGAGCTGTGCTTGAACCACAGGAATGAAAGACATTAGAGCTAAGCTTACCTTGTTTTCACGTCAAATCTAATAGTTTATCCAATCTCTGTGCAATATAAAGTAGCAGGTTTATTTGTCTGTTCAGGGTAGACACACCGAATTTACTGTGTTACTAGAAGTTTCTACAAACTCCTAAGTAAAAAGTTAAATATGTCTGTCTTAAACGTGTGCAATGATAATTAAACAATTGTAAAAATATATTTTTAAAGTTATGCATTTACTTTATCTGATATACCTACACAATATTGCGCATCCTAAGAATGGCAAGAAAGCGATTGTTGGAATCTTGGGTACAGCAATAAAAGTGTATGTGTAAAGTAATGCCTATTGATGGCTGGAACCCCTAGGCCTTGTGTATTCATAGTTTTACTAGACCCTAGTTACCGCAAAAATGTGATTGACATAATTTATTCTTTTTTAATATTGACAGAAATACAAGAACTTAAAAGTTACATATAATTCTGTGTGACCAAAAACACTCCAAATTCTCTTAATTTAGTTTCGACTAAATATGTTTTAAAAAGTACTGAAAATACATTTTGTTTCTTTATAAAATGTTATATTGTGCCTTTAATTTTTATAACAATTTTTTTAATACTATAACTTACGAAACAAACATGTTTCAAGTGTAGCAAGATATTTCATTGTAAAAACATTTGTATGCCTCAAAAATTAGTTTGCAGTTATTAGTTATTTAAAACAAATATATGACTACATAACGTTTTAAATTGGAACATTCTGTTTTGTAGATGCAAATAAACAATATTTGATGTTTTTTTTTAGATAGGTTTGGAGAAAATAACTTGAATTTATTATTTAACAAAGAAAGAGACACAAAATTGCTTGAGAAGAGTTATGAAAGAATACTACTAAACCTAGAGAGGAGGGTGTAATAGAACTGGATCTTACACAAAAGGAAATAAGAAAGCTATGTTTCAAGAAGGTACCACTTTGAAAAAGAAGATGAAGGCATGAAGACTTGATCCCAAGGTTTAGAAGAATAAAACTGTATGAATATGGATTAGGGGAACTAGAGTGATCCAAAAGAAATACTCCTGGTTGTTGTCATTAGAATACTTAACATTAAGAGAATTTCAAAAATTTAGGAAGTAAAAATAATAAGAATGAATTTTCAACTTAACTACATATACAAAGTTACATTTGTAAGAACTGTGACATTCATTTTTTATTAAATGATTTAACTTCCTACATATCACAATTTGAAAAGAAGGTTCAAATTTTATTAAATGATGGTACTTTAAAATAGTTTTAAATGAAAATTCTCTTCACATTTACTCCATGGTTTTAACTTACTGGACAAGCTGACTCTAGATAGAAAATGTAAAAAAAGCTGGATCTTTTCAAATATTGGACTTAAGACTTTCCACTTGTGTCATCAGAAATTGACAACAAATTGTGCCCTCACTATCAAGACTAAGTGTCCAATATGAAAATTAATGGATACTGGAAAAGGTCGAGATAATAATCTGACGTGTAAAACAAAATTAATGATCAACCTTTTATTTTCTCACCAAAATTGAACACTGTAGATGCTATCTACATATGTTATTTAGAATATTTTACTCGCCTTAATCGTTCATGTTATAACATTTCGAGTCGAATTGTATTTTTCAAAAGGTAATAGTGTTGTGCAAATATTTTCTGAATTATTTTCGACTTTTTTACTAACATCTTAATAGTATTTATATTAACATTTCTACGCGCTTTGGTTTATATTTAGACTATAATATAAAGTATACGAAATAAAAGTTGTATATTATTGTGCTAATATTGTATTTTATGGGGTTTATATTAGGCCATTTTTTTCATGCACAAATAACCCATAGGGTCTAATACTGGTGAAAATGTATTCTTCTAATGTTTTAGGTAGTATGAATGACTTACTATGTTATCATCTACACTATATTCTTTGTCGTTGTCAGTAAAACTGATCATAGTTTGTGAATAACAAATTATCTTCAAAAATAAATCGGTACTGAAAACGTTTAAACGAATAAATAATTTTAAAAACAATAAGTCATAATTACTGAAAAATTATATTACATCTTTCATTGAACAGTTGGAATATTATATTCGACTTTTATTATTATAGACTTTCATTTTATAAAAATGACAAGAAAGAAAAGTTTTGAAGATGAATCAAATGAAGAATCTCTTGTAGTTATAACTTTATGCAAAACATATTTTATTTCAAACAATAGCCAACATCTGTTAAACTATTTTTCGAATAAAAGGTTTATATTTTTTGACACTTTGAATAAATAAGTAAGATAAAGTAACTCTAAAGATTTAGAAAAATCTTACTCTAAAAATCTGCAGAGTTTCGCAAAATAAATTTATGTAGAAAATTGTATGCATTTTCTCAATCAACAATTTTCCAAAATTTCAAGGGATTTTTCAAGATATAATAATATACAAATCATGCGGCGATATCTCTTTAAAGAATGAGTGATGACCCCTGGCTACAAAATGTATTACGCATTAATAGTGAAAAAGCAATAAAACGTTAAGCTCTGTTGTTTATTGCTTTTGTTCGGTGCAAAGCATTGTTTTTCGTTCGATTAATTGTCGTTTTAAATGCTCCCGCATTTATCGTTCCTCTCCATTGACTGCCGGTTATTCTTGTCAAATTAACTTTTAAAACTGTAAATTTTCATTATACTTACACACACACTGCATCGGGCTTAAATTGAGAATTTAACCATTACAATAGAAATTTTTAATTTAAGGAGTATAAAATTTTAATTTTCGATAGTAAAAATAAATTTAGATATGAACGAAGTGCTATGACCTGCTATTTCAAACCAAATTTATTAAGTAGAGCTAGTTTTAATTGGGGAGTTTCTTTTATTGATTTGAAGGAGATAGAAACAAACAAAAGAAATATAGAAGATAAGTCAAATTTCACGCAGAGTATTCATGAGCATTTGCAAAATACACAGAAAAAAAAATTATGAAGAACATCAAGAGGAAGGAAATTGCCTAAATCCAAAATTTTAAAAGTTATGACCCGATATAAACTTTTTTTACTAAAATGTAGAAGCTACCAACAACAACAAGCTCTAACGTAGTGATCACGCGATCTAAGTAAAACCATACTACGCCAGCTTTTAACAAGTACGTTGATAGGACCAGAGACAACAGGGGAGGTATAGTGTGAGTGTGGAGAGTGAAGAAAGTAATATTCAGTGGATGAGAACCTGTCGAAACGTTGGCCTGAGTTTCAAACCAAAGCGCTTTTAATGATTTGAAAAGTGTTAAAGTCCAACATCATGTGCTAAGTGAAGGGAAAGGGTGGCTGGAAAAATGTAACGGTGCGATTTCCAAGTATTTCTTAGGGTTTTCGGTCATTAATTTTGTTAAATTTTAACAAAATGTGGTGCATTTCAAATAGATAAAAAAAATTGGTTCTGAAGTTTTAAACCGTAAATAGTTTTTATAAAATATTACCATTAAAATAAATATTAAAACTGTTAAAAGTGAAAACCATAAAAATGTAAACATCAAATTTTTAGGAAACGCTGTCTGACAAATGGAAATAAAGTCGTAGAAATTCATTTAGAAAAACAGGGATAAGAACTGTATGATTTTAAAAATCTAATTCTCCGTAACGCATGGTAATGAAAGAAGACCTTAGAGAGAAGCTACATACGTCTCTACATACAAGATATATATATAGCCTGGCGTTGTCGGGCCACCTTATTCTACGGATAATCGGAAGTTTACTGCATATATAATTATATATATATATATATATATATATATATATATATATATATATATATATATATATATTGCTATATTTTAAGTTTATTATATTTTAAGTTTATTATATTTTAAGTTCATTATATTTTAAGTTTATTATATTTTAAGTTTATTATATTTTAAGTTCATTATATTTTAAGTTCATTAAATTTTAAGTTTATTATATTTTAAGTTCATTATATTTTAAGTTCATTATATTTTAAGTTCATTATATTTTAAGTTCATTATATTTTAAGTTCATTATATTTTAAGTTCATTATATTTTAAGTTCATTATATTTTAAGTTCATTATATTTTAAGTTCATTATATTTTAAGTTCATTATATTTTAAGTTCATTATATTTTAAGTTCATTATATTTTAAGTTCATTATATTTTAAGTTCATTATATTTTAAGTTCATTATATTTTAAGTTCATTATATTTTAAGTTCATTATATTTTAAGTTCATTATATTTTAAGTTCATTATATTTTAAGTTCATTATATTTTAAGTTCATTATATTTTAAGTTCATTATATTTTAAGTTCATTATATTTTAAGTTCATTATATTTTAAGTTCATTATATTTTAAGTTCATTATATTTTAAGTTCATTATATTTTAAGTTCATTATATTTTAAGTTCATTATATTTTAAGTTCATTATATTTTAAGTTCATTATATTTTAAGTTCATTATATTTTAAGTTCATTATATTTTAAGTTCATTATATTTTAAGTTCATTATATTTTAAAATTAATTTTGTTATAAATACTGACAAGTATTTAAGAACTGATTACAGTCAGAAATTAAAGAATAAGTAATATAATAATAAATAATACAAAAATAATAAAAATAACTTTGAATCGAATATCATAGAAAACCATGTACTTTAAATTCTTTTCACATATATTTAACTACAATACATAATTTTGCTTTCTAATCAACATTATCTGAAATATACATGAAAAGAACCTGAAATTAAAACTATCAAGAAAGTTTGAATTACGTAATTTCACAAACCTATACTTTATACCGTTTAAATCTATATGAAAAACGTCTTCTTACGCTAAACATAATATAGTTATTGAATTCATAGGATTTCTCTGAATTTAAAACCATAAGACAAAATGGCTAACACTGCTTACAGCCTAAATAACACGTGATATTACGTGTATTAACACGTGCTTAGAACACTAAATAATAGACGTATAGGGGTACAATTATGTAATGTCCCTACTTTAATAAAATGAGTAGAGGTAACATTAGGTAATCATATTATATTTTACATAACGTTGTATTTATGTAATTATTGTTTTAATTTAAAATAAACTGCTAATTTAACTTATTAAAAAAGGATTATTAATCAGCCCGCTGTTTCCAATTGCCTTTTCAAGTTGTTAATACATTTATGATTTAAAAGAACATCATTGATACTGGCACTGTTAATACAGTATTTATAGGTACATTATAGATTGTTCTTCATTAGGGCCATACGTACAATAATTACTTGAGAAGGACAAGATTGAATCGTCGTCCAATCAAACAATCATTTCTGTTTCTTTAAAATTTGGATAACTTTATTCTAAAATAATTTATATTATTTAAATGTGTTATTTTTCTTAGTTAACGGTTGTAGGTGTATTGATTAATATAATACGTATTTCTTTCCTTCCTATCAATGCAAACAAACTAAATTTTATTTAGAAATTTTTAGTAAAACGACGGAATAATGTCTTATCAACACTGCACTTGGCTTCATATTTTATTTCGTCGTCCTATAAAACACACAAAATCACGACTATTAAATAAATACGGCCTATACTTGGAAAATTAAAATATTATGTGTTAATTCTATTGGGAAGGAATATACGTTCATGCATTATTTTATTTCTTGACTTATCAAAGATTAATCATATGCCTAAATTTGTTAGCATATTGTTCAAAGGATCAACTAGATTGTTCTCATATTTTACTTTGCTGAAATACTTATCATGATGATTGAATTAAAATATCGTTAATTTTTTTCTTTATCCGATTCTTTTTAAATTCCTGTCTTTACTAATAGATGTAATGTTTTGACAGAAAACAACTGAACACGTATACAAAAACGTTATATTAACCTGGTATGTTTAACGGTATATGAGAAACCAATACATTATGACTACGAATTTTAATTTTTGTATTTTTTTTAACGACAATTAATCGTAAATAAGTTTAATTTAAAATTAGTAAAACATAAAAAATAATGTAAATTTAGTTGAAATTTTCGAGAAGACAAATTATATAAAATGAAAACCAATCCTTCTAAGCGGTTCATGTCTTATAATGTATTTCATTTAACAAATGTTTTTTTGTTTAAGTTTTTTTAAAGAGCTAGCACTAAAAACAATAAACATAAATTTGTGCATCAATAAAAGAAATACGGACAACTCTGTACCTACTGGGGTTAGGTTAGGTTAGTTTTAAATCAATCCAAAAAAAACAAAAATCTAAATATAAAAAGATTTTTCTAATATGAAACATTTTTATAAATGTTTTTTGTTGGTGAATTTAACAAAAAACATTCTACAACAAAATGTTGTCGCGACAGTATAATTTTACAAATTTAACATGAAATCAGAATAAAACTAAGTGCCTATCATTGAAAGGACAAAATTGTCTCGACATTATGTTATCGTGTAGGCAATTCCGTTTACGACAGTGCATGTACGAAACTTGCACATTATACCCTAAGTATACAATTACCAACTAGCTTGAAAGCCCATTCCACATAGTTGCTGGCCATTGCTTAGTAATTAATAGGCGGTATAAGTTTATCACGGCAAACGATCTCCTCTGTCAGAAACTTACCGGGTTTCCTCTAGTACCACTTATTCCATCCTACATAATAATTAAGTGCCATAACCCACTTAGATGTAAGCCAAAGGGAGCTTTCAGTCTCCCGCAGCTCTTGTACTCATGACTTTAGTACGAAATTCATATAATTCATCTTCTCCCATAGAACACCATACATTTAAAATATGTCTGTGGTAGGCTACGTATTGCGTAAGTTCAGAAATAAATTCTTTCATAAATATAATATATTAAGAAAAATACGTACTTATTTTTCTACCATATTTTAAGAAATTATTAAATATATTTTTGAAGTATTTATAGTACATTATTTTAATTAGGTTATATAATCATAGCTTTTGCAAAGAACTGACAACACAACTGCTAAATCTAAATTTCATTTTAACGCATAATTTCCTGGAAGGTATTCGCTGAAGAATTTTTTTTTTTTCATATCATAAACAAGTAATATAAAAACTTGATTTTAAAGTTAATTCCTACAGAGATCTACAAACAAAAATTTTATTTTAGTTACCTTTTAATTTGTAATTACAATTATTATAAGTATGTAAATACATATGACAGAATCACAATATTAACTGACAAAAGAAGGCGAATATCAATCCTATTTACCATTTTCCTCACTATTCTGTATCTGGGGTTGGACTAATATTTTTGTTTGATATTCGCTTTCTCCGTTTTATTTTCTAATTTATGAAGCTAATGATGGTTTATAATTTCTCATTCCCTCAATCTCTTGTAATGATTCTTTGTAGCAAGGAACATTTGTTTTATTATTTCATGTAACCTACGTCTTAGTTGTAGTTAATTTCTATGGGCAAGTTGGCTCAGTGCCGAATCGTTGGATCTCATAAATGTAGTAATTCAGTTCAAAACCAACCGAGACATAAGTTTTTCAAAATTAATTTCATAAATAAATATTTGAATAAACGGTATTATCAACAATTATCATCGACTACAGGTTAAAAAAATGTATTTCAACGTGATTGGATGAGTAAAAACGAATTTTATTAACGATTGAAAATTTGGAAAACGATATAGGACTACACTATATGAGGAAACTGTAACTAATAGGAGCTGGATGAAAATTATCAAGAAATCTTTATATTCCTTTTTACTAAATTAAAATTAGCTAAACATTCACAATGAATTAAACAATGAAAAATTGATTATTTAAGTGTTGCTAAGCAAAGATGAGAAAAATTTTCAAATAGACAACAGTACAATCGTTCCTATTCTATGAGAATAATGTTGAGTAAATAAATGCCTAAGCTATCTGAACGTGTGATCTAGTGTGATATAATTATATGAGAGTGCTTAGTATATTGAAAAGGGTACAATATTTTCCCAGGATGGTGAAATAAATATCACGGATATAAAATACAACCAAAATAAAAAAAGTATATAAAGGTTATATAAAATGGGATCAAGTCAAACAAATATAGAATATTTTAAATATTTAAAATTGACAGATTAAATAGAGACGAATTTCAAAACCGCATCAATGAAATAGACGTTATTATGGAAGATAATAAAAATTGGACTGGAGACAAGAAAGCACATCACTGTAAATGCATAAAGAAAGGGAAAGAAAGGAGACGAAATAGTATATTGCGTTATTATGAGCGCAGCTAAAGAAGGTCATATGTTACCTTTTGGACAAGATAAGTACCATACTGTTTTTAATACGTAGGTAATTGTATAGAAGCCTATAGTTTTTATATCGTAAGGAAAATCACGTGGTAGTCTAATTTTCTTGTCAATACTCAACATCAAACTATAAAAACTAAGAATTGAAATGTTCTCTTTTAAATATTTATACATTGATTACGTTGTGCTAAAAATATAGGTAAAATCCATAATTGCGTCAGATTTCACGAAATAGTTTTTAATATAGACTAACAATAAAAATAAAAACACAACACAAATTTTAAAATTATCTTTGTTTAGTTTTGGAAAACTCAATTATTATGTATATATTATGGTACTGCATTAGTGCTTCTATATCTGTTATTCTACAAATACTACTGTTTGTAAATTGACTATAAACTGCATAAAATATAAAAAAGTTCTTGCTTTCCATAATGACAAAATAAACAAAAGGTTTTATTCATTATCTTAATAAGTAAATTGAATCAATACATTCTTCTTGTGTGGAGCTACGCTTGGTACCTTACCTTGTTTAAGCAAGATCGGTAAGGCTTGGACATCTTACCTAGACTCATCCTGCCTCGTTCCTTCTTGGTTAGGGCACGGGCAAGGCTTGGACTATAGCTTGGCTGGCACTTACATTAAGGTTGGGTCGTCATCGTAGGGTCGAGGTATCTCGGACTAATACGACCGGTGCATAGACGTGCCAACATGGGCTGCTGGGACTTGTGTGGAGCTACGCTTGGTACCTTACCTTGTTTAAGCAAGATCGGTAAGGCTTGGACATCTTAGCTAGACTCATCCTGCCTCGTTCCTTCTTGGTTAGGGAACGGGCAAGGCTTATACTATAGCTTGGCTGGCACTTACATTAGGGCTAGGTCGTCATGATAGGGTCGAATTATCTCGGAGTAATACGGCCGGTGCATAGATATGCCACCGTGGGCTGCTGGGACTTGTGTATAGCTAGGCTATTAATATTAACAAGTTCAAGCAAGATCTTTAAGGCTTGGACATATTGGCTGGACTTGTTATGACTCAGTCTTTCTAGGTTACGGTATGGCAAGGCTTGGCCTATAGCTTGGCTGGGACTTACATTAAGGTTGGGTCGTCATGGTAGGGTCGAGGTATCTCGGACTAATACGACCGGTGCATAGATATGCCACCGTGGGCTGCTGGGACTTGTGTGTAGCTTGGCTAGTAACCTTATCTTGTTTAAGCAAAATCTGTAAGGCTTGGACATATTGGCTGGACTTGTTATGACTCAGTCTTTCTAGGTTACGGTATGGCAAGGCTTGGGCTATAGCTTGTCTGGGACTTACATTAAGGTTGGGTCGTCATCGTAGGGTCGAGGTATCTCGGAGTAATACGGCCGGTGCATAGATATGCCACCGTGGGCTGCTGGGACTTGTGTGTAGCTTGGCTAGTAACCTTATCTTGTTTAAGCAAAATCTGTAAGGCTTGGACATATTGGCTGGACTTGTTATGACTCAGTCTTTCTAGGTTACGGTATGGCAAGGCTTGGGCTATAGCTTGTCTGGGACTTACATTAAGGTTGGGTCGTCATCGTAGGGTCGAGGTATCTCGGAGTAATACGACCGGTGCATAGACGTGCCAACGTGGGCTGCTGGGACTTGTGAGGAGCTAGGCTAGTAACCTTATCTTGTTTAAGCAAGATCGGTAAGGCTTGGACATCTTAGCTGGATTCATCCTGCCTCGGTCCTTCTTGGTTAGAGCAATGAAAGGCTTGGACTATAGCTTAGCTGGGACTTACATTAAGGCTGAGTTGTCATGGTAGGGTCGATTTATATCGGAGTAATACGACCAATGCATAGACGTGCCATCCTGGGCTGCTGGGACTTATGTGTAGCTAGGCTAGTAACCTTATCTTGTTTAAAGCAAGATCGGTAAGGCTTGGACATCTTAGCTGGATTCATCCTGCTTCGGTCCTTCTTGGTTAGAGCAATGAAAGGCTTGGACTATAGCTTAGCTGGGACTTACATTAAGGCTGAGTTGTCATGGTAGGGTCGATTTATATCGGAGTAATACGACAGGTGCATAGACGTGCCACCCTGGGCTGCTGGGACTTATGTGTAGCTAGGCTAGTAACCTTATCTTGTTTAAAGCAAGATCGGTAAGGCTTGGACATCTTAGCTGGATTCATCCTGCTTCGGTCCTTCTTGGTTAGAGCAATGAAAGGCTTGGACTATAGCTTAGCTGGGACTTACATTAAGGCTGAGTTGTCATGGTAGGGTCGATTTATATCGGAGTAATACGACAGGTGCATAGACGTGCCACCCTGGGCTGCTGGGACTTATGTGTAGCTAGGCTAGTAACCTTATCTTGTTTAAAGCAAGATCGGTAAGGCTTGGACATCTTAGCTGGATTCATCCTGCTTCGGTCCTTCTTGGTTAGAGCAATGAAAGGCTTGGACTATAGCTTGGCTGGCACTTACATTAAGGCTGAGTTGTCATGGTAGGGTCGATTTATATCGGAGTAATACGACCAATGCATAGACGTGCCAACGTGGGCTGCTGGGACTTGTGAGGAGCTAGGCTAGTAACCTTATCTTGTTTAAAGCAAGATCGGTAAGGCTTGGACATCTTAGCTGGATTCATCCTGCTTCGGTCCTTCTTGGTTAGAGCAATGAAAGGCTTGGACTATAGCTTGGCTGGCACTTACATTAAGGCTGAGTTGTCATGGTAGGGTCGATTTATATCGGAGTAATACGACCAATGCATAGACGTGCCATCCTGGGCTGCTGGGACTTATGTGTAGCTAGGCTAGTAACCTTATCTTGTTTAAAGCAAGATCGGTAAGGCTTGGACATCTTAGCTGGATTCATCCTGCTTCGGTCCTTCTTGGTTAGAGCAATGAAAGGCTTGGACTATAGCTTAGCTGGGACTTACATTAAGGCTGAGTTGTCATGGTAGGGTCGATTTATATCGGAGTAATACGACCAATGCATAGACGTGCCATCCTGGGCTGCTGGGACTTATGTGTAGCTAGGCTAGTAACCTTATCTTGTTTAAAGCAAGATCGGTAAGGCTTGGACATCTTAGCTGGATTCATCCTGCTTCGGTCCTTCTTGGTTAGAGCAATGAAAGGCTTGGACTATAGCTTAGCTGGGACTTACATTAAGGCTGAGTTGTCATGGTAGGGTCGATTTATATCGGAGTAATACGACCAATGCATAGACGTGCCATCCTGGGCTGCTGGGACTTGTGAGGAGCTAGGCTAGTAACCTTATCTTGTTTAAGCAAGATCGGTAAGGCTTGGACATCTTAGCTGGATTCATCCTGCTTCGGTCCTTCTTGGTTAGAGCAATGAAAGGCTTGGACTATAGCTTAGCTGGGACTTACATTAAGGCTGAGTTGTCATGGTAGGGTCGATTTATATCGGAGTAATACGACCGGTACATAGACGTGCGACCCTGGGCTGCTGGGACTTATGTGTAGCTAGGCTAGTAACCTTATCTTGTTTAAAGCAAAATCTGTAAGGCTTGGACATCTTAGCTGGATTCATCCTGCTTCGGTCCTTCTTGGTTAGAGCAATGAAAGGCTTGGACTATAGCTTAGCTGGGACTTACATTAAGGCTGAGTTGTCATGGTAGGGTCGATTTATATCGGAGTAATACGACAGGTGCATAGACGTGCCACCCTGGGCTGCTGGGACTTATGTGTAGCTAGGCTAGTAACCTTATCTTGTTTAAAGCAAAATCTGTAAGGCTTGGACATCTTAGCTGGATTCATCCTGCTTCGGTCCTTCTTGGTTAGAGCAATGAAAGGCTTGGACTATAGCTTAGCTGGGACTTACATTAAGGCTGAGTTGTCATGGTAGGGTCGATTTATATCGGAGTAATACGACAGGTGCATAGACGTGCCACCCTGGGCTGCTGGGACTTATGTGTAGCTAGGCTAGTAACCTTATCTTGTTTAAAGCAAAATCTGTAAGGCTTGGACATCTTAGCTGGATTCATCCTGCTTCGGTCCTTCTTGGTTAGAGCAATGAAAGGCTTGGACTATAGCTTAGCTGGGACTTACATTAAGGCTGAGTTGTCATGGTAGGGTCGATTTATATCGGAGTAATACGACAGGTGCATAGACGTGCCACCCTGGGCTGCTGGGACTTATGTGTAGCTAGGCTAGTAACCTTATCTTGTTTAAAGCAAAATCTGTAAGGCTTGGACATCTTAGCTGGATTCATTCTGCTTCGGTCCTTCTTGGTTAGAGCAATGAAAGGCTTGGACTATAGCTTAGCTGGGACTTACATTAAGGCTGAGTTGTCATGGTAGGGTCGATTTATATCGGAGTAATACGACAGGTGCATAGACGTGCCACCCTGGGCTGCTGGGACTTATGTGTAGCTAGGCTAGTAACCTTATCTTGTTTAAAGCAAAATCTGTAAGGCTTGGACATCTTAGCTGGATTCATCCTGCTTCGGTCCTTCTTGGTTAGAGCAATGAAAGGCTTGGACTATAGCTTAGCTGGGACTTACATTAAGGCTGAGTTGTCATGGTAGGGTCGATTTATATCGGAGTAATACGACAGGTGCATAGACGTGCCACCCTGGGCTGCTGGGACTTATGTGTAGCTAGGCTAGTAACCTTATCTTGTTTAAAGCAAAATCTGTAAGGCTTGGACATCTTAGCTGGATTCATTCTGCTTCGGTCTTTCTTGGTTAGGGCAATGCAAGGCTTGGACTATGCTTGGCTGGCACTTACATATTGTCTGTGTCGTCATGGTAAAGTCGAGGTATCTCGGACTCTTACGGTCGATGCATAGATGTGCCATCCTGGGCTGTTGGGACTTGTGATGGATTGACCAATAGCTCCGTTGGGACTTATTAAGGTCTGGTAGTCATGATTTGGACTCCTATGTTCTGGTCTTCTCAGGCCGGAACGGAGATGGTTTTATCATGTCTTCCGGGCCTAGTACGGCTCGAACTATAACTTGGTTCAGACTTCATTAATTAAGGCTTGACAGTCTAGTGTGACACGCTATGTATTGGCCTTAATAGGCTGGGGTATTCTCGCCCTTATCATGACTTCCGGGCCTAGTACGGCTCGGCCTATAACTTGGTTCAGACTTCATTAATTAAGGCTTGACAGTCTAGTGTGACACGCTATGTATTGGCCTTAATAGGCTGGGGTATTCTCGCCCTTATCATGACTTCCGGGCCTAGTACGGCTCGGCCTATAACTTGGTTCAGACTTCAATAATTAAGGCTTGACAGTCTAGTGTGACACGCTATGTATTGGCCTTAATAGGCTGGGGTATTCTCGCCCTTATCATGACTACCGGGCCTAGTACGGCTCGGCCTATAACTTGGTTGGGACTTCAATAATTAAGGCATGACAGTCTAGTGTGACACGCTATGTATTGGCCTTAATAGGCTGGGGTATTCTCGCCCTTATCATGACTTCCGGGCCTAGTACGGCTCGGCCTATAACTTGGTTGGGACTTCAATAATTAAGGCTTGACAGTCTAGTGTGACACGCTATGTATTGGCCTTAATAGGCTGGGGTATTCTCGCCCTTATCATGACTTCCGGGCCTAGTACGGCTCGGCCTATAACTTGGTTCAGACTTCAATAATTAAGGCTTGACAGTCTAGTGTGACACGCTATGTATTGGCCTTAATAGGCTGGGGTATTCTCGCCCTTATCATGACTTCCGGGCCTAGTACGGCTCGGCCTATAACTTGGTTCAGACTTCAATAATTAAGGCTTGACAGTCTAGTGTGACACGCTATGTATTGGCGTTAATAGGCTGGGGTATTCTCGCCCTTATCATGGCTTCCGGGCCTAGTACGGCTCGGCCTATAACTTGGTTGAGACTTCAATAATTAAGGCTTGACAGTCTAGTGTGACACGCTATGTATTGGCCTTAATAGGCTGGGGTATTCTCGCCCTTATCATGACTTCCGGGCCTTGTACGGCTCGGCCTATAACTTGGTTGAGACTTCAATAGTTAAGGCTTGACAGTCTAGTGTGACACGCTATGTATTGGCCTTAATAGGCTGGGGTATTCTCGCCCTTATCATGACTTCCGGGCCTTGTACGGCTCGGCCTATAACTTGGTTGAGACTTCAATAATTAAGGCTTGACAGTCTAGTGTGACACGCTATGTATTGGCCTTAATAGGCTGGGGTATTCTCGCCCTTATCATGACTTCCGGGCCTTGTACGGCTCGGCCTATAACTTGGTTGAGACTTCAATAATTAAGGCTTGACAGTCTAGTGTGACACGCTATGTATTGGCCTTAATAGGCTGGGGTATTCTCGCCCTTATCATGACTTCCGGGCCTTGTACGGCTCGGCCTATAACTTGGTTGAGACTTCAATAGTTAAGGCTTGACAGTCTAGTGTGACACGCTATGTATTGGCCTTAATAGGCTGGTGTATTCTCGCCCTTATCATGTCTTCTTGGCCTAGTACGGCTCGGCCTATAACTTGGTTGGGACTTCAATAATTAAGGCTTGACAGTCTAGTGTGACACGCTATGTATTGGCCTTAATAGGCTGGTGTATTCTCGCCCTTATCATGACTTCCGGGCCTTGTACGGCTCGGCCTATAACTTGGTTGGGACTTCAATAATTAAGGCTTGACAGTCTAGTGTGACACGCTATGTATTGGCCTTAATAGGCTGGTGTATTCTCGCCCTTATCATGTCTTCTTGGCCTAGTACGGCTCGGCCTATAACTTGGTTGGGACTTCAATAATTAAGGCTTGACAGTCTAGTGTGACACGCTATGTATTGGCCTTAATAGGCTGGGGTATTCTCGCCCTTATCATGACTTCCGGGCCTTGTACGGCTCGGCCTATAACTTGGTTGGGACTTCAATAATTAAGGCTTGACAGTCTAGTGTGACACGCTATGTATTGGCCTTAATAGGCTGGTGTATTCTCGCCCTTATCATGACTTCCGGGCCTAGTACGGCTCGGCCTATAGCTTGGTTGGGACTTCAATAATTAAGGCTTCACAGTCTAGTGTGACACGCTATGTATTGGCCTTAATAGGCTGGGGTATTCTCGCCCTTATCATGACTTCCGGGCCTAGTACGGCTCGGCCTATAGCTTGGTTCAGACTTCAATAATTAAGGCTTGACAGTCTAGTGTGACACGCTATGTATTGGCCTTAATAGGCTGGGGTATTCTCGCCCTTATCATGACTTCCGGGCCTAGTACGGCTTGGCCTATAACTTGGTTGAGACTTCATTAATTAAGGCTTGACAGTCTAGTGTGACACGCTATGTATTGGCCTTAATAGGCTGGGGTATTCTCGCCCTTATCATGACTTCCGGGCCTTGTACGGCTTGGCCTATAACTTGGTTGAGACTTCATTAATTAAGGCTTGACAGTCTAGTGTGACACGCTATGTATCGGCCTTAATAGGCTGGGGTATTCTCGCCCTTATCATGACTTCCGGGCCTAGTACGGCTCGGCCTATAACTTGGTTGAGACTTCATTAATTAAGGCTTGACAGTCTAGTGTGACACGCTATGTATTGGCCTTAATAGGCTGGTGTATTCTCGCCCTTATCATGACTTCCGGGCCTTGTACGGCTTGGCCTATAGCTCGGCCTAACTTTGATCACCGGGAATTGATAAGCTTGGCCTATCGATGGCCGGGACCTTTTTGCCTTGTGTATTCATAGATACGTTTTACTAGACCATAGTTACCGCAAAATTGTGTTTGAGATAATTTATTTATTTATAATATTGACCGAATTACAAGAACTTAACTGTTATATAATTCTGTAAATTCAAAACAACTCCAAATTCGGTTAATTTAGTTTCGACTAATTATTTTTTTAAAAGTACTAAAAATCTTTGGTTTATTTCTTTAGAAAATGTTATATTATGCCTTTTATATTTAATAA
Source organism: Prosapia bicincta (assembly GCA_036971475.1). Lineage (NCBI taxonomy): Eukaryota > Metazoa > Arthropoda > Insecta > Hemiptera > Cercopidae > Prosapia > Prosapia bicincta. The sequence continues at coordinate 131,348,705 of JBAIZL010000003.1, read as the reverse complement.
TAATATAACTTACGATATAAAAATGTTTCAAGTCTAGCAAGATATTTCAATTTCAAAAAAAATCTGTATGCCTCAAAAATTATTTTGCAACAGAATAGTTATTTATAATTATTATTAAGTGAATAGATAACGTTTTAATTTGGAACATTCAGATGCAAGTTACCAATTTTTTGTTTGTTTTTTTAGATAGAGATTTTGATAAAATGACTTGAATTTTTTTACAAAGCAAAAGACACAAAATTGCTTATGAAGAGTTATGAAAGAATACTGCTAAACCTAGTAAGGAAGGGGGAATAGAACTGGATCTTAAAGGAAATGAAAACGGAGAACTATCTTTCAAAAAGGTACAATTTTGAAAAAGCAGATGAGGCATGAAGACTTGATCCCAAGGTTAGAAGGAGAAAATTTTACGAATATGGATTAGGGGAACTAGAATAATCCAAAATAAATACTCCTATTTCTAGTCATTAAAATACGTCACATTGAGAGAAGTTATTAAATTAAGGAAGTAAATATAATGTGAATAAATTTTTGATTTAACTACACATACGAAGTGTTTCATTTGTAGGAATTGTGACATTCATTTTTTATTAAATGATTTAACTTCCTACATATCACAATTTTAAAAGCAGGTGCAAATTTTATTAAATGATGCGTACTTTAAAATAGTTTTAAATGAAAATTTTCTTCACATTTACTCCATAGTTTTAACTTACTGGACAAGCTGACTCCAGATAGATAATATGAACATTTTGGATCTTTGCAAATATTGGCCTTAAGAATTGTCACTTGTGTCATCAGAAATTGACAACAAATTGTGCCCCCACTAGCAAGACTAAGTGTCCAAGATGAAAATTAATGGATCCTGGAATAGGTCTAGATAAAATTCAGACATGAAAAACAAAATTTACGACCTTGTATTTTCCCCGAAATTGAACACTGTAGTTACTATCTATATATGTTATTTAGAATATTTTAGTTTATAAAAATAATAATTCTATAGTTTTGTAAGAAGCGTTTAACATTATATTCCCCCAAACAGCCTTCTACAACAATTCTATAAGAAAACAAATGGAAAAGTGAAGACAAGAGTCAGCTTTGTACTTGTTAATAGATAGAGCTCCCTTTGCCATTGTTAATTCTCTTTTGTCAAGACAACAATTACATTTCCCATAGCAATGGAATGCTGAGTATTCATATACGATAGTTTAGGATCTAAAGAGTGTAAATGACTTTACACTAAGCGTTAATATATACTGTAATTAAAAGATGCTTAACTAAGTAAATACTTAATGGACTTGCTTACGCGTTTCGAAACAATCGTTCCTTTTACAATCAAATCCTCTACTGAATTCAAATTGTATGTGGTCGTTTAATATGTTTTATTTATCTGTTTCATAATGTTTGTATATCTCTTATTTTTCTAAAGTTGTTAGTTTTTTTAGTTTATGTTAGTCTAATATGTGGAGAGTGTTTAAATTATTAGCATGTCCATGTGTGTATGTTACGTGTTTTTTTAGATGTGTTGCGTTGCTGCATTTTGGGGTTATTTGGTTTCATTGGGCAATGTTCTTCGAAGCGTGTATAGAATGACCTACCAGTTTGGCCGATATAATAGCTGGTAAAATCATTACAAGTTAATTTTATAGTATTTGTCTGTTTGTTTTTGAAAAAGTTGAATGTACTGTCTTGAAGTGTTTGTTGTTTTGTAAGATATTTGATAGTTAAGTTTTTGAAACTAATTTTGGTGTGTTTTTGTTGTGGTAGGTGAGAGATATATATTTGTTGTTTTTGTGTGGTTTGTCTGCGTAGTCGTTTGATGGTGTTTATGTTTAATTTTCAAGAGTATGTTGCCTATGCGTATGTTGGTAGCCGTTTCGTTGAGCGATGTTTTTATTGTATTGGGTTCTTCGTCATAATTTTTCTGTAGCTTAGGTAGGATGATAACTAGTTTTTGCACACAGTACGCCTACTTTAAATATTATATATATATATATATAATTTTTAAAAGAAAATAGTTTATACTTTTAAAAATTTAATTACGACGAAAATCCTAAGGAAATATTTGTATAAAATTAATTTTTCCAGATGAATGTAGATTTTATTTCAATATTTCTGCTGCACTTCTAAATATTTTATTACAATATATATAAATATTTCGTATTAGCTTTTAAGCTGGTCTCGTTAAATATTTTCACTTTGTTATACATATTTTCGTTTAATATTTACACATTGATTTTTATTTTAATATAGATATACTACACATATATATATATTTTTTGTTCACTATTTTTACTGAATGGTGTCATATTTATTATGAATAGAATTTTCTAATTACCCCTAAATACAGATTTTCAATAACATACAATTTTTAATTGCCTTTTTTTTATTTATTACATTTTACACGTCTATGATACTAAACTAGGATTTCATTTAAATATTTGAATAAAATTAGTAAAACTATTTGAATGTAATAATTAAATTGGATAATAATAATTATTACTTCTATTGTTTGTGTTTCCTTTTGACTACGGAAAAAATTTTATTGAGTTAAAAAACTACTTTTGCTACACATCTGTGCAACCGCAATGAATTTGATAGGAATGAAATTTGTTTAAAGCTCTAACACAGCGGCATAATATATTTTTTGAGAATTCTTATATATTTACACACACACACACACACGCACGCACGCACACACTCACACACACACACACACACACACACTCACACACACACACACACACACACACGCACGCACGCGCACACACACGCGCACGCACGCACACACACACACGCACGCACGCAAACACACACACACGCACGCACACACACACACACACACACACACACACACGCACGCGCGCACACACACACACACACACACACACCAATACACCATTAACTATGGAGATGTGTGCACGTGAGTGTATTTGTGTGTGAGAAATACAGAGAGGGTTAAACTACTCGAATTGCAAGTAGTAACAGAGACGGCGAAGTGGGAATAACAATGCTAATTTGTCCCTCCAACCTCTTCAGATATCAGGGTACTTATCTTAAAACATAAATTGGATTACGTTGGCATACATAATTTTTATTTTAGACAGTCAGCAATATCCAATCTCCTTAGGTTTTATTGGAAAGAAGGTTGAAACATGAAATATATCTGCAAACGTAAGAGATAACACGAGCAAAGTTTAAATAAATCCTAGACAGTGTCCCTTTCTCTCCTTGCTTTATCCTTCCTCACGACTTTGCCATTCATTTTGTTCCGAGGGTAAATCTCTCAAATGTGTCTGAATACTCTTCCCAATCGTTCATGTTATCTCATTTCCAGTTAAAATGTATTTTTCAAATGTTAATAGTGTTGTGAAAATATTTTTTGAAATTTGTTCCACTGTTTTTCAAACATCTTTTATAGTATTTATTAATAACATTTGTATGTGCTTTGTTTTATATTTAGACATTACTATAAAATAGACGAAATAAATGTTGTGTATTATTGCGCTAATAATGTATTTTATGGGGTTTATATTGGGCATATTTTTCCATGCACAAATAACCCATAGGGTCTAATAATGGTAAAAATTTATACTTCCTAAATTTTAGGTAATATTAATGACTTACTTTGATATCACTGAAATTTTATTTATCAACTAAACTATATTTATTGTCGTTGTAAGGAAAGCTAAACATAGTTTATGAAGAATAAATTATCTTCAATAAAAAATCATAACTGTATTAGTTCGAAACGAATAAATAATATTAAAAAAAAACAATTATTTATAGTTCAACATTTTGTAGACGTTTTTTATTGTTGTTGAGTTTCATTTTATAAAAATGATAAGAAACATAAGGTTTTGAAGATGAATCAAATGAAGAATCTCTTGTAGTTATAATAGTACTCAAAACATATTTTATTTCAAAATTAAGCCAATATAGGTTGAACTACTTTCGAATAAAAAGTTTGTATTATTTTAACATTTGAATAAATTAGTACGATAAAGTAACTATAATGGTCTCGAAGAATCTTACTCTAAACGTCTGCAGAATATTGCAAAATATTTTAATGTAGAAAATTGTATTCATTTTCTCAATTAACAATTTGCCAAGATTTCAGGGGATTTTTCAGTTATAATAATATACAAATATTGCGGAGATATCTCTGTAAAGAATGAGTGATGACCCCTGGCTACAAAATGTATTACGCAGCATTTGTGAATACGCAATAAACCGTTAAGCACTGTTGTATATTGCTTTTTTTCGGTGCAAAGCATTGTTTTTCGACGATTAAGTTTCGTTTTATATGCTCCCGCATTTATCATTTCTCTCCATTGACTACCGGTTATTTATGTCTAATTAACTTTTAAAACTGAAAATTTTCATTATACTTAAACACACATATACTCACTGTAACGGGCTTAAATTGAGAATTTTAGCGTTATAATGGAAATATTTAATATAAAGAATATAAAATTTTAATTTCCGATGGTAAAATTAAATATAAAAATAAATTCAGTACCACAAGCTGCAATTTGAAAGGCAATTTATAACGTAAAGCCATTTTTAAAGGGAGGGAGTTTTTTATTGATTTGAAGGAGAAAAAACAAAAGAAAAATTAAAGATGAGTCAACATTAACGTAGAAAGTCCATGAACATTTTGAAATAAGCAGAAGGAAAACTTATGAAGAACATCAAGAATAATTAAATCGCCTAAATCCAAAATTTAAAAAGTTATTACCAAATAAAGTTTGTTTACTAAAATGTAGAAGCAACCAACAACAGAAGGTTTTAACGTAGTGATCACGCGATTCTAAGGGGAGGAATTAAATCATATTACGCCACTTTTTAACAAGTATATTGATTGGACGAGAGACATTAAGTCAGGTGAAATGTAGGGTGAGTGTGGAGAGTGAAGAAGGAAAGGTGGAGAAGGTTCAGTGGACCAGGAACTGTCGTAAAAGCTGGTCGGAGTTTCACACCACAGCGCTTTTAATGATTTGAAAAGTGTTAAATTCGAACGTCATGTGCTACGTGAGGGGAAAGGGTGGCTGAAACATGTAACTGTGCGATTCCCAAGCTTTTTTAGGGGGATTTTGGTCCCTAAAATTGGCTAAATTCTAACAAATTGTGATGCAATTGAAATAGATCAAAAAAAGGAAGGCTCCAAATTTTATAAACCATAAATTTTTATTAGAATATATTAACATTAAAATTCGCCAAAATAAATTTTAAAACTGTTAAAAGTGAAAACCATAAAAAAAGTATACATCAAGTTATTCGGAAACGATGTTAAAATCGGAAATTAAGTCAGGGAAACTCATTTAGAAAAACAGGGATACGAACTGTAAAATTTTAGAAATCAAATTGCGGTGACGCGTGACAATGAAAGAACTGAAAAAGAAGACCATGGACAGAAGCTACACAGCGCAAAATGTGGACAGCCCAAGCAATGTGAAATCTATCAAGATCCATGAGGCGACAGGAATTACCTGAGATATTAGCTTTCTTCTCTTTCCAATTTATAAATTTGTAAATTCACTTATTTTTGAAGAAAATGATAAATCCAGTTTATCTTTTTAATTAAAAAAATATATTTAATAAACTATGTTATAACGATAATAGCTTTATTGCTATTAGAAGTCAAGTAACACTAGGGAGATGCGACGCCATTTTGACCGTCAGTCATGAAAGCCAAAATGGAGACCAAGCAAGTAGATGTGTAAACAAATTTTTTTTTTTAATATGTAGGAGATAAATCCTTTTTGTTTTACTTCATGTAGAAGATTATATATGAATGTACTCAAAATAGATAAAAACCAAAATATTTGTAGACTAGGATAAAATCAAAGGCAATGAATTAACGAGGTCCACGAGGTATAACGTAATAAATTTTATATAGATAAACAATTAGGTTATTTGTACACAAATAAAGGGGTCAAAATTAATACATACTTGCCTAAGGGTTTTATGTGTTATCGTAATTATGATTAAAGAACTTTTAGGTTGTCAGAGTTCTGAAATAGGAAAATTTTACATTAGCGAGTTTTGGATAGGAAAAGATATAGAAATTAACCCACCATAAAAGGTTGCAAATGAAGCTGGTTAGAAATTAACAAATAAAATTAGTATACAGAAACGTTAGAAGACATAATATTTTGTGTTGAAGTAATTCTGAGATTTACAGCAAGTAAATAAGTATTGTTCAAAATCAAACAAAAAACAAAAAGCAAATTTTCAATATTAATTGATAAATTAAAATAAGTATGATTTATATATATTATATATATATATATATATATATATATATATATATATATATATATATTTATATATATATATATATATATATATATATATATATATATGCTGATTTTACCCATGGTGTGTTACCATTAGGATCTAAATATGATTTTTAAATATAGGTAAATGTCTCTAATGATATTAGTTGTCAATTTGAGTTTTATTCTCAAGATGATTGTTGATTAAAATAGGTGAGGTTCATTTAATGAATTCGAATGTTTAATATGCGAATTGTCTTTATAAATTGTTATATGTTAATATTTGGGATTTTCCTTCCATCATTTGTTTTTTTTTATATATATATATAAATAGTGGGGAGATGTTCGAAATATTTAATGCTAACTTAGGAAGTACGTTTTTGCTTAATAGTTTTTTTTTTTTAATGTGGTAGTTGCTTTGGAGGACATGAAATGTTAAACATGCATACATTTTTGATAAAGTGTGAATATCAATGTGTGATAATATAGGGTATAAATTTTCTATTTTGAATAGGTGAAAGATTCTGGTAAAATATGATTTATTTACCTAGGTGATTTTTCTTATGAAATTATAAGTGTTTATATGTTTCTATTTTCAGAGATAATTTCGCGTATGTTTCTAAAATTTAAATTTAACTCTATATCGTACGTTTTCAGGATATAAATGTATACTAAAGTTAGGTATATTTTTCAAAGGGTTACATTTGGAACCAATGGGTTAAAAGGCAATTAAATATTTAATAAACTAAGCCAGGGAAAAGGCATTAGGAAATGAATAATATGGTCATTTATAAAAGTTTATTGTGTTTTAGAAATTCTGTAACTAGAGAGAAGTAAAATGAAGCGAAAATTGATGTATAAATAAAACAAAATATTTCTTACTAACTTGCAAATTAAGTTCAAATTTATTTGCTAAACATTTTTCATATAGGCCTACACTCCGACAACCTGGTCATCAAGCTGAGATGCCTAAAAATAATTCATTCCCCGGGAAAACAGTACCCAATAGGTTAAAACTCCACGAGTTAGGTTTTTTTTAAAATAAAGCCCAGTGACTGGTTTTCTAGCAGATTTTGGCAAGCGTTCGCATAGGGCTAACTTCGGTCGTCGCAACACACACACACACACTGCGACGGGCAATTTGGGGTCACAGATTACCGCCGCAATTATAAATAAATTTCAGGTTTTTTGATGATTTAAGCAAGCCAGATTTCGAGGGGAAAGAGAAATAAAATGAACAAAGGGTTATGATAAGATAAGTAAAGGGATAAAAATTTAAAGAAACCAGTAGCAGGGAGAAGGGTTTTGTATGTTTTTAAGTATACTTTGTATATATTGAAAAGGGGAGAAGGGTTTGAAAATCACCTAAAAACCCCAACGACATTCGGAGTCACGAATGTCCTCCAATAACAACCATTGTGTTAACTGTATACACCATCCCAGGTTATTTTAATACATTTGTTATTTCTGAGTTATTATTTTATTTATTATTAAAAGACAATTTACAATACTCAGTGCGTGCAAATTATTTTGCAGATAAGTTTAAATTAAAACAGAAATGTATACGTATTTTATAAAATTCATTATCAGTATACTGTTTCCTAGAATTCGCCAAATAATAGTGCATCTGGTTAACCAAACACTGAAATGAATCGTGGACTGCAGTACAATTGCCTACAGTATAAATGGCAGCGATTGTTACTCGCAATGTCCCATTAATGACTGAGGAACAAATAACCATTGACAACAGCATTATGCTTGCAGTTTCAGCAAGACAAGGTGGATTTTATTTTATTATTATCATTTGTTTTGATTCGCCTGGTAGAATTATTAAAACATTTCTCATTTGACTAATTCTCGCTGAAACAAATCAAATATTAGAATCGTATTCGCAGGTGTATCATCTGAAATTGCATCAAATTTATTGGATGGAAGGAGAACAGCCCATTTAGCATTTTAGCTGCCACTTCATATTCAAAATAATCAAGATGCAATGTGCAACATAAAAAATCCAATCGTCCATGGCCATAGTGATGAAACACTACTGTCTGGGGTGAACCCGACACACAAACATTCGCTTGAGGCGTTGAACCGGACACTGAAGACATAAAGAACAACAACAAACTAAAACATTTGCTCATTCGAAAAAAATTGGAATACTTGGAGGCTTTGGCAAGTGGTGGTCTGACTGGAGGATTTCTGCTTCAAGGAACTCCCAAGAAGCAAGAGGCAGAACTGGTTCTTTCTGTCTTTTAGGATATTTGTTCCACGATCTAATTGTTCATTTAAACCGCTACCATATTTTTTACAATATTCATATATAATAAAATATTTTCTGCATACCTATATATTGATAAAGTTTAATTCTAATATCATTGTAGTTTTATTAGTTTGATATTTATATTCTTTTCAACACAGAAAGGTTTAGTAATGCATATATAGTATATACTATACCTACGAATTGATTTGATTTTCGGGAGGTTAAAAACGTTTTTGCTTTGTTAGCGTGGAATGTTTATTAGTTCCTAATTAAAGGTTTAATTGGAATGACGTCAGTTCATTAGCAAAGTTTGCATGAATGCGCTGAAGAGTTAACTCAAATATCTACAGCATATTATTTTCGCTTTTATAAGCGATGGAATATTTGCAAAGTTTAATATTATACTCAAATATAAAAACATATTTTAATTATATCTACCTCCTGTGTTTTATAATTTTAAAATACATAATACACCATACATATATTATAATATCATGTAATACATGTTACTTTATATATATATATATATATATATATATATATATATATATATATATATATATTAAAACAACATAGGTTATTCAAATACAAGAATATTTATTATTTTATATCCAAAGCTTTTCGTTCGCAAACAGTACCAACATCATCAGGAATGAAAATTACAATAATGTAAGCTATAGGCCTAAAACGTTTCTAATATGTTTAATTAGAAATCGAATTGTTGCTAAATTTATTTTGTTGCTGTAACATTATAGACATTGAATATAGTATCAAATTTAGAATGTATTTGTATTTGTTCTTTTATTAATTTGTTATTATTATTGTGTTTATATATTTCGAATGCTTCATATATATTCATTCTTAATCCCTTATTAATTTCTTTTATAAGTCTCATATTTTCTATATTTGGAAATTGGTGCTTATTATTAATACAATGATTTGCGAAATTTGATTTATATATTTCTGGATTAATATAGGCATTTAAATGTTCTTTATATCTTTCTTTGAATTTTTTCTTGGTTTGACGTATATAAGCTTTATTACAATTTTCGCATTCTAATATTCGCATTCGAAATATATAAACACAATAATAATAACAAATTAATAAAAGAACAAATACAAATACATTCTAAATTTGATACTATATTCAATGTCTATAATGTTACAGCAACAAAATAAATTTGGCAATTTGTATAAATTTAGCAACAATTCTATTTCTAATTAAACATATGTTTTAGGCCTATAGCTTACATTATTGTAATTTTCATTCCCGATGATGTTGGTACTGTTTGCCAAAGAAAAGCTTTGGATATAAAATAATAAATATTCTTGTATTTGAATAACCTGTGTTGTTTTAAATTATTAAACAAGAAAACGTATTATATATATATATATATATATATATATATATATATATATATATATATATGTGTGTTACTTATGTAATTATAAACCTGGGAATTTTTCATAAAATTTAGCTTCCAGAGTTTCAACAGACAGATTTTAAAGTAACACATTTCCAAACATAAATGAGCTTGGGGCAATAATAAAATGATCAACTGAAATTCAAGACATGTCCGTATTCTTAGTTTTATGTTGTTTTTTAAAATGTGTTTAAAAACATGCTTATAACATTCTAAACGTAGTTTATTCATATAGGTGTTTAAGTGTTCTTATACCTTAAAAATCCTTGATACAAAAACTGAAAATTGTTAATCGGACTTTATGAATTACTTTTTTTTATAAATGATATAATATTCAAGCAAAATTATTAAGGCAAAATATTATAGAACTATCTTGATTAGGTAATGTTTTATAAGATATATGATGTAAATAGCCCACGTATAATATCTACTATTATATAATTACGTAATTACGTATATGATCATTATTTGGTTTTATCTAAAGTAGTGATTGTCTGACTACTGAAAAATGTAAAACTTATTACCTTATAAGAATTAACCACCAATATGGAAATAAACGTTTCAATTGTTTTGATGGAATGATGTGAAGTGTCATCTAGGACAGTATCATCTTCATTCAACATGAGGATAAACCGACTGTATGCTGATTGTAATAACGAAATATGTAACACAAGTCTAAATTTTTACATAAGTTTCGACACCAAATTGAAATGTTCATGGTCACATTTCTAATGGCGTTATTAATAATATCAGTATAAAAATTGACGGAAGTGCTAATGTTGATCTGATTCATCTAAGTTTTCAAAACGTCAAGTCTGTTTCTACGGATTGTTTGTACAAGGAACTAAATCGTTTTAAACAGGAGTCCATCTAAATGCCCTCCAATTTATGAGGGGTTTTTAACATAATTTCATCTTAAAATTTATATGTAATATAACGAAATTTTAAAATCGAAACAGACATTTTTTATTTGAGTATAATTTTACTAAATAATTACAATTATTATACATTTGAATATACGTATGGCAGAATCACAATATTAAGTTGCAATATTGAGAGCGATATTAATTAATAAATTATTCAGCTAAAAAGATTATTTATTTGAAAGAACTGTATTAACATCTAGTGTAATCCACTACAAGATTTAAAAAAACGTATTTGAGTTTTAGTAGATGTATGAAAAGCATTTTATTAACAATTGAAAACTTGAACAACATACATAGAGATAGAGTCAACTACTGGTTAATTTTAAAAAATCTGTACAGGACTAACATCAAGCACTATCTACAACAAACTTTTAAAATATTATAATTGAAATTGAGGGAAGGAATAAAAATTTTTAAAAAATACATATACAGTATATATATATATATATATATATATATATATATATATATATATATTGTAATCCTTAGATGAATTATTTTTTCTTGTTGAATATATATAATGAAATAAAATAATTGTCATAAACAAGAATATACGAGTATTACTCCAGTTATGTGACTAGAGTAATACTAGAGTTTTACATCAACAATAAAATGAAGTAATACTCGTATATTCTTGTTTATGACAATTATTTTATTTCACCTTATATATATATATATATATATATAATTATTTATATATATATCATCAAACATGTTTAACTCACTTGTTGATTTACACTCCGAAACGCTACAAAATCTACTTTTTATTTAAATAAACTGTATTTGATATTTAAATATAACCTAAATACTATAGTATAGCCTTTAGAAATACTTATAAATAAAAATCTATGTATGGACAAGTCAAATATAAAGTGAAAGACATTTTTTTAAAGTACAAATGTTTTTAAATATGTAAAAAATATATTTTTTTGGGACAGATTCAATAAATTTGTAAAAGTTCTAAAAATTAATAGCCCTCAATGTTTATCAGTGGTGAATAACATTATTAATCTAATGATACTTGATACATGAACTCATCAGCCTATTTACTCTATCACCATAGCTCGTACAGCTTGTGAGTTCCGTTAATTTTGTTCATCTCATAAACTTTGTTCAGTTTTCTAATTTATTTTCATTAATTATTCAATTTTCTCAGTATCTTTGTTTTAATAATATACGAAATTTATAATACTATTGATCGACATAAATCAATTGGTACGAATTATATTTATAATAACTTTTATTTTTATAATGATTTACAGTGTATTATTTGTAGGTTATCTAATTTTAAGTGCTAAAAGTATTTCTATCAAAATTGTTTATTTTTATTAAATAAAGTGTTTAACCGTGTTTATTAAAATTAGTAGTTCTTTATATATTTCCTGTTCTCAATTTAAAAATGATTGTTTATAATTAAATATGCAGTATATAATTAATATTTATGTCCTACAATGGTACGTTTGCGTTATATATATATATATATATATATATATATATATATATATATATATATATATAAGATAAAAATTACATATCAATTCATATTTATCAAAACCTTCATATTTACTAACACTTACATCTTGAACAATGTAATTTTGCAAATACGAGTGCTGTAGAGTTAGGCGTGGATTAGAAATAGAATTTCCCAACGAAGAAACACTACGACTCCATGTACTTGCGTAGGTTTGGCAACAATTAATTATTTTTCTGTCCCTAAGCTGTCTCGACACTTCCATTATCGTAATAAATTGTAAATGTCATTCTACCAGACTTTCTCAATTATTGTCTCATAAAACTTGTTTAAATTGTAACAGAACTATAATGAAAACATACAAGGAAAAGTTTAACAGAAATTTTAAAATATTTTAAAATGTTTAATTAAAACTATACAATATATTTAAAATTTGATTTCATATAATTTTAAGATAAACTTTTTAAAAAACCTACAAAGTTTAGGTGAAAGAAATAATATGGATTATTATTAGCAAACAATATTAACCCATTCGCTTATAATTTTTTGTACACCGACTGAGACCATTATTAAAGGTTTTTGTTGATTACATTTTTTCAGTTCATATTTATGTTTCTTATGGAACCTATTGTTGTTTTTTCATTCACAAATACATTTACTTTCAAAATATATACTAATATTTATAATATCTTTTCTTTTATAATTTAATAATATGTAAAAAACTAAAATGTTTCAATGAAAAAAATCAGTAAAAGCATAAATTACTTTTGAAAATACTCCAAAATATTTTTCAGGGTGCAAAGAATATGTTTCAATTTCACAAGAGTCAAGAAAAGTTAACTTTAGTGTTGTATACTTTGAAATATTCTGGTAGGTGAAGTGCGACGAGGCACAGTTCACACTCCCACCGACTGGTTCTTTGGCCTTTTAGTGGGCTTAGGTGGTTTGGAACATGGAATTTTTTCCTTAGGCCTACCCCTTCTTGGTTTACCCCTATCTCTAGTACTAACTCTAATAGGTCTAGGACAAGCATCAAGAAAACTTGAGGGGCATCAGCCTCCTCACTAGCAGTAGGAGACAGAGAGGCAATTATTCCAACACTGTAGATTTGATCGAGTAGCTCAATTAGATTGGATATATGTGTGAGCTTTCATCATCTGAATTAGATGGTAATACAGGCCTATCATGGACATTTATATCAGAAATTACATTATTTACATCTAGTGGAGTCCTAGGCCTAACATAACTACAAAAGGGGTGCTTAAGTTGCAACTTATCACTTATTGCAAAACGAGGCAGATTACATTTTTCATGATGTGGTGAACCTGTTATATTACAGTCTATTATGATTTTATTTGATTCATTACTTACATCTACATCTATTTGAGATTCAATGTCCAACTGTCCTATTTCATTATCACTCTCAAATGTTTCATCAAACAAATCACTCTCACTGTCACATTCTCCAATAATTCTTTCAATTTCACAATCCTTCAACTCCTTTCCACATTCATCAACAAATAAAATATTAAATCCACTCATTTTTAACTTAAAAAGAACACAAATAACAAATTAAATACAATTAGGTTAGCTTATAAACATATCCCCCACAACTACGACCTAAACACATTACAGACAATGTCAGCTGATCGGTCGCCAGATTAGAACGTAATTATTTAAAGAACGGACAGTCCAAAGAAGATAAAAATACTACCATTGGCAAGCCCAAAGTCTGTAGAATAAGATGCATATGCGATCTATTGGATTTACTGATAACAAATTTGACACAATTGAGTTATATTGGAGGACGGCGATTTACCGTCGCTTCACAGAAAGGCACACTGGGTCGCGACGGCGGATCGCCGTCATTGTAAGCGAATGGGCCATCAATAATAATATTTTACCACTATTTAGTAAAAATGTGAATGGTATTATATACTAAACACACCACTATTATAAAATATTCGACTTTAGTTGACTCAAAGTGAAAATGAATTTTATTTTATATTGAAACCTCAAGGATAGTCACCGAATCAGGAGTTCACTGCCTGATAAGGCAACTGGTTTTAGCATCCGACTGTTCAGCCAATTTGTGCCTACATTCTTCTTGAACATTTTGTTTAATATTCCAGATGAAATAATAATACATTTTACAACAACTTCGAAAAAAATAATAAAAAACAATTTACATCTACTCATTACTAATTACTCAGTAATTAGGCCTTTTAATATTTATAAGTTTACGAAGTTCATAATTTATATTATCCCACGTAGGTAATGTGCATTTTAATAAGGCAGCAATTGCAGCTGTACAGGTTTAAGAATATATAGAGCACAAGAACGTAGATATTCTGTGTACGAAGACCCGACTTCCATCATTTTCCCTTCCTCAGTTTGAGTAATGGAAATTTAAATTGCTTTTCGTACCACACCCTGACTTTGTAGAGCACAAAAATATTTTTACGTATTGAAAGTATATTTGGCATTTGCTTCTTTACGTGCTTTTAGTAAATTAAATTTATAAAACTGTTTTTGTAAACATTTAGATATTACAAATAATCTAAATGGAAAAAAAGTTTTAATCGGAAATTTATAATCAATCATTTAGTTTTGTAAACTATTACAGTTTTTTTGTTGAAAAACAATAAAAAATTTAATTTCTTACTTTCTAATAACTTACTTACTTTACGTTTAACTAAACTTGTCAACTAAACAATACAACCAATTTTTCCCTCGCGATTTTAAACAATTTATTATTTCTGAAGCTAATATCGATTTCTTCAATGGGTATAAGCAATCACAGAGTATACACAATCACACAAACATGAGATAGTTGACAGATTAAAGAAATAGGACTTTATCTTGTACTTTGAAACATATATTTTAACAGATAAATATGTATATTTTATTTAAAATAAAATTTATTCTCATGAAATATAAATAAAATATAACAATTAGGACGTTCCCATATCCATTACATTATCTATAGGCTGCTAAATAAAACCATCAAACTCAGTACATTATAAGACACTCTTATTTATTCCAGTCTAATCAAATGGGATTTACAATATATGATTGCAAAACAAAAAAAAATATAATGAGGATATAACAAAACTCAACTTAAAATGGTTAATAGTAAACTTTCATTTTGTTAATTATGGATGTTTTTAATCTCTTCATATTAACAATTTTTGATACAGTAGTTACTACTTTCTACTTTTATAACCCCAAAATAAATTTTATTTGGATTTTTATCGCGAATAGTGGTGAAATATAGTGAGAACTTTATTAAGATTTAATTAAGCCTTTAATATAAACATATAACCATCCAAATAGAAAATCTATATCTTTTTCTTTAGCTGAAGGAAATAGAAAATGCACAAAAGTTCTATTAACAATTGTTGAGAGGTAACCACGTGTACTTGTCGATGAATTAGGATGTTTATTTGCAGCACTGAACTAACGGTATTTATTCCTGCAGAATATTTTCCCCTTAATTGTTTACTGTTTCCATTTATTTCTATTTAGTTTTCAAAGTTTTAATTATAATTCTCTCAACTCGTCTTCATAAATGTATAACAAAACCGTTACTGCTTTTCTAATTTCAAAACAAAATTATCTTTATTATTTCTTTCGTTTTGCGACTTCAATCTTTCTTTACGACAGATTGTTGTGTCCCTAAAAAATGTTGTTTTTCTTCCTAAAAACTGTTCTGTCCTCTCTTCCAAACGCTAACTTAGTCCCTTTTCCTCTATTTACTCCCCTTTCGATGTCAAGCATTTCCTCCCTGCCTATGGCATTTCAGGAAATCGATATTTTGAATTTTTGAACGATTGAAACATTTTGCTAACGGTTTTGTATTATTAACATTTGTTACTTTTTAGCAAGTAACAACCTACTTTAACAATTTTTTGGTACTACCATCCTTCTAACACCCTTGTTTACTGATGATTAATAAAATAGTTCAATTTTTGAAAGTAATAATGCACCCTTATGACCTTAGCATGTCCCAAACTTCTGATTTACAACACTAAGCTGACATTGCATTTGTCGGCTTAACTTAGCCAATGTCCCCTAAACATTATTTACTAATTTCTTTGAATACTATTGAATCCTGAACGATTCCTATTCTACTCATTTCACTGAAATTGTGCTAGACGTTTAAAGGAATGTAGACTTTCAAACAAAAAAAGTAGAATGTAACCTACAAGTAAAAACTTTCATTTCTTTTCTTATGTCTATATAAAATCAGCCTTAATCAACTCCTTCCCGTTGGGACTTGAGACTTTTCTTACTACCCCTAAAAAATGTAAAGACTCTTCCTGTTGCTGATATGTTGCTCTAATGACTCTTCCTGTTCCTTTTAAATATCAATACCTCCTAAATGAGTTCCAGTTTTATACCTCCTAAATCAGCCAATCACAGTTAATTTTTTTGAATATTTGAACGAGTGAAAAGTTCTGCCAATGTTTTTCCGCTTACAATTTGTGTGTTATTAAAAAATTACAACCTATAACCTACTTTAACAAGTTTCTTGGCATTACTAAATATGAATGTCCTAACACCCTTGTTTACTGAAAATGTTCAATTTTTTAAAATAATAAGGAACCCTAATGTAGCATTATGTATCAAACTACTGATTTAAGACACTAATCTGACATTACACTAGTTATCCTTCCTTTGTTGGCTTAACTTAGCGTATATCCGATAAACATTATTTACTAGTGTTTTTCAATGCTATTGAACTCTGTATTATTCATAATTTAATCGTCTCTTTCTGTAATTTTGCTTCACTTTTAAAGTAATACAAACTTTTAAACACACAAAGTAGTAAGTCGCCTAACCTACAAGTAACATCTGTTATTTGAAATCACATGTTGTAATTAGGGTTAATACAAATATATATTAAATGTCTAGATACATAAACAGGTGTAATTTAAAAATGATTGAAAATGTTTAAGTTAAGAACTGTAAACTGACGATACTAATAAGCCTTTGACTACCGACATCTATAGAACTATTCTTTCATCTTAGAAACAAAAGCACTGTAAAACTGTAGAACTACAATTTCTTAGAGATTTCCCATCGGAAGAAGTGCTAATGGCCCCAAGAAAGGCTGACACTTCAATAAATTGCACTTTAAAAAGAAAGTTTAAACTGAGACTTACTGTAAACTATATCTCAGAATTAGTATCCCCGGAAACTTCCTTTCATAAAATCTTCTTCTATTTGTATTTACACTCTGCCATTACAGAAGTATATATTAATATCTCGTTTTTAATTTTTACAAATAAATCTTGCTGCATTACATAATATCCCTTTTTAAGAAAATATAAGTATACTTCCTCATTTTAAAGTATATGAAGTTGAAAAGCTTTGAAAAAAAATCACTTCAATGCCATTAATATTAGTAAGAATTAATTCATAGCAGTTTTAGTCTAACGAATAATTGTATTTCAAATTATCATTGTTGATTAATTACTACTATTATTTAATTTCCAGTTAAACCTAATCAGTTGTTTCAACTTAACAATGATAGAGAGTCTAAGATAGTGTAAAGAGGTTGGTTGATTTATAGTGAATTTTTCATCGTCATTGATAATTTCGGTGAATATTCGTCGTCATTTCTGGTTTATTATGATAATAAATACGGAAAGTTATTATTGAAATAAATGTGTTTAAATGTTTTCACGTTGCGAAAAGTAATAATTATAAACCTAATAAGAAGTCTTCCGGTTTCCAATAATAGCATTAGGAAAATCTTAGGAACAATGAGATTCCCGAGTACAATACCCACTTACAAATTAAACAATAAAATGGGCAAAACTATTTTATGACAGGAAACCTAAGACAACCAATTAAAATTCAACTTAGTTAGCATTAAAATACATTTTCTTTATTATTTTCTAAAACGTACCTGGTTGTGCACATTACTTGTAAAACACTTATAACACATACCATTAATTACTGCACATGACCTTTGTACACTTAACACATCGCTCTTAGAAATCAGCGCTCTTAAACAAAAATTATAAAAACTTTTACTTATTTGAAACACATAAATAATCGCTTCTGACTTCTTCTTTTGTTGCGTTTATAAAATTTGGTACCGGCCTTGACATCTTAAATTTTGGATACTGGAAGCTTATAAATTTCTAAGTTATGTGCGAAAATGCCATTACGTCTGTTCCGTTCGGGAACCTCTGGGTAACTGGGGCTTCTGCAAGGGCACGCCAACGGAATTTCCCACCCTTACTTATATATATGAATATTCTGATTGGTTCACAAGTATCGCCTAATGCTTACGTCACATGGCGTGATGTGGTTAATTACCCTAAGTTACTAACTCGTACGATATTTTTCTATTTCGCTCGCTAGGAGCGCTCACCACCTACGCTAGCTTCACAATGTGCACCAATAAAACAAATTTTTTTTTTTATATTGGGACGATATAATTATTAAATAAAAATTAAATATATAAATGAATTTATATGTAACATCTTATTTTTAACAGTGTTACATTACAATTTGTTTATTCTTTCGGAAACAGTTTTTGTCAATAGTACTAATTAACCTTCCCTGACCGGGGATTGTGTAACATTATTTTAGGGAAAAATGTTACATATTACAGCAGCATCAGAAAACAAACCGAGATATTAGTTTTAAAATAAAATTTTAAAAAATTGTAAATTATAATTCTATGTACAGTCATACTGGTTGAGATATGATTTCCACAAGCCTTTCTTCCATAAAAACAGGTGACAAATAGAAATGCGCCGGAAATTTGCGCAGAAGGCCAAGAATCGCAAAATGAACTCTGATCATTTTTAAAAGTTTGAATTTAATTTTATTCAATTATGTAAAGAAGTATCAAAAAGTTTCCTTTATTATTTTTAAAAGCGTTTAATCACTGATTAGTCAACATTGGGTGAGCTCCCTAGCCAACACGAATCCAAAATGAATATTGGCAAGGCCGGATCCAGTTTCAGATAAATTATTAATTTTATGTAAGGTGATGTGAAATCAAAATTTAACTCGGGACGGCAAAATAGTGCAAGTTTTCATTTTTTAATAATGCAGGAAAATATGATTAATACATTTGACGCAATAACAAATTATCAACTGTTAGATAAATTAATTTGCAATTTATTTTACTGCATATACAGAACCGATATCTTTGTGGATATCACATGTCAATGCCATAAATTCTAAAATACTGAATATTTTTGTGTAAACTCTTAACATGTTAAACAAAGGTAAAAACCAGTTCTAAAACAGTGTACACGTTTCTAATTGTGTTTTTTTTCTATTTTATCTTTTATATAAATTTTGTACAATAAAATTTGATTTATTTTATTTTGAAACAATTGGTAAATTTATTGAATGCACAATTCTCAAGTTCAATTTGGGAATGCTCTTGATTTTGCAGGTCGCTTTATTAATTATATAACAAATAACTGCAATATTCAACACCTAAATTCCTTAAGAATATATTTAAATAAATTGATACAACGATTTTTTTGTTACAATTGACATAACTGATAATACAAGTTACATGAAATCCTATATTATGTAATTACCATCCGCGTAGCATTTCTAATAACTAGAGATTTTTATTGAACGATACATATTTTACTTTATATATTCTACTTATATTTCCTCCCAAATTATACTTTCAAATATGTGTTATGAGAGTTTTATCACTCGTTACCGATCAACATGGGTTTTACATGTTATCTTTATAAGACCAACCCGAGAAAGATTTAACCCAGTAAAATTATTCTCTACGTTTATTAAATTTATGACGATGAGCATATTTCAATTCATAACGATGAGAAATTCGATTTAAAATCTCAGTTTGATAAATAGCGAGGATTTAAGAAAAAGATTTCATTTTATACAGAATTATTGTCACAGTTTGTATAAAGCTTATTACATCAGAAACCTCAGTAAATTGTTCTAAATGTTACCAGTAAAGTAAATTAAATATGAATCCCCATACGAGAAATTTTGTAGCATCAAAATTGAATGGATTTTAAACATTAATAATTGTGTTACGAGTGACTTTCGCATACATTTCTATTAAGCTGACAGTTTAGGTAGCATGTTGAACGTATGAATGTTAACTAAGAAAATAATAAATACAGAATAGCCTTATGTTTATGGACTATAATTTTAAATTTTAGTTCCATTCATCCATCAGTTCAGAATGTATCTGAAACAAAATTGAATACTTTTCACAAAAGGGTGGCTATAAATGTATACATTTAGAAGTCTTTAAATATATTCCTCCCTTTCGGTGTTGTTGTTTGCTTCCGGGATTACGGTTGGCAGTGAAATCGTTTGTTTGATTTCAAGAAACGTTAGAAAAAATGTTTGTTCTCCTATAGGTGGAATATATTCTACAAAGATTATTTAAAAGTATGAACAAAATTCTTGTTTCATCTATTTAAAATCAAGTTTATTTGTATTTATTTATAAAATAACTTTTTATCTTAATGCTGATATACTTTACACTTATTAAGCAAGATAAGTTGTGAAAGTTTTTTTTTGCACAAGATATGTATTCAAATTATAAATTACTATACACAAACTACAAATTATAATTTCCAATTTTCACAAGACTTTCAATTACTTATGCCAGAGATCTACAAACTGTGGCCTGTGGGTTAAATCTGGGCTCACCAGGGTCATCAAACAAGCCCGCGACAGATAATGGCCTATTGTTGTTATGATAGGTTGGATTAAAAATACAGAACGAATATATCTCGATTTTATTTACTTGCTAGGTAAAGCCTAATGAAAAGTGTAATACGTAGAAAATTGAACTTCCGCAAAATAACAAACACATAATTGAAACATATCCTAATAACAATATATGTATATATATATATATATATATATATATATATATATATATATATATATATATATATATATATGTATATATATATATATATATATATATATATATATATATTTATATATATACATACATACATTACAACGTATAGAATACTAATGACATATATGCAGTTGTCATTTTTCACCGACAATAGTTTTTTATTTGTGGAACTATTTTACTTTTACAAATTATTAAAATAGACTCAGGATTCTCATCTTTAAGTATTTTATTTTAGACTCTTATAACATTCTAAAAAAAGTGTGTTTTAGAAATTTGTTCTTAACCCAGATATGCCTAAATTATTATTAATTTAAAAATTTTGTATAAACTTTTGTTAATACTTGTTGTATATACTCTTATATGTTCAATATATATAAGAAATATTTATGTTCGTTACAAAAGAAGTCAATTTATATAATGTATCTAGGGTGACACTAAGCTACTACAGTTGAGGTGATATATTTCCTGCTATTACTTCTACCTAGGGTGTTTGTTGGCAAATTGGCAATTTTAAATAAAATCACTTTTCCGCTACTGAAATAACAAGCTAGCAATCAGGGAGGTAAATGATGAAAATAATGACCAATCAAAATTTAGTTAAAAAAGAGAGAAATTTCACAGTGAAAATAATTTATCCTGAGAACTAACCGTAGTATATATATATATATATATATATATATATATATATATATATATATATATATATATATATATATATATATATATATATATGTCTGCATACTTACACACAAGTTTGTAGGGGGGTTGCATACTTACATACAAGTTTGTAGGGGGGTCTGCATACTTACACACAAGTTTGTAGGAGGTCTACATACTTATATATATATATATATATATATATATATATATATATATATATATATATATATATATATATATCGCAATATCTATTCTTGTGTAATAATAAAGAACTAAGTCAAATAGTAAGTCAGATAAGTGAACTAAGTCAGATAATTGTAAATTCAATTAGAACTCTTGTGTTTGTATTTTGACATAGTTCTTTATATATATATATATATATATATATATATATATATATATATATATATATATATAATATGTAATACAAGAATACTATTTTAAATGATCTGATAATATATGTAATTGTCATATATTAAAACTAAAATAAACATAATATAGCATATAATTAAAAATGTTATTTGTAAGTATCAAACGCATTAAATTTCTACAAAAATAAATTTATAGAGAAAATATCATTCTCGGACTGTGAACAGATACTTTCAGCAATTATTTACTATGGGTTTTATTATTAAAATTTGTATTTTTTTTGTATACCAGTTTTTTATATAGTATGTTGTATTTGTTTATAAGTCCATATTTCAACATAGCTCCAATTGTTAGACCTGAATTTGAAGTAAAAATACCGATATTAAAAGGGCCTCTTATTGTATTCACGATCTTAAAGTAGCTGCAAATCCAAAGTGTAATTTCCCAGTCGGTTTGTTACAATGGGACCCTTAGTATCCCGTAGCTCATTGTAACAAACTGGGGC
Source organism: Prosapia bicincta (assembly GCA_036971475.1). Lineage (NCBI taxonomy): Eukaryota > Metazoa > Arthropoda > Insecta > Hemiptera > Cercopidae > Prosapia > Prosapia bicincta. Next base: position 131,325,904 of record JBAIZL010000003.1, on the reverse strand, counting down.
GAGTGCTGAAGTGACAATTTAGAGGACAATATCAAAGTAGTTTGGACAACGGTTGACTGTAGAACAAATAACGGTAAATTAAAACAATAGTTCAAACGGTAACAGTGTTATACTCGCCTTTTACCACAACTTCCTCTTGATAGGTTTCATTTAGGTCCTCATTAAGAATCCAAACCATAACTTATATCTCTCGTTTTAAATTTATTCTGAATACTAAATTCTGAGACCGTGCTACAATATTTCCAACGAAAGCAAACATAAATAATTTACTCTGCAATGGTGAAGATATTAACTGTAAAACCGATTGTTATAGAAGACTTCTGCCGTCAATCGGGAGGAAAATCTAGGCTAATAAACAACCAATCCAATAATATTAAATGTTATAGGTATACAGCACACGATCTTGTATGCTATTGCAACCCAACCGTTGCGATATTAGGAATAGGTTCAACGAATGCCAAAGTATAGAATGAAAACGCAGTCCCAGCCATGACAGCGTCAAGAAAGAAAAGGCCGGGTATACCACGTCTCAGCAGGAGGGAGGGTTGGTACTAAGATGAAGGCCGGAGTCGTGCGCACTGAGAAGCGTAACGGATTCAAAAATACGTAATATGAAGTTATGAAGTTATGATTAATACATGAGATGCAATAACAAATTTTCAACTGTTAGATAAAGTAATTTGCAATTTATTTTATTTTATATAGAACCGATATCTTTGTGGATATCACATGTCAATGCCATAAATTCTAAAATACTGAATATTTTTGTGTAAACTCTTTACATGTTAAACAAAGGTAAAAACATTCAAATATATTTTATGAGAGTTTTATCACTCGTTACCGATCAACATGGGTATAATTGTTTTACATGTTATCTTTATAAGTTATTTAACCCAGTAAAATTATTCTCTACGTTTATTAAATTTATGTACAGCATATTTCAATTCACAACGATGAGAAATTCGATTTAAAATCTCAGTTTGATAAATAGCGAGGATTTAAGAAAAAAATTTCATTTTATACAGAATTATTGTCACAGTTTGTATAAAACTTATTACATCAGAAACCTCAGTAAAATTGTTCTAAATGTTACCAGTAAAGAAAATTAAATATGAATCCCCATGCGAGAAATTTTGTAGCATCAAAATTGAATGGATTTTAAACATTAATAATTGTGTTACGAGTGACTTTCACATACATTTCTATTAAGCTGACAGTTTAGGTAGCATGTTGAACGTATGAATGTTAACTACGAAAATAATAATTACAGAATAGCCTTATGTTGATGGACTATAATTTTAAATTTTAGTTCCATTCATCCATAAGTTCAGAATGTATCTGAAACAAAATTGAATACTTTTCACAAAAGGGTGGCTATAAATGTATACATTTAGAAGTCTTTAAATATATTCCTCCCTTTCAGTGTTGTTGTTTGCTTCCGGGATTACGGTTGGCAGTGAAATCGTTTGTTTGATTTCAAGAAACGTTAGAAAAAATGTTTATCCTCCTATAGGTGGAATATATTCTACAAAATTTATTTAAAAGTATGAACAAAATTCTTGTTCCTTCTATTTAAAATCAAGTTTATTTGTATTTATTTATAAAATAACTTTTTATCTTAATGCTGATATAATTTACACTTAGTAAGCAAGATACGTTGTGTAAGTTTTTTTTTTGCACAAGATATGTATTCAAATTTAAATTACTGTACACAAACTAAAAATTGAAATTTTAAATTTTCACAAGTCTTTCAATTACTTATGCCAGAGATCTACAAACTGTGGCCTGTGGGTTAAATCTGGGCTCACCAGGGTCACCAATCCAGCCCGCAACAGATAATGGTATATTGTTGTTATGATAGGTTGGATTAAAAATACAGAGTGAATAGATCTCGATTTTATTTACTTGCTAGGTAAAGCCTAATGACAAGTGTAATACGTAGAAAATTGAACTTCAGGAAATAACAAACACATAATTGAAACATATCCTAATAACATTATATATATATATATATATATATATATATATATATATATATATATATATATGATGAATAGTTACTATCTGGAGTACATCCGGTCATTCTGCAGTCCATAAATTCGCAGTTCCGACGTTTCGCTAGAATCTCATCCAGCATTGACGAGGTGAACCTAACAACAGTAGTAGGCTCTCTCTTCTACTGTTGTTGGGTTCACCTCGTCAATGCTGGATGAGATTCTAGCGAAACGTCGGAACTGCGAATTTATGGACTCCAGAATGACCGGATGTACTCCAGATAGTAACTATTCATCATATTGTTCCATCCGTGAAGGAGTACGTATCAGCATTTATATATATATATATATATATATATATATATATATATATATATATATATATATATATACATTAGAACATATAGAATACTAATGACATATATGCAATTGTCATTTTTCACTAACAATAGTTTTTTATTTGTGGAACTATTTTACTTTTACAAATTATTAAAATAGACTCAAGATTCTTATATTTAAGTATTTTATTTTGGAGAATGTTATCTAGCACTGCTAAGTAGTAGTAAAAATAGAAAACAATGTAAGAGCAAATTTATGGAAATTATCAAAATGTACCAGTGGAAGACTCTTATAACATTCTAACAAAGGTGTGTTTTAGAAATTTGTTCTTAACCCAGATATGCCTAAATTATTATTAATTTAAAAATTTTGTATAAACTTTTGTTAATACTTGTTGTATATACTCTTATATGTTCAATATATATAAGAAATATTTATGTTCGTTACAAAAGAAGTCAATTTATATAATGTATCTAGGGTGACACTAAGCTACTACAGTTGAGGTGATATATTTCCTGCTATTACTTCTACCTAGGGTGTTTGTTGGCAAATTGGCAATTTTAAATAAATTCACTTTTCCGCTACTGAAATAACATGCTAGCAATTAGGGAGGTAAATGATGAAAATAATGACAAATAAAAATTTAGTTAAAAAAGAGAGAAATTTCACAGTGAAAATAGTTTATCCTGAGAACTAACCGTAATATATATATATATATATATATATATATATATATATATATATATATATATAAAGAACAAAAGTAAAAATACAAATACAAGAATTATAATATATAGAATTGTAAATTCAAATATAATTCTTGTATTTGTATTTTGACTTTTGTTCTTTATTAATACACAAGAAAACATATTGCGATATTTATATATATATATATATATATATATATATATATATATATATATATATATATATATATATATACATATGTATATATATATGTCTGCATACTTACACACAAGTTTGTAGGGGGGTTGAATACTTACGCACAAGTTTGTAGGGGGGTTGCATACTTACATACAAGTTGGTAGGGTGGTCTGCATACTTACACACAAGTTTGTAGGGGGGTTGCATACTTACATACAAGTTTGTAGGGGGTCTACATACTTACACACAAGTTTGTAGGGGGTCTACATACTTGTATATAAATATCGCAATATCTATTCTTGTGTAATAATAAAGAACTAAGTCAAATAGTAAGTCAGATAAGTGAACTAAGTCAGATAATTGTAAATTCAATTGTTATTCTTGTATTTGTATGTTGACTTAGTTCTTTATATATATATATATATATATATATATATATATATATATATATATATATATATAATATGTAATACAAAAATACTATTTTAAATGATCTGATAATATATGTAATTGTCATATATTAAAATTAAAATAAACATAATATAGCATATAATTAAAACTGTTATTTGTAAGTATCAAACGCATTAAATTTCTAAAAAAATAAATTTATAGAGACAATATCATTCTCGGACTGTGAACAGATACTTTCAGCAATTATTTACTATGGGTTTTATTATTAAAATTTGTCTTTTTTGTATACCAGTTTTTGATATAGTAAGTTGTATTTGTTTATAAGTCCATATTTCAACATAACTCCAATTGTTAGACATGCATTGGAAGTAAAAATACCGATATTAAAAGACCCTCTTATTGTATTCACGATCTTAAAGTAGCTGCAAATCCAAAGTTTAATTTCTCAGTCGGTTTGTTACAATGGGACCCTTAGTATCCCGTAGCTCATTGTAACAAACTGGGGCGAGTGCTGAAGTGACAATTTAGAAAAACAATATCAAAGTAGTTTGGACAACGGTTGACTGTAGAACAAATAACAGTAAATTACAACAATAGTCCAAACGGTAACAGTGTTATACTCGCCTTTTACCACAACTTCCTCTTGATAGGTTCCATTTAGGTCCTCATTAAGAATCCAAACCATAACTTATATCTCTCGTTTTAAATTTATTCGGAATACTAAATTCTGAGACCGTGCTACAATATTTCCAACGAAAGCAAACATAAATAATTTACTCTGCAATGGTGAAGATATTAACTGTAAAACCGATTGTTATAGAAGACTTCTGCCGTCAATCGGGAGGAAAATCTAGGCTAATAAACAACAAATCCAATAATTTATTTTTAAATATTGTTGCAGAACATATTCTAAACACTAAACACACTTTAGAATTAAACGATCTAAAATTATTGAAAAATGTTAATTCAAAAGGTCTTTTGAATAGTTTTGAAAGTTTGTACATTCACAAATATGACGAAAATAATTTATTAAACTGTGATAAAGGGCCTATCCCTAAATCTAGTTATATTCATTAATTAGGAGATAGTTATAATTTTGTTAATAAGAAATATTATTGTTTTTTAGTAAAATTGAAATAGTTGTAACGGTAACTCTTCACCACGAGAGGGGGAAGACCGGACCAAGTTGTAGAGGGGGAATTTACTGCAACGTGATTGGTCGTACTAGTTTTTTAAATAAGGGGCGTGGCGAAGTAGTTGCCGGTTTAAGCCTATATATTTCTTGTATTATGTTGTTTAAAGTTAGTTGTATTTTTTAAATACCTCTGAAGATGATTGCTGGGCAATCGAAATGTACATAAGGTTTAAATAAAATGTTATTTGTGGTTTAGAGGTTTTATTTATTTAAAAATAAACATTACGCCACAGTTGCTTCATAAAGTTATAGTTATATATAGTTATAAATCCAATAATATTAAATGTTATATGTTTAGGTATTCAGCACACGATCTTGTATGTTATTGCAACCCAGCCGTTGCGATATTAGGAATAGGTTCAACGAATGCCAAAGTATAGAATGAAAACGCAGTCCCAGCCATGACAGCGTCAAGAAAGAAAAGGCCGGGTATACCACGTCTCAGCAGGAGGGAGGGTTGGTACTAAGATGAAGGCCGGAGTCGTGCGCACTGAGAAGCGTAACGGATTCAAAAATACGTAATATGCCACGAAGGCCATTAGAAGAAATAAAGAGTTATCTATTATTTAAATTTGTAATGGTAATAATATTATACCTATCTCTTCGTTATAGGTATGTATACAAATAGTTTACAAAACAAAGTCTAATAGCAAATTCTTTAAATTCTTCCCTAAAAAAAATCAATAACTAATTAATATTTTTTTTAAATAGTTGTTAACATCTCTGGAAACGTAAACGAACAAAGAAAGTAATATTCTCATCTGTCAGTAATAGAGAGAAATGCTCACTTTATAAAACTATCGAAAATATTACGAGTATAAGATAATAATACTACATTCTAAATAATTAAAAGTAGCATTTTTAAAAGTGGAAATTAAATGGTTTTTAAAAGCTGGTTTGTAAGTTATACCTGTAATAATATAATGTGTCATTATTGGTACATTCATGAAAACCTAAAAACCTGAAGAGAAAATACTTGCCAAAAACAATCAGTTTTTAAGAATCGATGGTTAGGAAAATATTTTTAAAAGAATTTTAGGAACTTCAGTCAAATTTAAGAAAAAGGTCAACCTCCCTTAGAAGTTAAATAGGAATCTTATGAGGTTTATAATTTTATAATACTGTTTTTATGTTGATCATGAACTTATAAAAAGTAAATCTTCCTTTGTGTTGTAATCAAATGATTATCCCTAGAGTTATGATCCTTTAATAACTGGAACCGCAATATTCCTTTATGTTTTATTGATACAGGAGGGAAGGAGAGACGATTTTTTGGAGGTCCTGTGAAATAGGGTGGAGTTGGGGGAAATGTGTTTTGTGTTTCTGTGAAACTTTAGGGTTACCTTGTCAAAGGGATAATTTAATGAGGACCAGGACCTGAGATTCAAAGACATAATCCATTCAGCATTAAAAATATATGGAATAATAAATCAAAATTTTAATTAAAGTTCTTTGCCGACATTAATTATAAAGAAAATAATTAACTAGAATAATTAGGTGAGGAACATATTTTTAAAATATTTTTGGTAACAATAAAAACAAAAAAATCGAATAGAATTAGGTGTTTTCCCCTGGTGTAAGATTTCGATTCTGTTTGCGTTCATTTTTTTAGACTGTTTCACAGATTTTGTTTCACAATCAAAATTATCTTATTATTCTATTAAAACATTTATTTACAAAAGCTTATACTATAAACGTAACACTGTATATGTAAGTTTAATCATTGTTTTTAGAATCTTAAAATTGTAAATTTATGGAAAAGTAAATAGGCTGAAATTGGAATCGAATTTTAACCATGGTAAATGGTTATTTTATGGGAACATTAGTCGTTTGCCAAATGAGCCAAATGATAATACTTGAGTAAATTATTATTTATATTTACTCTAATTATGTAAAACGTTTCAAACAATATTCTAAAAATAATTAAAAATTTTGAATTTTTCGATAAAAATATATCATAAACCTTAATGTTTTAATTCACCGTTACATATTGTAGGTAAAATAATAGTTTAATTGTTTTGAATAGATGACAAGTAAAATATTTTTTCAGTATAACAGAGTCTTTAAAATGATTATGAGGTGTCTTTAATTTTGTATCATTCATGTTATGAATTATATATTAAATAAACGACTATTCTGAATAGCTTTTTGTTTGTTAACTTTTGAGCATGCGCATGATGTCCCCTTTCTTCTGTTATAATGTGATAGTACTTAAGATGGCTATTAGTATGCAACATATTTTTGTGTATAACAGTAAATATGTAGACATTGCGTACTTAAGGGGTCAGGAAATACGCTCGGGGTTGTACGTACTCCCTAAGGTTTTATGTTTGTTGTGTAATATTCCGGCGGAAGGTTGATTATTCATTTTTTTGCAACAGCTATGGGTATTCCCTTAACGGGAAGAAGATGTACCAAGAGAACTTTATTGAGCTATATGATGCTTCGATTTCTCGAATGGCATAACAAAGTACACCATTAGTTGAAAATGTACGAAACCACTGGATTTGCGACAGCGACCGAATAATATGGTTTGTTCACATGACCTCCACATTCATCTGATCTAACATCATTTGATTCTTGTCTTTTAGGCTTTATAAAGGATGATGTATATGTTCCTCCGATATCTGACCAGACGTAAGAAATAGGGGTTCACAATAACTCCAGGAACCCATCGCTGACCAAGGTAAGGAAAGAACTCGCCTAGATGTGCAACATATGGAAAATGCTGCTTACATTGAATGTTTGTAACAAAAAACTGATTTTCTCTTTACTTTGATGTATAATTTATAAGTGTATCAAATGAAATTATTGTATTAGTGTCGAGTTTGAAACGGTAATACTCATTTTCAAATACTCATACTCACCCCTTATTAGAAATGAAGTCCAGAAAATTTGTATGACTTCGAGGACTAAGGATGCACTGTAAAGTGAGCGGTTTTTTTTAATGAGAAATAATTTCAGGCTCTTCTTTTTAGGCAAATTTATTGTTTAGGGCGAGGTTTTACAGTCAAATAACTCCTCAAAAGGAAATCCAGTGCAACAATGTCATTTGTGATATGATACGTTTTGAAATGAGTCCTACAAAGATATCTATGTCATGGTATTGTGGAACATTTTTAGGTAAATTTATTACTGATGTACTTTGAACATAGTTCACTCTATAAGCGACATGTAAGAGTAGAGAAAATCCAAAAAACACAGCTAAAAATGTGACGCTTTATAGAGATTCTACTTCAAAGTACATGCAACACATTTCGACACACACCCTTGTATTGGGGAAACCACGAAAGGAAAGAAACGTTTTCAATGCTGAGGCGTATTCGCTTTAAAAAAATACTTATATTGTAACGTTGCAAAGATAATAATAAAGTAGACATGAAAATACAAAATCAAGGAATTTCTACCTCATTGGCAAGATTCAAACTAAATTTTATAAATTTTGAGGAAAAACAAAATCTATCATTTGATGAGACCATCGGTAAAGTATTAATGAAAACAGTTTATTAGAAGCAATCCTATCAGATTTGGGTACAAAATTTGTTGTTTGTGCACCAGTGAGGGTAATCTTGTTAATTTTTAGATTTATTAAGGTAAAACAGTGAATGACTATAGTGAGTACCAAAGAATATTTGGCAAGCAAAGCGCATTCCTGATTCAAATGGTTGAAATATTGCCAAAGTAAATGAAAAAACTGACTACGCTTCTTTCTTCTTTGACAATCTTTTACAATTATGAATGTTGTCTTTCCTAAGGGAGAGTGGTTATGGAGATACAAAGACAATGAGACAAAATATGCTAGGAAACTCCAGTCCTCTGGTCACAAATAAAGAACTTGAGTAGACCCAAAGAGCTTATTACTATTTTATCTAAAGAAGTTTTATTACTAAAGTGGAAGGACAACTCTCTCATTACTGTTGCTTCTACTTGCTTTAGTGTGCAGGACAACTCTCTCATTACTGTTGCTTCTACTTGCTTTAGTGTGCAGGACAACTCTCTCATTACTGTTGCTTCTACTTGCTTTAGTGTGAAGGACAACTCTCTCATTACTGTTGCTTCTACTTGCTTTAGTGTGCAGGACAACTCTCTCATTACTGTTGCTTCTACTTGCTTTAGTGTGAAGGACAACTCTCTCATTACTGTTGCTTCTACTTGCTTTAGTGTGCAGGACAACTCTCTCATTACTGTTGCTTCTACTTGCTTTAGTGTGCAGGACAACACTCTCATTACTGTTGCTTCTACTTGCCTTAGTGTGCAGGACAACTCTCTCATTACTGTCGCTTCTACTTGCTTTAGTGTGCAGGACAACTCTCTCATTATTGTTGCTTCTACTTGCTTTAGTGTGCAGGACAACTTGCTTCTACTTGCTTTAGTGTGCAGGACAACTCTCTCATTACTGTTGCTTCTACTTGCTTTAGTGTGCAGGACAACTCTCTCATTACTGTTGCTTCTACTTGCTTTAGTGTGCAGGACAACTCTCTCATTACTGTTGCTTCTACTTGCTTTAGTGTGCAGGACAACTCTCTCATTACTGTTGCTTCTACTTGCTTTAGTGTGCAGCCATATTTAAGTGCTGGGGGTTTTCTCAAACTAAATAATATCATTTAATTCTCTCGCTCTAAGATGGCTGTGGATTACAACTGTTCAGTGGGTGGAGTCAATCGTCTGGATGAAGGTGTATAGGATATGGAAAATGTTGGCCTATATTATCTTGGATACTTTGTGCTGCGTGTTGATTGGTTGACGAAGAAATAAAAAAATCAGTTAATTTGAATTTCACCGTGAAATTGTTCAGGACTGTTTCAAAAGGTCTGAATGAAACGAGGTGAAAGGTCTGAAACTCCTACAGCAGGTTCTTCAAGAGCTTCTTATATCCTGCGTTTTGTAGACAAATCCATTTCGTCAAAAAAAAACTATGAAACAAATACGGACCTGAGATGGTTACAAAATAAAATCAATGAGCACACAATGCGCCTAATGTGATACTGGATTGTTTGTCGATTGTTTATTGGGGTTTATAAAATAGAGAAATAAAATACACTAACTATTACAAAATAAAATCAATGAGCACACAATGCGCCTAATGTGATACTGAATTGTTTGTCGATTGTTTATTGGGGTTTATAAAATAGAGAAATAAAATACACTAACTATTACAAAATAGAATCAATGAGCACACAATGCGCCTAATGTGATACTGGATTGTTTGTCGATTGTTTATTGGGATTTATAAAATAGAGAAATAAAATACACTAACTATTACAAAATAGAATCAATGAGCACACAATGCGCCTAATGTGATACTGGATTGTTTGTCGATTGTTTATTGGGGTTTATAAAATAGATAAATAAAATACACTAACTATTACAAAATAAAATCAATGAGCACACAATGCGCCTAATGTGATACTGGATTGTTTGTCGATGGTTTATTATTGTTTATAAAATAGAGAAATAAAATACACTAACTATTACAAAATAAAATCAATGAGCACACAATGCGCCTAATGTGATACTGGATTGTTTGTCGATTGTTTATTGGGGTTTATAAAATAGATAAATAAAATACACTAACTATTACAAAATAAAATCAATGAGCACACAATGCGCCTAATGTGATACTGGATTGTTTGTCGATTGTTTATTGGGGTTTATAAAATAGAGAAATAAAATACACTAACTATTACAAAATAGAATCAATGAGCACACAATGCGCCTAATGTGATACTGGATTGTTTGTCGATTGTTTATTGGGGTTTATAAAATAAAGAAATAAAATACACTAACTATTACAAAATAAAATCAATGAGCACACAATGCGCCTAATGTGATATTGGATTGTTTGTCGATTGTTTATTGGGGTTTATAAAATAAGGAAATAAAATACACTAACTATTACAAAATAGAATCAATGAGCACACAATGCGCCTAATGTGATACTGGATTGTTTGTCGATTGTTTATTGGGGTTTATAAAATAAAGAAATAAAATACACTAACTATTACAAAATAAAATCAATGAGCACACAATGCGCCTAATGTGATATTGGATTGTTTGTCGATGGTTTATTATTGTTTATAAAATAGAGAAATAAAATACACTAACTATTACAAAATAAAATCAATGAGCACACAATGCGCCTAATGTGATACTGGATTGTTTGTCGATGGTTTATTATTGTTTATAAAATAGAGAAATAAAATACTCTAACCAATACAAAATAAAATCAATGAGCACACAATGCGCCTAATGTGATATTGGATTGTTTGTCGATTGTTTATTATTGTTTATAAAATGGAGAAATAAAATACTCTAACCAATACAAAATAAAAACAATGCTCACACAATGTACCAAATGCGATATTGGATTGTTTGTCGATTGTTTATTATTGTTTATAAAATACAGAAATAAAATCTCTAGGCATAATTTTGATAAAAAATTATAGTATTTTTATCTCAACTAGTCAAAATAAAATGCTTTTTATTTAAACATTTTGCTTATTCCAATGCCTAGCGTTGCATACGGACAACACCTATTACTAATAGATTAATACATTTTCAAAGATAATTTGTTTAAACAAATTTCATTAAAATAAAGCATATATATAAATACAAAAGTATTTCAACATAAACGTTACCTGGGCAATAACAACAATAACAACACACCATTGTTGTATAGTTATCTGGGTTGGTAACAAAACAAAAAACTAAAAGTTATAACTAATAATATTACAATACTTAAAATCCTTTGTCACATCCATAATGACTACTTTCACCAGTAGTTTTGGATTAACTTACAAAGCCCTATACTGAGAAACTTGAAGACTCTCTCCTGATTACTTCTCCCAACAACAAACCTTCCGATGATTGATCACACAAACTTTGACAAGTAATATTTTCTTCTCAGACGTGTCACACTCTATCGTCAAAACCTCTAGTTTCTACTTGAGTATATATTATTGTAAAAGAGTAAATTTATGTGCAAAAGGGAAACGAATCTAAATCGAAACTAAAATTTTATTTTGGTAGAGACGGTATGTTATTATTTGCGTAAACCGTTATCTACAATATTTTTATTATAATTATATATGCATTCTACGAAAAGTTAGATTTGTAGCGACTTTATTTCATATTTTTGGCATAAAACGAAATTTCTCTGGCATTTTACAATATTGTTAATTTAATAATAGTGTATATATTATACACACACACACACACACAAACACACACACACACGCACGCACGCACACACACACACACATATATATATATATATATATATATATATATATAAATTTTCATTCCTGATGATGTTAGTACTGTTTACCAATGAAAAGCTTTGAATATAAATTAATAAATATTCTTGTATTTGAATAACCTATGTGTTTTAATATATATATATATATATATATATATATATATATATATATATATATATATAAATATATATATTTATTTATATATTTTTATAATACGTAATTTAGTTTACAATTTGTTTATACGTCATGAACCTTTAATATTTCCAGGTCTACAAATCTTAGGATGTAACCAATAATTTTGAGAAAACTCTAATATTAAGAAGTGTCCTGTAGAATATATTCATAGTGATAAATATTTAAGGTTGTGAGTGTCCTGTAGAATATATTCATAGTGGTAAATATTTAAGGTTGTGTTATATGATAATTGTAAAACCCAGTAAGTGGCAACACCAATAATAGTATATGATTAAGTTTAGTGCTGACCAGTTTCAGACACACTTTTAAATTAGAGTCCACCTTTCATTGATATATATTCATTGTTTAAGAAAAAAATAAATTTACAGTTAATTTATATAAACTATTATACTAAATGTAATTACATATGTTTTAATGCAGTTGTTCTACGCTTTCGAGTTGTAATATAAAACTGTGCCTAAACGAAACTCCTTGGTTGGAATGTATTACGGAGGAGGTTTAGATCTTTAGCAACAATTTATAATTATATTTACATTCTCATATGAATATATTATCAGTTGGTGATATTTCAATAATTTCTGCTGTTCTAGACATCATTTTGGCTATGTAAAATTAATCTGCTCCAAATGCATAAGGTAAGCAATAAATTTATATGCACAGACACGGTCTGAGGTATAACATATGAATATCTATCACTTTTGGTTTATTTAATTAAATCCAACACATATCGGCTTTTCTAGCTAATTACACTCAGACGGATTTGATTATTCCTAACAAATTATACCAAAACTTTGAAATAATTTTAATCAGCTTGTTTCATCAAAAATTGATTTTTATATTTCATTTTAATTTCCTATATTGTTTGTTCCCCAGAAGAATGGTAAGTTTTAAAGGATTTTGCATATTTGAAATAACCACTTTCCTGGAAAGTAAATGTTTTAAAGCTGTGGTTTACACCGCGGTTGATAAGAGCTTCTGGATAGTTTAGGGTAGGATTAAAGGTGATCATATTGTTATTTCTAAGATGTGGTGATTAGAATTTTTCTATACTTTTTAGGCCTCATTCAAAGACACCTAAGCTCTATCAATATCTAATTTCATAGCTCCTCAATGATAATAGTGTTGGTCAGACTGGGATTCAAAGTCGAACAAAAATGTCACTAAAAATCATATTCAAATAAATAAACAGTAAAATAATCAAAATAAATATTGAAACAATTTGTAATCAAACAAGATATGTTAGACAACTGTCCTAGATATTCTTCTACCTCTACCTCCTACAGGAATGACTCCATATTAAAGCAAGTACACGATTCCTTGTTAGTCTGTTTGTAATAAGGACGTATGGTAGTTGGAGGCGGTTATCTAAAGAAATCGGGACTTCATAATCCGTGACACGTATCTTCATTAGGTCAGGAACTAATGATAAATGTGACACTCTTCTTCCTTTAGTAACAGATATAAACATTGTAAATAGATATAGTTGTACTGACAAATATGAAATTATATGAACATTTCCTCTATTTTCTATGAATAATTCTATGATTTCAAATTGTTTGAATAGCATTGTTAGTTATGTGCTTACCTCTCCACAAATGGCCAAACTATAAATGGTTGTGTGTTTGTCTTTACAGGCAGACAAGCAAACTGATTTGCGATATAAGCACTCAGCTGTACTAACATTGTAGTGCAAATATTGTAAAAGTTAGATACAAAGTCGTGCATTTTAGTGCAGGGAATCGCAGCAATCTGTTGACCGGAAATTCCTTAATGGTTTGCAGATGCAATTATCGATTCTCAATATTCATGTTTCGTGACGTCACATTCTCTGACCTGCTGAAACGTAGATAAAGATAATATCAGAAATAGAATGTCACGAATTGTACACGAGATTAGATAGCGTAATTAAAATAATATTGAAGAGCTAATAATTTCAAAATAAAGCTGAAAAATGTATCAGTTTTAAATTATTTATTTTCAGTGAGTAATACAATTAACCTACAAGTTATAACTAAACTAAGCTATGATTATAACCTAAATGTTATAGCTATACTATTTTAATAATCGTGGTTCTTTTGTTAAACTTTAAAAATTTTCAGAAAAAGCTATAAAGTGTATTAGTTAATAACTTGAATTCTAATACAGTGAAGTTATGGAATACTTCGTCTGCCAATAGGAAAATATTTTATACAGTAATATTTATTCATTTTTATAGTTGTTACAAATCACTGAATTTTCACTTCTATTTATATGAAGTGTTTCCAAAAAACAAATAAAAACAAATTCTTTAAATTTTTTCAAGTGTAGTATTTTCTATTTTAACAATATGAACATGCATAGGATCCAATATTGGTTTTTTATTGAGTTGATTTTCAGGTGTCAATAAAACTGACGAAATGTCAGGTGGGACGAAATGTCTGACACAGTATCACTGCTTATCTTGGTTCTCTAAAACAGCGTAATTTACAATTTGATTACCTTTTATCAAACTCTTTTAGGCTTACTTATTGTTATAAAGAGATGTATTATTTTGGGTTTTAATTTTACAAGTGCAATGTAGCAGCGATACTTTGCCCGGGGGATAAAGATGTTCAAAGGAAATCGCCAATTCCGTTTCATCTAAACTGGCAATATATGGAGATATGTGGAATGAACTCGAATGTTATAAACTAGAAGACCTTTACGGAGAACACACAGAACTACTAACTCCATGTAATCATTTGTCTATAGATATTTTCCTATAGTCCCGCCCGTGACGCCTAAGTCGACAATTAGCTTCAACAAATGCATGGATCAATAACAAATGTCTAAACCGTCTGCGGAAATGTGGCGCTTTCCGTATTCACCGAATGGACCTAGTGATGCAAATGTTCAGAAAGTCGCGGTAGTAGCATCAGCTGAACTACCACCGACGTTCTTCATTGTATCAAGTAAGGAAAGAGATATATTTGTCTAAAGTATACATTTTTGACAGAATGGGATATACACCAGGTCATGTCACTTCCATTAATAGGTTACGGAACGTAACACTGCTGTTAAAGGCAAATTATTTAAAACGATTTTGTTACTAAGGACGAACTCCTTCGCTTAACAGGTCAAAGTTTCTCTACCTCCTCACAAAATATTGAACTCGGCAAAGGGATTTATAACATTTAAGGAATTTTAGTATGTCTGTGACGAATAAATTAAAACAGAACCAACATCGTAGTATAAGTCCTTCCCGTATTCTTTTCCATTTTTGCCAATGGCAGGAGGAAGAACTTGAGAAAGAATATTGTTTCTCCTTTTCTTTGTTAAGTAATATATAGGTAATCTGGTACACCTACCCTACACCACACTATTCATCGAGTAGATGTTCCTCGAGTACAATGGAAGAGTTCATCAATTTATCCCTACAATCGATGGAAAACATAACTTTTTGGAGCTCAACTCGGGACTTGTTTCAATTGACAAAAACAAAAGATTATGAAATTAGAAGACATAATTATATTATTTGAAAAGAATATAAAACAATATTGTTTGATCGGACTTACAATTCACCTTACTAATTCCTAAATGAGGGTAGATAATTTGTTTTAAATGATTACACTTTAACTGCCTGTTACGTAATAACAGACGTCATCAATCATAAATACAGCTATAAATAAGCATCGTGTTTACTTTTTTAAAGCTATTAGAAGAGGATGTTATTTAAAGCTAATATACGATTGGTTTTCCCAGATTGCGTATTTTATTTAATATCTGTACATTAGTGTGAGATTACGTTTGTACAAAAGTTGAACGGTAAATACAATTGATTTTTTTTTTTTTAGAATAAAAAATCAAGTTTTCCATTATATTTTTCGATACTTTTATGAATCAATTATAATTGTTCAATTAGCTATTTCAAAATATTTGCAACTCATTGATCAAACACACCTTTCTGTGAATATTACACTTTATCCCCATAGCATATACAAATTCAGTCTGGGTATAGAATACGTAATTCATTATTAAAATACGATAAAAGTTTAAGACTACTATGGATCCACTGTGGAGTTTTCTAAATGTTTTAAATATTTGCTACCAGGTGAGCGAATGTGGTTTAATATACCTCGTCTTTGAGGAAGTTTCCGTCTGTGTAGCGAAACACATTTATCCCTCAAAGAAATATCCCTTATGGATGGACAAATGTTGGTCTTACTAAACAGAAGATCTCACGCAGTACCCCTGACCATGACACACAGTCTCATTGAATTTACTTTAATTAGACTTAGATTGGTTGTTTCGTTGGGTCTCAAAAATATGATGACTAGATCTGTTACATGTGGAGATTTTATACTTTCTGTACATTTTAAAATAAGTTTTATTAAATCTAAGTAATTCTAGATAAAACTTATTTTCAACTTAGTAAAAGACATTTCTTAATATTATCTCAAAAGCTAAACTATGAAATTTCTTATAACTACAACTAAACCAATGGAAATATACATTTAGGCATCCGATTCCATCCCCACCCTGGGCTACTAGTGTACACTGATTTCATTCAGTAAAGGTTAAATTAGCAGTCAAAATGAATAGCATGATAGAATAAACAGACCCATGAGGCTGGTTGGAGGAAATTAATTAGAAAATTTTGCAAAAACTATTCAAGATTTTTAATATATTGTGTGACATTCTACGAGGTAAACCTTTAAAGACAAAATAAACTTTATTTGCTATTTGTGTTATATTAACTCTTCTTTCACATATTCACATTTTTTAAACAAGTTATCAAATTGTAATTTTCCTTTCTATTAATATTTTTATACTATTCTCCCTACTGTTCTACGGTATATTGTACTGAGCCTTGCAATGCCCTCCTATATACAATTATTTTCTTTAGTTAAACATATTAAACACAGTTATTACTTTAAATGCATACCCAAGGATTATTGTGTGTTTTACATACAATAGGTCGTAATTTTCTAGTACGTAGAATGTTAAGCGTTACAACAATTTATTATTTGATTGTTAGTTTCCTTAGAAACAAGTTTATTTTCATTCTGGCCTAAGATCTAAAAAAGATAAAACGCTTTTTTGCTATTAAATTATTTTGTACAATGACAGTAATT